>CM021698.1:90085657-90190694 GCA_011074415.1 Stictonetta naevosa
CCCCCCCCCCCCCCCCCCCCCCTTTTTGGTCTATCCATGCTAACTTGTACATGCGTGGCTTTACAAGGTGCTGAGCATCTCAGGCAACCACAGCATGCCTTCAGCTTTTGTGGGTGGTAGTCTGAGGTGGTATGCAAGATAATGCTCAGTAGGATCCCACTCTGTGAATAAATATCTTGGCATATGACCTGTAGTATATGAGCAGCAAAGACTTTTAAAACAAGACATGTTTAAACCATCACAATTTTCTGATTTGCTAGGTGATTTAATAAATCAGCATGATTCAACAGCAGGGAAGTGTTAAGAAATATGGGGAAGCTGAAATGTCACTACCAGTCTTTTTTTTTTTTTTTTTTTTTTTTTTTTTTAAGCAGTGCTGCTCTGTTCTGAGCTTCCTTTCCTTTCGAAATCTATAGCCATGCTTGTAATTGCACCCAGGACATGTAAGCAGATTGTAGATCCATAGTCATCATACTACAGGTATAAGGGTTAACTTCTAAGCTTTGCAGAATGGCTGCTTATTATAAATATTCACTGATGAGAAATAATTTAACTCCATACACTCTATTCCTCAGTGCAGAAAGTTTAGAAATAGTTGAACTAGAATTAGGCACACCTGTACATGTACATCCTTATCTGTGTACATACTTACACAGGGAAGGATGCAGAGATTTGGTTGCTCTGTATGAAGAGACTGTATTCTAAGAGAAAACTAAAAATATGCTATAGAAGGCTAATTGCTCTGTTTTGCAACAGCTACCTAGTTTCAATACTCACTGATAATTTGCTCTATTTAATTAAGAGTGACTTAAAATTTTCTCTCTGTTTAAAATATGTTAAACTGAGATGGTAAAAAATGACAACAATACTACAGAGATAAATGCATCTTTATCCTTTCTACTTCTTTTCCTTGGTCATTGAAATTCATAAACATCATAAAAATGTTGAGCATTTAATATTGATGCTATATCATAAAAATGTAATAATATTTTATTATTACATTTATACAGTAATTCTGTACCCTGAAGGTCACTGAAAAGCAGAAAGATCCACAGATTACAGCTGCAAGAATACAATCATTGAAAATACATGTATTATATGATAGCTATTTAAAATAATACATTTAATGTATGATATCATATCATATAAGGCTAAAAGCATCAATAAGACCCAGCATTTGTCTGTGTTGAAGAAGGGCAATAGTCTAACCATGACACTTCTAATCAGAGACTGCACACTGCAGAAGACAGTTTGATGGGCAAATACCCATAACGTTCAGAACAGACTCACATCTACCAAATTATCACCTGTGACCTGCAGCCAGATTCAAATCAATTTCGTATAAAAAAGCCTGAACTTTCTATTAAATATTTGTTCCACCAATTACTCTGACCCACTGTTCACAAGCATTTAAAAGCTTTTATCTTCCAAGGACTTTGCAGTCAAAAGATATATATATATATATATTTTCCTGAGTAGCTAGGTTGTTTATCTCAGAAGGGCTGTTTGTCTAATAAAGGAGCACTTAGATTTATGATTACATAGTATCTCCATAAATTCTGAGAAACTGTAGAACATTCCTGTATTCCCTCCACTTTTCCTCCTTTATTTTTTTTTTTTATTTTTTAGAAAATCAATAAATCTTTGAATTAAAAGTCTCTCTGTCTCTGTAATTTCTTTACCTGTAGTGAAATGGTTGAACTGCAGTAGTATAGAAGAGTTGAAATAAAAAACAAGCCAGAATATTGGCTTCAGATTAAAGCTGTGTACACCTGGGATAACTTGTCTGGAAAGTCAAATCATTTCATTGAAAATACATGTCAGGCATGGTTAAATATGATTAACAAAGGAAAATGTAAAATTTATGTGAAATTTTTAGGTTTGCAAAAAGTTAGAGCAGTCAAGATATGAAATGTAGTCATGTTTGTCATCAGATGCTGTTTCATCTGCACTATATTTTCCAGTTAACACTCCTCCTCCTCTCTCCAGCATCCAATTTCATACCAGGGAGAGCTATCAGTCCTAAGGACAGAGACAGTGTCTATGGACACAGAGATTTTTACAAAACCTTCGTTAATCTTGAAGGAAGGGACTTCCTTGGGAAGATAATCCCATTTCTTATCTTTGCTCATATCCAGGGACAATTTGGTGAGGTAAAAGATAAAGGGCAAAACCTTGCATCTGCACGTGCCCACAGAGAGCAAGTACTGTCTGATATTTCAAGCTTTTCACAAGGTTCCCAGGCCAGCCTGTGTTTCAGATGGAAGCGGAGCAGAACAGAACAAGGACAGCTTATCCAGGAACCAAGAAAATGTCACCACCATGCTCAAATACAGAGTGGCTAGGGATGCAACAGAGCCAGCGGTAACATCAGTGAAGCTGATAGCTGAGGCTGACCGTCCATAACTTAGAGGGAATTTCAGCTGAAATGACTTGATAGAGATAAAAGGTTAATGGCAGCCATTTGCACAACAGCTGTTTCAAGAATTCTCCAGCTCTCACCCAAGCTGGATGGTCATGGGCACACAGTAAGTCAAATGAAGAAGCCTGAGTGGGACAAGTGTGAGAAAATCTGTTTCTTTTGAGCATTACCAAAGTGCAGTCAGCCCCTCGGCTTCTTCAGACACTATAGCAGAAGCTCAGCTGGAAACTTTTTTTTTTTTTTTTTTTTTTTTTTTTTTTTTTCCCACTGTCTCTTCCAGCTTTAACCAATAATTAAAACCTTGAGCTGTCAAATATATTTTGTGATTCTCTGTGGAACTGTGGTCTCACAGTTTTGCATCAAATTTTATTATCAGAAGTTAGTTAACCACCTTACACTTATATGTATAGAAAGATCTCCTGGTCCTGGTAGCTCCTGGGCCTCAAACAATGTTTTCTTGTCTCTTCGAGCATTTGGAAGGAAGACATTTGTTGGAAGCAGTGATGTTGGCTGTCTATTTCGTCATGACACTTAAAGATTTGAAGCAGAAAAAACAGAGTGATCTGAAAAATCAAAATCAATAGACATCTGTAGAAGACTCCACAAATGTAAGTAAGACTGACAAATCTGAAGTTTTCCAAATTAAAATATTTTATTTGATTTATACCACTGAAAAAGGCAGTTGTGGGTACTGCAATCACTCATGAAAGCAGAGAGAGCCACAGCAAGTCAGAGGGCAGCTTGTTCCCCTGGTCTGTGTCATGCCAGTCCTTGTGGTATGTGATCCTAGATAGATTTTCGGGGGGCAAATTGTGATTCATTTGACTCTAATGGTTGACCTTTCTGTGAGAAAAGAAAAAAACAACATTCCCCCCTCCTACTTAATGCAAAATATTTACTTTCAAGAAATCTAGCTTAATCTGTGTTTCTGTAATCACTCATAAATTTATAAGGTTCTCTAAACCTTTTTTTTTTTTTTTTCTCTTATTTTTTCTTTTGTTTTTTTTTCCTGCCATTACAAAGTGCTGTGGCAGCTTGGTTGCTAAACAATAACCAGCGCTGCTCACCTGCAATTTAGAGTGCTTAAAATCACTCAGACCAGCTTTGTGAAGGCACTTCAGAATTACCAAAAGGGACAGGCAGGGAGGAGGATCTTTATAAATTTATAAAAGTGTAGTAATTAAAACTGCAGTTTGGGAGCCCAGTCCCTATTCCCACTTCATTTTATTTCTCTCTTTCCCGGAGTTATATGAGTTTACCCTTGTTTTGCCTCAGTTGCATTAAAAAACAAACAAACAAACAAACAAAACCCCATGAAATTCTGACTGAGAAATGAGATAAGGACAAAAACATTTTAAATTATTTCGATAGCCACTTTTACTTCTGTAGTTCTCTTATTCCCGTGGACATATGTGAGCCAAGGTAAACTTGTTCAATAGTATAATTTACAATTAAAAGTTTTATATATAGAACTATGAGAATTAAAGTCAGTTGTAACAATACAAATGAGGACTGAATCTTATGTTATGTATGAATCATGCAATTAGTGAATTTGACTAAGGATAGTAATTGTTCATTGCTTTAGATCCAGAAGGTAATTTGAAATGCTCTAGAAAGTTGAATGAGAAGAATATTGTTTATCTTCAAAATCAAGTTCAAAGAACTTACCTTTAAGCAAAAGACAGCATTCCCAAGTAGTTATCACACTACAGAATAAATGCTAAGCGGAACTAATATTAAAACATCCCAATGCAGAAGCTTGGTTGAAATAAAACTTGGTTGGAGTTTCTCAAGAGATGACTGGTAAAAAAAAAAAATATAAAAAAATGTTATGGTGAAAAACAGCTAGAGTGGTGAAGGCCTAGGTCAATCACACCAAATGCTTACTTTTTCCACTTTAACATGTGCATTGCAGAAGCATGACCTAGTGCAGCTGAATCCCAACGACAGTCTTATGTGAATCTCATATTTGTCTTTCCTTTGAACAAAATGTTTATACTGGTAGTATATAGACCTGTGGAAGTGGTTTGTGTACATAAGCAATTAGTTTTTTGTTTCCTCTACTACGCTCTATCTTTGCAAACAGTGTGTGCTATGGACAAAATGAGTAAAACGATGCGGTAAAACTGCCTGTCCTAAACCAATTTTAAACATGTAAATAGCAGTTCAGCTTTGATGCCTAGAGCACTTGAGAGCTTAATTTAGCAGGATTCTAGAGTAGAAAGGTAATTTTATGAGATAATAAAATGGCCAGAATCGTTCCTCTCACTTTATCTTCTTCCAAAATTTGTAAAGCCATAAATCACCGTGTCTTAGGGTATAAACCAAGTGCTAAACAAATTGAGCTGCCTTTAGAGAGGGCTTTTTAGTCTTTCGCTGCAGCAGATGGTACTGGGCAATCTTGGAAGTAGAATAGATAGATAGATAGCCTGTAGTTCTGTTTCAGAATAGCCATTCCCAGATTTCTTCCAGATTTGGTGTTTCTTTCTTCTCTTTAGACTGCCATCAAGGCTATTTACCCCAACACACCAGTCGTGGTCTTGTTTCTAAAACTTTCATTAAAGACAGATTTATCTGGACTTCTGTTAACCAGTTTAGAGGAAATTGTCCTTCTGGCAGCAATATCTCTTTGGGAGTCTGTCAGGCTTAATTCTTTCTTCAGCTGTTGAGACAAACCTGGAGTCAAAATATGTATTTAGGAACCTAAATAAATTTGTCAGAGTTTCTGAGCATCACCAGCTTCTTCTCTGGTCAGTAATAGCTGATGCTCAGAATCTCTTTGGCTAGATCACTTTTTGGAGACAGTTTTTAACTCTTTTATATATCAAGGGATGAAAATCATTTCCTCATGCCAATGTTTGCAGAAAGGGATGCATAAAGTCACGTTTAGGAAGGAAGTTTCATTTAGACATTTAACAGTTGTTACAGAAATAAAGTAAGAATTGTTCTTAACTTGTGACTAAGATGCTAGATGTAGGAGTAAAAGGCTCTTGCAACATATTTCCTGATGCATTAAATTAGATCAACTTGTGATAAAAATTTCTCCTTTAAAGAAGCAAGATAGGAAACAAAACAAAAAACAACACTTCCCCTTAAAACCTTTAAGCTACTAATGGATGGCACTGGTACTGGTTACTACTGGGAGTGGTAGCTGGGAGGTCCTAGGAGTGGAAATAAATGAGATGAGGTCAACGATATGTACTTAACTAGAAGACCAAAAAGTGGAAATTGTGTTCTTGTCTCTTTTAATGCTTGATGTTTTTACATTTAAATTGTCTAAATCTTTGTTGTTAATCTGAATCCAATACCTTAGAAAGATCTGTTTGCCCACTTTAGAGATAACAAAAAACTCCTAGAGGGGAAATTAAGAAAATCTCTTGAATGTTTACAGCAATTTAGGTTGTTTTTATAAGCCACAGTAGCATGGACTATAATGATACAAACTCAGTAAATAGACCAGGTAGTGGAGACTTCTGACTACTTTAACTTCCACTTGTATTTGCTAACTCAGGCTTTGTATAAATATGATAGAGGCTGGCTTTGTATAAATATGATAGAGGCTTACCTTCACCAGCTGACGAAGACATTGTCATAAGTTGGTTATGTAGTCCCTGACTATTAGACCTTATTTTGTCTAGACACAGCAATACCATTCTAGATATTCCAGTTTCTCTAGATACAGAAATTCTGATTTCCAGGGAAGTTTATTTAATTTCCTTCTTGTATACATACGTATATTCTGAGTTTATCTATTATATTAGAGCACAGATAATTTTCATAAATACTAGTTCATCTTTAGCACATTTATTAATAGCTGTGTGATTACGCAAAAAGCAAGATTATATTGTACTTTAAAATTGCAAGAAAAAAGAAAAGGGTTTGGGTTGCTTTAAATCAATCTAAATGTGAATAATTGATCTTCAGAAGATTTCATTAAGAACACCTAGTGTTAGATGACATCTATATTTTCAGCTTTAGAATGTTATTTAAGAGCCACTTCTGAAAGTCCACATTTCAGCACCTGTTTGATTCTTAAAAATCTTGCTGGTCCTTTCTGGTCAAGAGTGTATTCAGTTCATCAATGGAATATGTCTCACTATCTTGTCCAGCCTTGTTACTACCAAAAGCAGAATGACTGGCAATCTAACCACAGAATTTTTGGTACTAATTCACTGTTCATCACATGATATAAATGGTTCCCAAAACTACCCTTTCAATTTTGATAGGAACAATATGTAACAATACATTTCATGTCCTGTAGCTGGAATATATTAGGATATTTGTTAAATGTTAAAGAATGTTAAAGGGTATTTGGTATTTGTAAGTATAGGTGCCTACTTTGACACTCAGATTAGACTTTGTAATAAAGGATTCCTTTTCATCAGGGCCTTTAGATTTCCTACAGTCCTGAAGAACAATCAAACTAACCTTCTCTAGTTTAGCACCCCCTTCCTGTTCAGAAAATATATTTCTCTGGAAAACTCATTCTTAGTTGGTTGGTCCTTACCATAGTTTGAAAAGATTACTCTGGAAACAGTTTCCTAGTGTTTTTTTTTTTTTTTTTTTTTTTTTTTTTTTTTTTTTGGTAGCAGGAAGCAGATTAGAAGCACTAGCATGTTTAGCCAATTGAGACAGTGTAATTATCAACTTGAAAGCACAAAGGTGATGCCTCTGCTTTGCTTCGTAGCAGATGATGCAGAAGTTTTGATGCACTTTAGACCAGCAACCCCTCGATAACAAAGAATGAAGTTTTCCTTCTATGGAGAAGTTCCAAGATGTGTTCTGACAACATACATTTATTCAGCCTGAAGGTGTCAGGATTAGGTTAGATTCAGAGCACACCATTGTCCTTTTAAATGAAGGTTTCTTCCTTTTAGGTTATGAAACAGTTGGGAGAAATGTTCTTAGAAATTGCCCTTGGTTCACTTTCCCTAGGAGCAGTTCTGGAGAAAAAGAATTATCTCTTCATGGTTGCTTCAGAATATTTGGGGGGAATTTCTTCTCTCTTTCAGGGACAGGTTTTGTAAAGCCTTTCCAGAAGTGGCTGCTAAAACATGTATAAATATACATATTCTATTTCAGGCTTTGTACCCAAGCAAATGTTTGAACAGTACAGGTAATTCATTTTCTAATTACATAATGGAGATAGTGGTTTTAGATATGCCTTCCTTGCTAATTATTGCTATATTAGCTTAATGTGAGGGAGTTTTTTGTTGTTGTAATTTTTTATTTTTTAGTTTATTCTGATGTCTGCTTTGGGGTGGAGGAGGCATTTTTTTCCTGAGATAAAAAAGAAATTTTTAAAAGCAAAGGTTAATCATCTTCTTGTGGTAATTACTTTCTGTTTCCTATTCTACATCCACACTCCCTTCTTTTGGGTTTGGACATTCTGGTCTGAAGAAGGTGGTTGTGGAGTTGTTCAGGATAGACCTTGACACCTGAGAGTCATTTGTACTCCCTGCCTCCAGACCATGGCACTGTTATTTAACCGATGTGAGAAGTAAGCAGTAGCTGTTTACAGATGGACTTTGGAAAGGAGGTGTAGGAGATTATGACAGACTGAATTAGCAATAAATAATTCTTCCCATAGAAAAGGACTTACAGTCATCTCAGTGAGTTACTAATTTGTTTACCTTCAGGTAAAATCATATCTCTACAGCCAGCCGATTTTTATACTGAGGTGTAAAAGAGCTGTCCTATGTGGCAATGTGATGGATAACTTCATTATACAACTTAAGAAGCTCTCTTCCCTTTCTTGTACATTTTCACACTCTAGTTAATCACCTCACCCTGGTTAAGCCAACTGACTACTTCAGCATTAAAAGTATGCAAAATTAACATTTTACTGCACCAGTGCCAAATAAAGGCAGTCTTTTCCATCTGGAAAAAATATTGTTTAGATGACTCTGGCTGCTCCCTCTGATGTGTAGTTCTGTTGATGCCATTCCCAATCAAAGGACTGAGTCATGCTTTCAACTTCTGTCCCATCTCCGACTTTTTTTCTTGATAAGAATACAGTGTAAGTCCTGGAGTGTCCCTGACTATGACAGTGGCAGATGTTAACTGCTGAGGGAGTATGAACTGGAGGAGGACACAGAGATTTTTCTCCAGAATAATCTCTCAGACTCCATCATGTGTGGTTCAAGGACTTTCTAATTCCAAGATGACAGAGTCCTGGTTACAGTCACTGGGGCTGATCCTGAGCTTCACATGTGAGCTGATGTCCTTCTTGCTCTTGACCTGTCCCCAGGGAGGTGCCCAATGCCCAGGGCTGCAATTGTCTCCTGTTACTGTACCCCTGTTTAGAGGTGGTGGGACTGGCCCGTGCTGGTGAGGCCCTGACCTGCTGGACCTGGGGAGCTGTGGGCTCCCTAGGGGTCCCCCAGTCCTCACTGCTTCCTAACATCTGATGTTGGTTTGGATTAATATTTTCTCTGTGATTTTATCCTTGCAAAGTTGTACCTTTTCTGGATTAGTCCCTTAGCTTTTATGGCAGCCATGGCAGGGAGCTCCAGAGGTCAAATATAATCTGTGATTCATTTCCTTTAGAGAATTTTGAAGCTGAGAACTGCCCTCTTCAGCTGACATCTCCCAGTTTTTCTACTGAGAGACAGTGAACAGTTTTACCCTCTTTACCTTCTCCGTGACCCTCAATGATTTTATGGATATGTCATACTCTCTTTCAGTTCTCCCTTCTCCATTATATCTAATGTAAAATCATTGCAACAATTCTTACTCCTCTCTTTACATTTTTCATCTTTCTGAGGTCAGACTTGTGCATAGTATTCAGCATATAGGTTCAATTTAGATTTATACAGTGATATAACAATATATATACATATTATTTCTTGAAACTCTTTCATAATCTTGATTTTAATTTTATAGTTCAAAAAAACCTAGGTGAAAATAGTTTTCTTCCCTGGGGTCTAAATCATGTACAAGTCTTTTACAGAAATTGATGAAATTTTTAATAAAAAAATATATTTGTTTGTGAGGTTGTGCCTAAACTCTGAGAACATCAGGCTTTCCAGTTTTTGAAGTCTTCACAGAATATCTGTAAGACCTTATCTGCCCTTCCTATAAAGATATCAAGATGATTCTCCTGTCACAAGACTTTGCTGGGCAAAGACACTGCACTTTCTTGTTGTAAGCAATGCTTATCACCTCTCCCTAAATTCAGGGATTCTGCTACCAAACAATAACAGCAGTGCTGAAGCATGGAGGTAGTTATTAAAAGGCTGTTTTTTTTTGCTTGTTTGTTTTCAACCCAAATATTTTTCCTCAAAGTTCTTGCATGAACACTTCACAGTTTGAAAAAGAAAGCCAATATGATATTATATTTTGTCACCATCAATCATTTGCTATGCAAATTGTGATACCTACAGGACTTCAGAGAGTCAAGGCCTGACTGCACACGTGGCTTATACAAACAATGAAAGATTTACAATGTGAGTAATAAGTGCTTTCAGGAAGAGATCATTTACAAATCAAAGTGTGAAAGGATATGGACAAAGAAAGAAAAAAAGGGCAAGTGTTGATCACAAAAGGGAAACGGAGGTAACAGAGAACACATCTGGTAAAATGGTTTTGTGAAACACTTTCATTTGAAAAATATACCTTCAACTCTTTTACCTGAAACTTGTGCTCACTTTCTAAATTCTTAGAAGCTTTGAAAATTATTATTTTTAAAATAAATATAAAATCTGTAACAAGAGATCAAAGATCCATCTACAGCTTGTTTCTGAGAGGTTCATAGAGGATCCTTACGTTAAAATATAGTGATGAGGCAAGAATAAAATGATGTTCTCCCAGGTTCCAGCCATTCTCAGATCAGGGCCTATGATAAAGGTAATATCTTTATGTTTAGTGGCCTTTTTTTTTTTTTTTTTTTCTGCATAAATCTTTATTATTTCTCTTTGAATTGCTTTGAATTTTAGCATTTGCAGCATCCTCCAGCAAGAATTTCCAATGTTTGTATATGCACAGTATGAAGTATTATTTTTTGCTTGTTTTGAGCTTGCCATGTGTTACTTTCATGCTGTGATTCTTGCCTGATGGCACTCATCAGAAACTACTCTTAATATATAATAACAAAAGAATTGAAGCTACTGTATTAGGAGAAATCAGGATGATAATATATTTTCCATCAATACAAGATAGGCCAGATTGAGGTCATGTTAAAAGAAAGGCCAGAAGCTGCCACTACCCAGAAGACAGAAAATGTAATTCCTCTTTCTGTCAGAGTACTCCCCAGTGACTTCCCCTAGATCCATTTCTGAAAGGATTTTCCATCTCCTTTGAAGACAATGTCAAATTTGTGTTAAAGATAGACCTCAGGTGTAAAAAAATAAAAGAAGTTTTAAGTTCACAAATACATGTTGGGTTGGCTATATAATTTGCCACTATCTTCTTGCCACTTGGAATGGCGAGTTGAGGGGAAAAATCCCCAGGCTTAAAATTGCCTCATATTTTACTTTCTGATAATGCAACCAGAGAAGAAGCTGTATTTACAGTACTTTCCTCCATATTTCCCTGTTATTATGGGCACCTTGATAGTCATGGTAAATTCTGACCAGGTTTCTGACTGTGTAAAGTCTGCAGGGAAAGATACATACTTCTGATACTCAACCCACCAGAGGGCTGTGAACTAAGAATTTGAGACACCAGCCTCCAAGAAATGTGTGTACCATCTATGACTTCAAGTCCATAATTTTATACAAATAGCAATAACAAATTATACCATGATAAATACTTTGCTAGCTGGGACAGACATCTCTCACTCAATTTTTAAGCCTCTGCTGTAGCTAGAACTTAAAACTATTTTCCTGATAGTGATGTAGGATAATGTTTCAGTCTGCTGAGCATATTGAAAAGAGACCTGCTCCCAAATCCTTGATGTCAACATTAAGATAACTTTCCTTTTGGAAAAATAACTGTCCAACTTGCAGTCAACAAATCAGGCACAATCATATTATGCTATAAGTAACCAAAAAAGCCAGTTTAGAGCAACCCCTATAGGGTTCTAGGCAAAACCCAAGAAATCATGTAAAAGGGTTCTGTGCTATTACAAGGGCAGCCTGTTTATGACGCTGACCACTATTTACCAATCACATGCATATCTGTAAGAATAATCTTTGAAAGTAATTATTTATTCTAATTTTTGTCAGCCATTTGTTGGTTTGTACACTGAAGAAATAAAGGTTTCTATTCTTAAGGATGTTTTATTCCATGGAGAAGTCCTTAGTGTCTCAATGTGTCTCCACCTGCTTTCAGAACAGTGCAATTCTCCTGTAGGTTTTGCATCATATATGCCACACAGATCTCTTAGGATGTTGAGCTCAATTGTATGCCATCACATTGAGTTCTTCTGCTTCCCTTCACACAAGGAAAGGATGAAATTTCTTTTCTAGGTCATTAATTTTCCCTTAATTTTATTGGCTATTTATTAATTTCCTTTAATTTTATTGTCTATTTCCTTGTTTTCTTCAATGAGGAAATGGAGTTCACTATGTGTACTTACTTAGCATGCATTATTATATTTATTGCTTGTGTTTCCACTCCAACAGAAATAATCCTGATCTTCAAAAACTTTATTTTCACAAAAATCTGTTATTATATTTGCATTTATGTTATGTTAGCACAACTTTCAAATGAAAGCACAAAACTGGTCCTTAGCAATGTGTTAACTTGTTGTTTGTTGGTGTCCACAAGCCTTTAGGCTATGTAAGGTTCCTTTGGGCTGCATGCTGCACAAATACGGAGCTCTTGCCTGGAAGATCTTACAATCAGATTTGAAAACAGACATTAAAAAGATGTATAAATTATAGAAATGATAGAGGAAAAGTGTGCCAGGAAATAAAATGGTTTATGAACAACACAAACCCAACTAATCAAATTGATAATGGCATTGTTTCATTTTAAGCTATTATTTTAATCCAAAATTTTAAATGTATTTTAAAATTTAGTCTCCCAGATTCACAAATAATTAAAAAAATAATTAATGGGGCTTCCAACAATAACTCATTGTCTCCTGCGCTTGACTCCCAAATGATTACAGTTCACTTAGAACTCATGAAGGTGTACCAGCAGCTCAGATCATGCTGAATGGTTTACCTTCCACTGTACATTAGCATGCCTTTGTTAACACAGAGTTTTAACTGCAGCCGGTCTGTGCAGTTGTCTATCTTTTTAAGTGCCTCTAGAATTCCACACAATTCTGTCAGGTTTTCAGTAACCTAAATTATTTTGACATCTGTAAATATGTCACCTTGGACTCTACCTTTTCCCAAATAATTAATAGATGCATTCATTAATCATTTTCCTTTTTAACAAGAGTTCCAATATTAGCTCTATTGTTTACATGAGGAGAACAGTACAGAATAGTAATGAAGCCAAAGTGCTAAGCTGTTTCCTGTGTCATTGCATATAAAAACAACCATCAGCTGGTATTTTTGAAATCAGGACTGAGCAGATTTAAAGCTAATTTTTTACTTTAGGTTCACCTTAAAGAGAAGGAAGTCAGAGGCTCTAGTTATTCTGGGCCAATGGAGGATATTAACTCCAAAGAGAAGTTGTCTGTCATGAGAAAATGATGATTGTAGCTCTTCTGTTTGAGAGCAAAGGTGTCCACAGGTCCCAAATGCAGGAATGCATTTCAGGTGTCTAAGATATTATGTCTCAGAGAGAAAAGACAAATTAGGTCTGCTCAGATGAAAAGCAGTGTCTTAAAAATACACCTAGGAGTAGATCCTATAGTCCATTGACAGGAGCAGGGAGTGCATCCGAAACAAAATAATGCCTGATATGCGTATTAGTTTTCAGTCTGAGAAAAATGTGACTTGCGATAGATTTAATGCAATATTCAGATCTAGAAATACCAAGAAAGTACGTTGATCTTCCCTTCAGAGTTAAGATGGGTACATCTTAGCCAAATATAGCTAGAAAAAGAGTTCAGTTACAGTAGCTTCTTTAACATAACCAAATAGCAGAGAATCTCTATTTTGGAAATAGCAACATTTTGATTCAAATGGTAGTATTGTACATTATCTCATGGGGCTATTAGTGCTTACTGGGATTTTCAAAAGCTGGAGGCTTCTTTGTTCCCAAAGAAATTAGGCAATTAAAAAAAAATCACTAGGCATTTGTTTACCTGTTTCTGTGTCCAAATAATGGTATTCATACTCATTTTTGAACATGAGGCTTTGATTTATAAATTATTTACAAGATTTAGAAATTTTACTTGGACCCTTTGGTAGATCACAAGGCAGTGATCGAACATAGTCTTTTTTTGCCACACCAGATAATTCCAGTTTATGGGCGTAAACGAAACTGAAGGAAAATGGGAAAATTCTCTCTGAATAGAATAAAGATTAATTAGTGGATTTCCCACAGACAGTAGATACTAGTTACTTTTAAGGCAATCTATTCTTCTTAGGAATTAAAATGACTTTCTTATAGACACTACCAATTTGGAAAGACAACGATTCAGAGCACTGATGGTTGTAATATAGTTGGTACATCACTTACTACCAGCTTTTTGTCACTTCTAATTCCTGCATTTTATTTTCTGCCCTGGAAGTCTTCCCAGGTATAAACAACAATTTACACAGCTTTGTTGGCAGCAGCTGATATTGTTTCAGTTCTGAATTTCACATTACTAAAAAGACCCTGGGAGAAATTTAGTGAACAGCAAAAATAATCTAGATGGAAACAATGGGAGAAAAAATTGGTTTATGGGGAAGGAGTACAAAAGTGAGACATGTATTGTTTTATCAAGAAGTGACTGCAGAGGAAAGGTGATAAGAAAGAGAACATTATGTTAGCAGTATGCAGTAGCTGAAGGTTTTTTAATTTCAGGAAATTCATGTTGGTTTAAGAAGGTTCAATTGAGAATAATAATAAAAAAAAGTGAGAACAAAATTCATGTGTAAAAAAAATATTGTAGTGTCAAGACTTTAGGTTGTGAGGAATTTTAGCAAATGGTTTCTGCTGGGCCAGTTATAATTAAGCATTTAAGTTAGGAGAGTCCTTAACAGTTAGATTCCTCTTAAAGAAAGCACATGTGCTGTGGGTGGGATTCATGTTTAGATTCAGATAACAAAAAAAAAAAGAAGTATCTATTGATAGCCAAGGTGCTCACATGTGAGCTGATATCTAAACAGAGTCAGTGGGGCTCAGACTTGATTCAGTTGCCTAACTGTAGGCATCAAGTGTCATAAGAGTTGCTGTGGGCATTATCTTTATCCAAAAGACCTGGCAGATCTAGCACAGGTTGTAGGGAAGACTCATGACCCTCTGGAGCAGCTGCTGGTGGCCAGGCAGAATGAAGCAGTAGGAACCTGCCTTGTGGCTCCCGATATGGTTGTCTGTGTGGACTTCAGAGGGAATTGAGCACCTTCCAGTCCCCTGACTCATGTGTAAACACCTACCATAAACACTGGAAGTTATGCTACAGGATCCAGAGTCAAATCCTGCCCTAGCTCTTTTTTTTTTTTTTTTTTTTTTTTTAAATCTATTATCTCTATGATAAGGTAATGGCTGTAGTTAAATAATAACGTCATCTATAAATTATAAACAACAGAGTGAAGTAACCTCAGAAATAAAGGATCTGGAAATTAATTCTGATCTGTGATTACACTGTCTTTTCTACAATAATGCTCTTAGAACATCATGATAGAATATCAGTGTTTAATTAAATTAAATCTTAACAGTTTTGAAAATTATTTGTCTTTCTAACTTCTTTTGTGAAATCTTCACTGATAGCAAAAATCTAAGCAAAAATATTCCAAATCCTTTACTATTACCATCTCTGTTTACTTTCATAATGTCACAAGTTTCTAGATTCTAAATAACTTAATTATTTAGCATTATCTGAATAATATGTAATAAAAAGAGACAAATCATCATGTTTTTTTCAGTAGTAAGTGCATCATACCTGAATAAAAGACCTGACTTTTCCATTAGAGATGACATGGCATGCTCAGAGTACTCACACTCAAAAGAAATGAAGATTATTTTTAACAGTTTGATGAACATTTAAATACAGAAATGGTTCAGCTAATCTTTCCAATACATTTTCTCTTTTGTATCTAGTTCACATTATAAATACATAGCACACAATTTTAACTTTAAAAATACGATATTTTAAATATCAAAATGTGTGTGTCTCAGAGCTCTTTAAGTGCTATGCTTATGTCAAATGACCTTTCACTGCCACTAGTTTTCATGGGAAAAGTAAGTTTTACTAAGATTTTGAAACCTGCTGTGAAAACAAACAAAGAAACAAACAAAAACCAAACAACTAAATAAAACAAAAGAAAAACCCAGCAGTAAAAACTTAACTCATTCATTTATTTCAAACATCCAAATGCATTTCACTGAAATGTGATTCGATTTATTTTACAATCCACCTAACACACAATGAAATCAATTAACTATTCTGTGTTAGGACTAAATCCTTTTCCCTAACTCAGGAACAGCCACTCTAAAACAGCATTATCAGAAAAAGCCCGGCTTGCTTCTCAGCCTTAGCGGCTGTTCATAAAACCACAGTTCAAAAAGAAGACAAAACCAAGATAAACTATAATTCACAATGTAAAACCAAAAAAAAAAGCCCAAAGCCTGAAAACAATGTTTTATTGTCTGAAACAGAAAGAATGGACATGTTAATATTCTATATTGTACATTGCTCCTGCCGTTATCTTCAATAAAGGATGACAGTGTTACAAACTTCTGGAAGAGGTCGAGCACTCACTTTTATCAAATATGGTATCAGCATTTTTCTTTAGCAGTTTTGGAACAATTTTAACTGCTCTGTGGTCTCTTTGGAAGAGAGTTAACTGACTGCTTTGTACCAGCATTTTGATTCTTGCAGTGAATTTGGGGGAGCTCTAAGGAAACTAGTTAACACACACAAAATAAGATTTTAGTCTGAATAAAATAAAGGATAGCTGCCTTTGAATGTGTTTTGTTATTGAGTTGCCTTCTTTGGCAGTATTTCACATTTCCAGGCACTGAATGACTGCTCAGGTTGAATTTCTTTAACTCTGCAGTTACCCAGAACAATTACTTAGGACTGGAAAATGAAGGATGAATAATAAACCTGTACTTCACACACTTGATTCTGGGGGATAACAATCTATCTGAAGTTCTCCTTCAAGTTGCATTTGGTAGAACTGTTTAATGTAACTTGCTTAGCACTTAAAAATTTTAAGGTGAAAAACTCTTATATGAAATAACTAAGTTGCAAATTTTATCTGTTTAATGGTTGTTAACGGTTGTCAGCAAAGAAACCCCGTGAAGGAGAGAGAAATTATCCATACATCTTAGCTATGTATAATAGCTGCAGATTTATGACCTGGATTTCTGTGATTAGGTAGCTGTCTTAATGTAACTCATGGGTATGTGTCATGGGTTGTTTTGTGCAAAGATCTTTACTGCTTGTTTCACATAGCAACAAGATTTTGCAGCTTAGTGCATAGTAGAAAGAGACAAAAAAGGAGTATGGATTTTCTTTTCTGATCTGTAGGTTAGAAGAACTCATCAGAATAACAGGTACCTAAATGAAAGACCCTGTGATATTTCAGGAATATAAGTTAATGTTGAATCTTAGCAGATACTTGAGGAAAAGTCCTCACTGTGCAAACTAAAGATGTTAGCGACTACTGATTTTTTTATCGAATGGATGTACGTAATTGACTATTACATTCTTTTATGTTCATATGCAGAGCAAAGAAAAATGTTATAATTTTACATACTAGATTGTAAAATAGCAAACATTAAAAGTACTGGACTCATGTATGTAATTTGGGTTACTAGTGTTTCTTAAAAGAGGAAAGAGAAGCAGATGCAATCTACCAAATAAATTTGTATTTTGTGCCAATGCACTGAAGAAATCTCTAATGACTCAGTTAAAATGTAAGAGAGCTTGTTTTACAGTGATTGTACCTATTAGGGAAACATAGTAGATTCGATTGGAAATAAGATACCCAAAGCACTGGTGTATCTAAGTTTGAAGACAAGCTTGTGATATGATGACTCCCTTAAGTCTTCATTTAGGTTAGTAGGAGCTGAACAACTAACAGCTTGAATGGGATGGGATGGGATGGGATGGGTTAAACTGCCTTTCATCTCAAGGATATTCAGCAAGTAAGAGCTGGGGAAGCAATGATGAAGGCAGCAAGGAGGGAGAAATAAAGTGCACTGGAAATTTAACGCTTCTGTTGATAGAACACTGCCCGGTTATTGATCACAAAGTTACAGATTTATTGGAGACACTTAGATGGAATTTTGGTGTCCTTTATGGCAAGAAAGCATGCTTTTTTTTTTTTTTTTTTTTTTTTCTTTTTTTCTTTTTAGACCATGTATGTGCAATCTTAGATCTTAAATCTAGTACTCTACCAAGTATTACTGAATATTCAGGATCCTTCAGGTAAGTAAGGATATGATTGATTTCTTCTTCTTCCCAAAATACCCATAAAAACAGCAATACCAATCTTCACATTTTAAACAAAGAAATTGAAATTAGAAAGCATAAAACTAGATACGACAATTGCAGTGGTAAACAGAGTAGAAAAGAAAGCTTTGTTCCTTCAATCAATAGTCCTCCCTGTACCTTCTGTGCATGCTTCAGCAGTTCTCTTTCCTTTCTTCTCTGTTAAGCCACTTTGTAAGATTAAGACAGATGAATGATTAGAGCTAAAATCTGAACTCCATTGGGATTAGGTCAAAACTTTTCTAATCTCTTCCTACTCCTTCCCTGGTAATAGTTTGTGTATTTTCCCTTGAAATACTCCAGCACAGGGCTCCAGCTCCTGTCTGCCATAGTTCTATGTGCATCAAGTACTCTGGAGAACCCACCTGCGCACATCGAACTGAATTATGCCCTCATATAGTTGCTTATTCTCACTGGAATTACAGTAGGATTATATTTACTCTAGCTTGAAATAGCTGAATTTATGCTGACCACTGGCCGTTGAGTCTAGAAAGCTGCAAATGTTCATTAGTAGAGCATAATTTGGTTACAGGCTACAGTCTGTGATTTTACTGTTCTTTTTCTTTATTATTTTATTTATTTATTCTTTCCACAGCTAGGGTAATTTGAAAAGGTCTTCAAGGAATAGAAAACATTCTATGTAAACACTTACCAAAGGTGAGTACAAAGGGAACATCTTGTAGCATGTATTAGTTAAGTCATAGAAACACTGGTCATCCAGCTTCATATCCTGCTACCCCTTCTTGTGCATAAAGCATCTTCCTCCATAGATAATTTCACTGATTTCAGATAAGTAATTATGTTTATTAATATAATTATGTTAGCACAAGAGCTCTCTCTAGTGGAGCCAATGATGCTTTACTGGTTATGTTGCTCAGATACTGAAAAATAGTAGAAATACTGTTGACTCACAAATACAGCTCATGCAAGAATGGCATTACAATTGAGCAGCATATGAGGAATGTTTTGTGTGTGAAATACTAAAATAAAAATAATTTACAAAAGGCACTGGAATAAAATCTTTATATCTCACTTGTATCTTTGTCCTCAGCAGAGTTTGATTTTTGGATGGTCTTTATGGGCTGTTCAAGAAGAATATGAGATTCCTCCTGAGCGTCCAATTATATTTGTCAAGTCTTTTCCTCAGTTATTGTCTGAGATGCGGTGGCTAGAACTGGACAAAATGCAGAATATGTTGTTGCTGTGTATGCTCCATCAGAGAACCTTGATATTGTATTACACATGTGACTCCCTTCCTGCTCCTTAATGACCAGCCTAAGCCCCACAGTTATGCCAGATGCAGCAGCTTTCGAGAGAATGTTGAAGTAGAGAAATTCAGGAGATGAGTGGTCCGTCCAAACAGCCTTTTCCCTCAACCATGTAACTGTTTTTTACATTCTGAAGAAAGCAGACATTGAGAGAAAAATCTTTGAGATGTATGCAACGTAACAACTCTTTGCATTAATCAAAGGTTGGTGGTGTTGACTTTCTGGTAGGCTCCTATTGGGGGTGAATAAGGAGAGGGAAAAATTCGAGATAGTGCTCTTGGAGAGTGCAAAGTTGAAGTATTAATTTACATTGCATGCATTGCATGCAATCCCCACCTCAACCTCTTTTTTTTTTTTTTTAAAAAAAAAAAAAAGTTTTCAGATTTTGATTTGTTTGGTTTTCACAGCAGCAGCTATTTTTCCCTTAGTATATGAGAGACCCATTACATGTTGGTAAAGAGACAAACTAGTTCTATGAAAACAACATTACTTGTGTTGGACATCAGTTAAGCTGACTAGTAAAAATAGCATATTTCCATGATGGCAAAAGGTTAACAAGGAAGTGCCAAGCATTGAATACAATGGTCAGTGTTGTTTTAACAAATTTGTTAATATACTGGAGAGGCTGGCAAATAGAAGGATGACAAAATTTATAGCAGACTGTTATTTGGATTAATTACTATCACGAATGATTATGAAAAACTAGGGAAGCCATGAGGTGTAGAGCTGTTGAGGAAATCGAGGTAAACTACACTCTAAGTAACCAGAGGACTCTTATACCCTGGTTATTCCATTATTTTCCTCTCAGATCAGGCAAGGAAATGTAGTACTGGATCCTAAAAGTGAACAAATCTAAATGGGAACAGTTAAAAACAGTTCCCCTGAAGTGAAAAGGAAATGTCTAAGGAGGTCGATGCTGATGGCAGAAAATGTGGAAGATTTTGAAGGCAGAACATGTGGAAGGACCTTCTGGCTTCTTTGTGGTTTACACAGTGCCACCAGAAGTGACAGATATTTCACAAGAGACTTGCAGTTTGGAAACCTATCCTAAATGTAAGTATGATTTGTAAAAGAGGTCCTTTTTTTTTGTTTTGTTATAATTTATGTTACATTTTGTTTTGTTTGTAAGATAGCAAATAGACCATACATCTTTAGATGGTTTTTAGACCATCCAAAGTAGTACCCACTTTCAGAGAATACAGGAGCCTGTGATCTGGATCTCTCTTTTTTTTTTTTTTTTTTTTTTTTTTTTTTTTTCCCCCACAGAAATCCAACCTTTTGAAAGAGAAGCTTGTATTTTCCTTCCTCATTGTTTCTACTACATCCTCCTCATGTGCTTGCCCCATGATGGGACTTCAGCTGAAACAGCCATATAATAAAGCAAGCAGTTTTTCTGAGGGGCCTAGGGAGGCATTGCTGGCGAGTCATTGAAAGATTCCTCATCTTTATCTCCTAATAAAGGAGAGAAATGTGCATCTCCAGGAGATAAGTTCATGCTCTTTTAAAAATGACATCTAAAGTAGATGATGTGAGTCATGACCTAAAAAGACTTCTTCATACTCAGTTTGAGTATGAAAGGAATATGAAAGGAAAAGTGACTGGACAGTCTGCTACTATCTTCACAAAAGTTTTCTTTCCTTTTATGTGTGATAGGACAAACTATTTCAAGAAGCAATTGACTTAAATGTGTTACCATGGGTCTAAATAGAAAACAATGTGGGGAGCTGAAGAAATGTAATGTAGGGGCTAAGCTGGCTTGAAGGAACATTGCTACCAATCAGAAAAGAAAAGTGTGGCCTGTGTTTGAATTTGAACTGAGTTTGAATTTGGCAAGGCGGGCAGGTAGAAAGCTGTATCTTTTTCTCTAAGACTGAAAATGCTGATATGGCAGTCATATGAAGCTGAAACTTAAGTAATTCAACTTGTTATTTTTACACATTTGCTTCTTAATATAGGTGTTCTTTTCAGCTTTAATTTAGTATGTTGGCATTTGAAGAAAAGCAAACTTCCTTCATTCCTTCCCTCTTTTCTTCCTTTTCTCCTTTGATTTGTGCAATACAGAATCACCATTCCTGACAGTGACAGATAAATTTCAAATTCTGAGTTGAACAGTTAGTGTCTCAAGTGTTTTATTCATGGGCACCATATGCAAAATGTGAATAGTTTTTCCTGTTGTGGAAAAGTAATGTTATGTTCAGAACTGCCAAAGTTACTTGAATTTGACTTAGCTGTTTTTTTCAGGAGAACCTAGAAATAAATGAAAAATTGAAAAAGCAGCTACATGTTAAATGCACAGCATACCTGTAGTTTTAATTCTTTTAGGTCCAAAATATTCAAATGTATTCACAGTATTTTTGATTGAAAGAATTTGTAATTGGATTTCCAAACATACTGCTTTCACCTTGGGTAGTACAATGTGCACTTTGATAATAACATGGCTATGTCATTAGAAAGAAGTCCATTTACTGGTTTAGGCATAAAATGACTTACAGGAGAAGACAATAAAATGCTTTCTAACATGATGCATCTTATTTTTTATTGTATTCAATAGAGGCATGATGAATAAGTAATCTTATAAGTGCATCAGAAGTATACCTTGGCTGATCTCTTAGAAGTGTTGAGATTTCCCTGCTTTTGAGATTATTCATAATATCACTTTAATTTCTAATAAAGTGCATGGAACTTTATAATGGATCAAAATGTGTGTCTACAAGATGCTCAGATCATCTGCTGGAGGAGGCAAACTTCAACACTACAAAAGTAATGCAAGACAGAAGGCAAGGAAATTAAGTGAAGATGAAAAGTAACACATTCAAAATGACTTTTTTTTTTTTTTAATATGAAGACCTTAAATAATAATTTTCTTATTTTTACTTATTCACACTCTTTTACTGATAGTTGAGCTATGTATCTATAAGCTGTTCTGGGCATTAGTTACATTTTCCTCTATGTTTAATGTTATCTCATGCAAATTAAATCTTCAGCACACTAATCTGGTCCAGGTAGTAAACGTCACTGTTTGAATTATTTTATTCATCCTTTCCTTTTTATTTTATTTTATTCTGTAGCATTTATGCAATTACCAGTGCTAGTGGGATTCTCCCCTCCTTCCCCCCATGAAATCAGAAAAAATTAAATCCAAGGAAATGCAATAAGTTTTTAATTTTTTTTAGCCTTTTTTTTTTTTTTTTTTTTTTTTTTTTTTTTCCCCTTAGGAGAAAGAGAAAAGAGCTTTATTTTATTTGCTTTTAAGACATACACAATTTAAAATTTACTATCAGAACATAAGTAATTTTCCTGATAATAATACTTATTATGTTCATAGAAAATTCATGAAATAGTTATTTTGCAACCTCAAAAACAATAACAAAAACAGTAGATTAGTTCTTTGTCAAAAGGTGTGCAGCTCTATCTCTGGACTCACTGCTTTTCATGCATGCAGGTCTGCCTACTCAGTAATAAAGACACTCTTATGACTATTAGTGTATCTAGACAGATTTCACATGTCATTTGTTTTGACTTTTGTTATGCATAGGGAGAAAAGGATGCCATTGAATTGGCCATTGTGTCTATCTGAAAGTACTTTATAGGAAAAAGTATTGCAATATAAAATCTGGCAATTGTTCTAGTTCTTGAAAATGTGTATTGGTATTATTATTTTTATATGTTAATAATATATTTTCCCTAAAACTGATGAAGTATTGAAATTAATTGGCGATTCATTTTGCATATTTAGTCTTCATATTTTGAAGCTTGCTTAATGTTCAAAATTGCACCAACTGAAACTCAAGCCTTTTTGAAAGCTTTTTGGTTTCTTTTGAAAAGATTTCTTTTGATACCTTAATAAATCAGATGAGGATTTATTGTACTGTTGGTTGCCAAATATAGTCTCTGACAGCTCTTTTTTATTAACTGAAAGGCTAGTTATGAATCTGGTTTTAGAATATAAAAATATAATGCATAATGCATTGCAAGAATTTTAAGTGGAAAATATCAGCTACTATAATGACTCGTTAATAATAACTTACTACTCATACCAAAAATACATCATGGTTGGATTTCAATGCCCTCATCCTAGTTGTTGCTATAGAGAGTTGAGCACTGTACAAACAGAGAGCAAGTGCTCTCTGCAATTCCAGTGTTCTCAGATAATCTTTGCTTTCCATGTTGAAACTGTTTTCATTTAGAAAATAGTCAAAACTGAATAAAAGAGAGATTCAGGTCATTAAAACCAGAGCAGCAGAATATGACAATTAACCTAGAGTTTAAAAAAACACTTCAGTAAACTACATTTTTAACTTATCTTATAAAATAAACATATTTATTATCCTTTCTGTTTTGTTTTCTCAATGAAAATAATGTCAGTAACTGACAACAGTGGTATTGATTTTGCAAACACTTGAGCCTATATTTAACTCTTTCCTTTCAAAAGTTTTAGCAGTCTGGCCCCCTAAACTTATGTGACTAGAGACCTTTTCAATTCAGGAACTATGTAAAACTGATGTAGAATGCGGGGAAGATAAATAATCTGTAAGTAAATCATCATTTCTTTTTTAGCTTTAATTTTTCCTATGAATATATGCCCTCAATATATATTTTATATATATATATAATAGTTTGTGTTAGGAACAGATTGAATAATGTTGCACTGCTTCCTTTTCTCAGAGTTAAAGAGAACACATCCTGTAATCACCTGTTCTGCTTTGTTCCTTGGTGTATTAGATCTATGGAGCATGTACTGGAGGGTATATTTTATTTTTTCCTTCACCAGATTCCATGGCAGATGACCTTACATATAGAAATATTTTTCTTAGTTTTTTAAAAGTGATCCCTCATAATTTGCTAGAATAAATCAATTTTGCTAACTGAACTGGCCTAGATGTTTAGGTAGGCCAGAGTATAATACCAATGTGCTGTGGTACAAGTTGCAATCTACAAACAAGAAGGTTAAAATTTCTCTACCAATGACAAAAATAATAAAATAAACCCCCAAATCACCAGATTCCCCAAACCTGCATGCAAGTATCCTGAAAGAATGAGCAAAGAAATTCTATGTTCTCAACCATATTTGTTTTCAATAAATCTTAGAAAATTAAGGGAAAATCCAGGACAAAAAAGTGTCACTTGTGTTACACTGAAACTCTGAGAATGCTTGTGAAAATGCCTGGGAAATGATAGGCTGTATTTCTTGCCATGGTACTTTAAAAGAACACCTAGTGGAGGAATTTGTTCATAAAGAAACAAAAATTTCCAACTAAAATTAATATTGACCAATATCAAAAATAGATCTCTGTTAAGCAAGCTTGTTTTTATTCTTTGGTAATGATAAATTTGGGTGATATGATGAATTAGTAGATGTGAGGTGCTTAGTCATTTACAATGTATTTGAGTGTATACTACATGCAGTTCTAAAAAAAAACCAAACAACACCAAAAAAACAAAAACCAACCAACCAGCCAAAAAAAAACACACACCAAAAACCCCTATTGCTATGCCATGTCAATAAAACATGTTAAATAGATTAAAATCTAGCTAGCTGACAGGTAACACAAGTAGCTGTCAATGGTGAGACATCATTGAGCATAGCAGTTTCTCATGAAGTTCTGCAGAGACAAATATTGCCTTATTCTTAAATTTTTATTCCCCAGGGCTGTGTGTGAGCAATGCTGGTGGGGCTTTTGGGTAACATTTTGAGTTCCCCTCCACTAAGTTACACATCATTATGGTACAGTAGTGTGCACTTTTGATGTTTTTCCTACATTAACAACAGCAAATGTAAGACCCTTTTGAACTAAGTCTTTTAGCTTTCTGAAGTATTAGTGTAAGCATAAGAGCTGAGTCAGATTCATTTATATGTGGATAGATCTATACAGCTATTTTAAATGGAGTTTTTATTGAATTAAAATAAAAGAGCACAAGAACATAGTAAGCATAAGTTCCTAGGAGGAAGGATATGCCATTCAGAGCTTTGGAGCAGCCAAAACTGACCTTGCAAGCAAACATCAAGAGAAATTCAACCTTGAGTTATTTCTAGAACCCTTTGCCAGTTTGTTTCAAAATCACCTTTGGCAAAAACAAAACAAAATAAAACAAAACAATAACTGTTTCTGAGTAGGTACTGAGGAACCTGCTTGGAAGGCAGATTTTTTCTTTGATAATTTGAGAGCTTTAAAGATTTTTCTTTTTTTTAACTTCTATTTCTTCTGAAATCATTCCCGCCCTCCTAAGTGAGGGCAGTATTTTGTCTCAATTGCTACAGCTTTTTCTATTGTATTTTAAATGATGGTAAAGGGCTTAGGAGTTTTTAAAGTTTTCAGAATGCTGTGGGTAAAACTAGATTCTACACAAATATGTTGTACTTGTTTGTTATCAAAAATGACTATTTATTGTCGTAATGCTGTATGTGTATGTACAGGTAATATTGTGGGATTTTCTCAGGCATTTTTGAATGCCTTCTCATGCTTAATAATACCTAGTTTTTGGTGACTTTTTTGCTATTTCTTACCTGACCTGTATCTTTGCTTTATCATACCTTGTCTTATAATAACAACATAATGCATTTAATTAATGACTGGAGTATGCATTTGGATACCTCCAGAGCCTTGTTCCACATATGGACTGTGGGGGTTCTCAAAAGTCAATAGCACATAAAAAGTTAGCTGTACTCGTTTTATTTATTCATTTATTTATTTATGTATTTAGTGAGAGTACAGCATTTATTAAAGAAATTAACTTCTACCCACATTTGGACATTCATGAAACAGAAAAGAGTGAAATGAGTTACAGAAACAGAAAGATAATCGCATTTAATTTCTATCAGTTCCATATGGTTATATTGAAAAAACTGTGTTACAATAGCAACATTTGCAATAAACACTGACAATAATGTTTGTCCTTTGTATCCTGTTCTGGCTTTCACATCTATATACTTTTATTTATATTTTTGACCTAGAATCAAAAGCACCCTGGAAAAGATGACAGGACTCTGATTTCCTTTCAGTCCGTTCATTTTCCATTATGCTTATCTTCCTGTGATACATTTTCATACGTTCCTCTCACAGCACTAAAAGATGCTTACAACTATTTCAAGTGATCTCACCCATCATTTATTATTCAGGCATGGGATCCTTGAATCTATTAGTATGGGTTTGGTCTTAGTTTCACCAGAAAATCAGCTTTTCTTTTTTTCTTTTTCTTCTTATTTTTTTTGTATGTATACCAAATCTCAGTTTCCTCTTCACTTATCAGCACAAGCCTATGTGGTGGATTTGCCCTCCTAGACAGCTGAGCTCATAGCTACTCTCTCACACCCACTCCTCAAACGAAAAGAGGGAGAAAATATGATGGAAAGGGCTCAAGGGTTGAGTTAAGGACAGGGACATTGCTCACCAATTACTGTCATGGGCAAAATGGACTCAGTATAGGGAGATTAATATAATTCATTGCCGATCACTAGCAGACTAGAGAAGTGAGAAACTAAAAAGCAAACCAAAAACGCCTTCTGCTCTATACATCCTCTTCTATGTTATCCCCTTGAGCGATGCAGGAATGGGGGCAGCAGTCAGTCCCTAATGCTTTCTCTCCACTGCTCCTTCACGGTCCCTCTCTGCCCCTGCTTCACGTGGGGTCCCTCCCACGGGATGCCGTCCTTCCCGAACTGAGCCTGCGGGGGCTGCACACAGGCAGCACCTCAAGAACTGCTCCCACACGGCTCCGTACCACAGGGTCCATCCCCCAGGAGCAAACAGCTCCAGCACGGGTCCCCCACGGGCAGCAGCTCCCCCCAGACCCCTGCTCCTGCATGGGCTCCTCTCCACTGGCTGCAGCTCTGGCCCGGGGCCTCCTGCTGCAGGGACTCCTCCACGGGCTGCAGTGTGGAGATCTGCTCCATGTGGGACCCATGAGCTGCAGGTGGACAGCCTGCTCCACCAGGGGCCTCTCCACAGCCCGCAGGGGTACTCCTGCTCCATGCCTGAAGCACCTCCTGCCCTCCTTCTGCACTCACCTTGTGGGCTGCAAGGCTGCTTTTCACTCCTCTCTCTCCCAGGTGCTGTGGTGCAGCAGTTTTTCCCCTTCCTTAAATCTGTTCACCCAGAGGCCCAACCAACATCCATCACTGTCTTGGCTCTGGTCAGCAGCAGGTCCCTTTTGGAGCCGGGTGGAGCTGGCTCTGATCTGACATGGGGCAGCTGCTGGGCTCTTCCCACTGAGGCCACCTCTGCAGCCCCCCTGGTACAAAACACTTGCCATATAAACCCAGTACAAGCTACTGTCCAAGTAGATACCTTGTCCTACAAACACATTAAATGTACTAAAAAGCTTCAGTGCATAATAAACAGGGAGGACTTGAGGCCAGCTGTGCTCAAAACCAAATGCTTTTGTGAATCCAGATTCAGGCTAAAAAAGGAGTCCTGTTCATTGAAGGTCTTGGCTAGGACATGCAACACTAAGTTCCTGACTTGAGAAGGGACATTTGCTATGTAGAATTATATGCTAGGAGATGTAAGGTGTGATATTTATGCTCTTTACATTGAACAGGGGAAGAGTATGTCACATGTCACAGTTTGATCCTGACGTTGATTCAAGATCCTACCAGAAGGGCAAGGAGCAGGTCCCTTGTTCATTCTGGGAGCCCTTCTGTGCTCCTTATGTCTGTTGAATGCAGGTGATGAAAATAAAGAAAGAAAAAAAAAAAAAAACAGGAAAAAAAAAGATAATAGCTTTGATGTAGAGATTTTTTTTATTTTTTTTTATTTTTTTTAACAGGCTGGTGAGGCAGACTGGTTTGTGTGTAGTTGTAGTGATTATGATACTGGTGTGGATTAAAGAAACAGTGGAGCTAACACTTTTGTTGCATGAGCACTACTCTGAAAGACTAAAACTCTCTTCATTATTTTTACTGAATAATGTCTAGCAGTAGCATTTGTCTCTTAAAATTAAGGCCTTGGCAGAGCAATTTGTGCCATGTTGTCCTTGGATTGTGGTCTTGCGAGTTAGAACTGGACACAGTAGGAGTCAGAAAGTGCTTCCTCCCTGGAAGGATCTGTCTGCCAACCTCAGCCATTTCTTGTCTCTGTGGGCAGCTCACATCCTTCACTATCCTCCTTCTGTCACCGTTATCCACCCAACTCCTAGGAAAGGAAAACAGGCATACAGGCTGGCAGAGGTCCGTGATATTTTATCCAGGCCCACAGTGTGGATAGCTAGGAATGAACCAAATGCACAATTTATAGCATATACCAGACTAGGAGTTCAGAGTGACTATCTCTCATAAGTACAGAAGACGAGGGGTGGGTGTCACAGGCTTTAAATATCTGAAAACCTCTGCAGAAACAAAGGAAACATTGCTTTTTTATTTACTAATGTTTATTTTATGGTGGCTTGTTCAGGAAGTAATAGGTTTAAAATTCATAAAGAAATGTATAGGAAGATGTTAAAATAATCTTCCTTGTGGTAAAGGCAGAGGTATAAATTGGTTGAAGAGGTTGTATGGAAAGGCCTCCGATGATGAAAATGCCAAAGACTAGATAATATTTGTCAAGAATGCATAAATGTAGTTGATTTTGTTTTAGGAAATAAGGCTGGACAAGATGACCTCTTGAGGTACCTTCCAGACCTTTGTCTCTATAAACTGTGTTTGAACTGACACGGAAATGACAGGCAGAATATTTGAAAAGAAAACATTACCCAACCTGTCTGGTGATCACATGCCCCCTTGTTCATTTCCTATACTAATTCTGGGCTCATCTATATAGTATTCCATGTTGTCTAGGCACTGATTGCCTGTGAAGCCAACCCATTGTGTGCAGGAATAACTGGCATCAGCTGTAATGTGGTTGAAGCAACAGAACTTTGATTTTAAATATGAGAGAGCTAAAAGCTCTTACTTGAGGCTCTTAACGCTAGACCCTGATAGCCAAAGAGGACTTAGATTTACAGAATGCTCACAGATGTATTTAAATATCTCCTTCAAAAGGCATTCCTGAAGCTTCATTAGTGAGCTTGGGGTGGTCCAGCAGAGATATAAATTAAAATATTCAGTTAAATTTTGTAGATGTGCTGAAGGATGGCACAAAGTCTATGTTTATAACCCGAGAAATAAACTGTGAAAGAAAATAAAGATTACAACAAGCCAGTAAGAAACACAGAGAATTTGTAGTTGCAATATTGTTTGTCTTGTGAAGGAAACCGTGGCATGTATTTCTTAGTAATGTCAGCTGATGGAGCTGAGACCATGAAATGTTCCTTGCCACTACTGGAACATCTATATTGCTAGTTATTGATTGTATTGCTGGTTATTGTGGAAAACATATATTATAGAATACATTTCTTTTTTTTTTTTTCCCTTGATGTGAAATAGTTGCGGTGTGATGATGCACAGGAAGCTACTGCCACTGAAATTCTCTGGAGAAACATGAGGGCACATTCCCTCTCTACAACCTATGTTTAATATGTCACATGACAGACAGGCAAGCATGCTGGCTTGTCAAATGTTCTGTTTTTTCAAAAATTCTTGTTTGTATATGAAGGCTTGCTTCCCGCTCATGGTCTGCAAGTCTCAGAAAAAGAAGAAAGACTATGGTATTCAATGCAACTATCTTAGTATGGTAGATGATAGATAGGTATGTAAGGAGGCACATAGAATTGCAAATGTTTCAGAACTGTGTTCAAAATCACTAGCTATGCTTAAGTGGTAACCTGGAAAGGGAGATAGCTGGGCATTTAAATTATGATTAAGTACACACAAAGAAAAATGAAACCACAAATGGAAAAGTGTAAGGAGGCTGGCCAGACCAGTTCTTTGCTGGTATGAGTCCTCACACATCAAAATGTTAGAGACCCAAGAAGTCTCTTCCTTGCTTCTTATGCAATCTTAATTTCATTTGTAGTTCCGTAATACTTTATTTCAACATTTATACTCTTGATCAGGATACACATTTTTTTTTTTTTTAAGAGATGTAAGATTAAGAATAAAATGCCACCTGCACAGCTCACTCCTCTGAGGGTTGCATGTAGCCTCCCAGTTTCCCCATTGTAAGCCCTTTCTCCTCCATTCAGTTCCCTGGCTCCTGCTTTCTGAGTACAATAATGCAGAAGCATTAATAATTCATGTTCTCGTCATGCTTTCATTTTCCTCCTCTCAGGCTCAGCCATAGCTGAGGTTCAAGCCCTAAGCAAAATGTCGGGCACCGTTGCACTGAGAGCCTCAACGTGTTCGTCTTCTTTTCAGAAATAAATCCCCACAGAAGGGATGGGGTAGCATATCTTACGTGACAACCATTGCAGTGTGGAGTCACTTCCCACCTGCTTCCCTCCTCTGCTCGCTCATGTTGACTCACACACCCCTGGATAACACAAAGTCCCCTCCTGGTGCAGGGGATGGCAGACAGCCAGGGGCAGGCAGGGGCATGAAGTGCTCCTTGCTGCCTTCCTCCTTTCCACTGCTGCTCAATGCCTGATTGGTCGCTCCTCTCCTTGATCAAATGCTCCTTGTAGCTACATGTTGGGCTGTCATTCCTCAGCTGTCTGGACTATCAGTTTTAGACTTTTTAAATACAGTTGATTAATTTCTTTTGACCATCCAGTAAGTGCACTCACTCTTTTTTCTTGTGTGTTTTTTGTTTCATTTATCATCAGCCATACACCTTGCTGCACCATCTCTGCTCGTTGTCATCTTCTGGGCTCTCCAATAGTCACCACTTTCACTTTTTGTCCTTTTGTCACTACCGTAACACCTCTCTTTTTCTCCCACCTGGCTTCTGCTGCCTTTTGGAAGCATCTTTCAGTCATCTTTCCTGTCACAGAGAAGTCCAGCTGAAGATGACTTCTTACTACAACCCTATTTGCTAGCAGTCAATTCTTGCTACTCCTTATTTTTTTTTTTCTTTTTTTTTTTTTTTCTTATAGAGATTCACTGCTGTTGTCCCTGTCCTTCACCACTCTTCTACTTTTTAAAGTAAAATGTGACATTAATATTCATGCTTTATTTAAATCAGAGCATTTAAAACACTGGTTTACATTACTGGTCATATACTTTCAGTACTGAAATACCAAAATATGCTTACAGTCTGAATGTTTTTTATTTACAACTGAAAAACAAAAACAAAAACAAAAAAAATGTTTTTCCTCAAAAAGTAACAAAAGCTCAAAAGCAGATATTTCTGTTTATCATATGACAATTTAAAAAAAATGCTTTCAGCACAAGTCAGCTAGTATTCTGCCCCACAGCAGATTAGATATTGAAGTTTCTTGAGCATGCTTCTGAGTTTTGAGTTTTGCTACAGCAAAATAGAGACTTGTGAAAAGTTTTCCACTTAAAATGATTTTCTGACAGAAAACAGAGTCTCTATTGAAAGATTTAATTCTGTAACAAAACCAACCAACCAACGAGAAAAAAACCAAATAAATAAATCCATTTTCCATGGAAGTAAAATAGAAGAAAAACTATGAAATAAACAAAACAAAACAAAACAAAACAAAACAAAAAAAACAAACATGACTGCAGTCAGTTTGGAATATTTTTCAGTTTCAATGGACTAACTAGTAAAATTTCATTTCAGTCCGTTTAATATTAAGCTGCATTTCTCTACTCTAATATCCCATTCCTGATATTTGTACCTTATTCTAAGAGATCCAGAAAAAAGTCTATAAGAAAATGTAATATTCTTTTCTTGTATAGTACAGTACTCCAGCCCTCTCTTGCAGAATATTGTTTTTACCCTGTTAGCATGCTGACTCTCACAATTCTTGAATGTTTGGATAGAGATGGCAAAGTTCTTGCAATAATGGAAAATAAAATCTACACAATGTTTTTCAGAAAGTAAAGGAAACTGGGAACTGGGATGTTCCAGAAGGACCTTTTATTTTCGCATACATAACACGTTGTGTAATATTTTTTTTTTTTTTTTTTTTTTTTTTTTTAAATATTCAAAAAACTTTTCTCAAACTGTTACTCTTGTGTGCTGAGTTCCCTCAGAAAGGAAATTATTTCCATCTACTTTCCAATCACTAAACGCTTTGTGTGAAGTGCAGGCCTTATCAGTTACAACAATTCCACAGTTCTTAAACAGAAATAGAAAATATTTTCAATGAAAAGTATTCAGAACAAGTAATTTTAAAGGTTGATTTCTGCTACTGGTTCTAATTGCACAAACTTGAATATTACTTGCTACATTAATGAGCAATACCTTATAAGTTTAAAATTAGCTTTCACTGGCTTTGTAACAGCACTATAACTTTATAATCATTTGATATTGACTTAGTAGCCATAGGAAACAATTTATTTTTATTATTATTATTATTTTTTTTCCAAGTTCCTTTCATGGTTCATATGCCTTTGAATGATAAAAAAGGCATAAATGTAGAAAGATAAAGTTATCTAAGAGCAGAGGATCCAGAACAATGAAAGGTTAGGATCATGAAGTAAAGTCAAAATTAATTATCCCTAAAATAATTATACTTTACAGATTTTTCTTTGCTAGTATTGTATTTCAAATGCAGTATTTTAAGTGACTTTGAGAAGAGTAATGCTGAAAGATTCTGAGATTCTGAATAACTGTGCCAGTAATTAGTGATCTTGAATCCTGGAGGCCTTATATGCAATGACTTCCCACTGTGCCAGGAACATTATTCAAAAAATAAATGATTAGCCGAAACCTATTTTTTTTTTTTTTTTTTTTTCTAGAATTTTGATTAGCATCTCTAATTTCTTCCATGTAGCCTACAGACAAGAAAGGCATTAGAAGATTATTTTTCCTAGTTTTTAAATTGACCATTCCCTCCGAGATATCTACTCAATTCAAAGCATCTCTATTCAAGGTCAAAATAAGTTGTTTCATGTTTCATGTAGACAGACTTTTGCATATCATGTTTGTCCTTTGCACAGCTAACAAGACCTATTATTTCTGAGCTCTACCAGCCTCTTGTCCTTCCCCTTCATCCACTCACCACTTTATTCCTCTTGACCTGGTGCTTTTCAGGGATGAGAAAGCAGTTCTGCTGTTAACCAAGATTGCTCATAATCTCTGTCAGCCACTCATCTAACTCTGACAATACCTCAGATTTCCAAATTATATTATTACTTTAAAGACACATGCTCCTACTGAACAGATTTAAAATCTCAGTAGGATTATCTCTCTACACTACACTTACCACCATGGTGTCACCATTGCTCTATTCCAGTCACACTATGATTCAGGTGGGCTTCATGGCACCTTTCTCTCCAGTTGTGAATAGTGTGTTTACTTTTAGCTGTGCAAAAGTACAGAGTCCTTCCATGTCTGAGGGTAGGCAAAACTGCACACCTTAGAGTGAGTTTCACTCTGAATTAGGGAAATTTAATGTATTTTAGGGGAACAGTTTTTATAAATGGAGAGAAAACAGCAGTTTGCACCTATGGAGTTGACTTTTAGCAGCAGTAAACAACAACAACAACAAAAAAAAAATCTATGGAAGATAAAGCCATGGAAGGCTTTATATGTAAAACTGAACATTAAAAATATTGATTAAAAATAATAATAATAATCAAGGTTACCAGAAGCTGGGAGGTTGTTAAAGAAGAAACGATCATTTCAGATGGGTTCAGAAAATGACCAGACACACTCAGGGTAATCAAAACCCCACCAGCTTGACATCTGTTGAATGAAAAGATGCTTCTGGCTAAAAGCAGAATCATCAGTGGTCAGAGGGTATCCAGGGGAAGTCTCATTGCATCCCTGACAATAAATAACCAATGCTAGAGGCCACGTACTGGTTTACTGGTAGGACCTGCAGTCTGATTTAACACGGTTTCTTTTTATGTTCCCATTCTCTACCTTGGCCTTTCTCACGTGGCCAAAATTTCTCAGGCAGCTACTGTCAGAAATGAGATGCTAGAATAAATGATTCTTTGGTCTGATCCAAGTGCAGGCTTATTGCCTCAGAATGTTATCATTGCTGTTTTTCTTTTCTTCCACTGACACAAGGGTGCTTGAGTAACAGCTACAGCTCAGAATGGTGAGTTTTCTGTCTTCACTTTCTTTTTCCCACTGCCAATGTGAAATTTCACAAGGCGTTTTGAAGATACTTTTAAAAAAATTCATTTTAGAGTGACACTGTAAGTAAGCACAGACTAGCTTGATAGATCCAGTTCTGTTTTTTCTAACATTCAGTGGACTCAAAAATAGCACTTTGTGAGCATCAAGACAATTCATTCTTATGGCATTTCCTGGTTACCCAGCATTGTACCTTGAGTCCTCACAGAGACATTGTCCTAGCTTTTCTCTTCAGTTCAAGCTACATTTTTTTTTCTGTGCTCCTGGACTTTCAGATTATTCCCCCCTGCAGATTATTCCCCCATGTGTATGATGTCAGATACTGATCAATGGGATTTTATTTAATACTAGTAGAATATTCCATAGCCTTTAAAAATGAAAGTTGTAGAAAAGATCAGAAAGCTTTAACCTTCTTATAATTGGCAGGATTAACCGCTTTATATTCAGTATTATAACTGAGCTTGTAGTAATTAAAAAAGTCTAGAACAGCATAAGGAATATCAGAATCTGGTCCCTCAGGTTTTCTTCTCACAATGTTCTGTCATAGCAATATAATATCCTATAACATTCAATCACATTGCCCTTTAAAATGATTTCCTTTTCTTTCCAGATTATGTAAACAAAAAGGATAGAATTCATAGAATCTTCTTTATATAGGCTATGATATCAAAGCAAAAATCTTCCTGATTTTAATTACTCACAAAAGACATCTGCTAAAAATAAAAGAGTACTACAAGTCATATCTGAGGAAACATGGCAATTTTTTTACCCAGTGATATATCTTTTGAATCCCTCTTTCCATTAGGGCACCTGGATCCATAACTTCATGTGATAAAATAAGTGTTATTCATATATGAGTGAACACAGTGTACTGTTCCTTCTTGTGGGACTTACCACTGTTACTAGGGGACTTTTTTATTTTACTGGAAGCAGTTAGGAAAATCTCAGCAGGCCTTGGTACAATTATCATGGCCCCTGGTTTCCATCTAGTGCACTTCCAGCTTTGCTGTTCCTAGCCAGTGGGAATTTAGCAAACTACTTGGAAGGAGATCTGGTCACTGAGGCATCAAAATGTACCTTCTTCTCACACACCAGAAGGTACAGATGTGGACTGAAAGCTGCACTGCGCCTTTTCACACAATGATCTCATCAGGGAGAGAGTCCCAGGGTTGGAACACAGTATCCAAAAATAAACACCTTTCAGTGCTTTCATTATCGGCATTTGTTGTCTTTCCTTCTTTTGTCTTGGCTCTGGAAATTGGGTAAGGTACCTCGCCATGTTCAGGGGAAAGTGAGAATTTTAACTTAGAATGCCCTATGTTTTATAACATTTCCTGGCTGCCATGAGCAAAGCTAGGGAGTCAGCCCTCAAAACATCTTTTACTAGCAGACCCAACCTATATGTGCCTGTGACAGAAATATTTGAAAGCAGGATTAAATGAAGCTGCCCAAACCAGGCACATTTTGAAAAATAAGCACTGAATTACTTCAATTTGCTGTAAATAGTAATTTACTTTGGTTATTTCCTTTAATTATAGTGTTCCATCTTTACACGAGGCTGTATTTAGGAACAAAGGAACCAGTGTCACTGTAAGGTGTATGTTGTAATAGACACATTTGTATTAGGCTTCAACAGACCCTACAGTGTATCCAGCAGTTCTGTGGTTCTTGTGACCACAAGCCCTTCTCTGGTTTTGCTAATGTGTTTTTGTTTGCTTGTTTGTTTGTTTCGTACGTGTTCATTCAGGCTCTTTCTGGTTCTACTATGAAGTTCATTAGGCACTTCATCTATTACCATACACTCTTCTTACCATTATCATAGACAATATTAGGATAAACCAGAATTAGAATAGACTCCCTTCTATTATATAAAATGCTTTTTTGAGGGAAACAATACACACACAAAATCAACCTAACAAGTGTTATATATGAGCCAATTGTTCCAAATTTTTTAAAAAGAAACAGGAAATCAAGTTATCTAGCAAACCTATTTATACACAGTAGGAAACCCTGGTTTGCAGGCAGGACTAATAAACAAAGAATGACAACCTATTTCTTTTAATGACAAGCTGACATATTTATTTTTATTATTTCACAAAAGTATTCACCAGACTCATCTGTCACACTAAAAACCTCATTCTCCCTTCCTGCAGACAGAGTGTGTAGCCTTACTGAGAGCCAGGTTGAGAGAAAAATAAAAAAATAAAACCTGCACTTTTGGAATTAAAAACAATATTTGAGAAACGGCAGTGTACTGCACTGGAACATAAAAAGACTTTTCTTGTATGAATAAAATATTATATTATTTTTGAAAAGTTAAATTGCAGGTACATAAAGGCATTTTTATACTGAATATTAGCTTTATATTATGTTCAAGTTTCATTTCTACTTCTCCAGGAAGTGGAATGCCAGTTCCTGTAGAATCTATCCGATCTTCCTACCTGAATCAGACACATCACAACTTGTAGGCCATTAAATCAAACAGTTCCTTTATAAATGCTAGAGCCATTTAGAGTGTTTAAAAAGTGCAATAATGAATTTCAGATACAAACTAAGTTGCCATAAAACAGGCTTATTTTTCTGCACAGTGTGACATTTTCCAGTAACAGCATTTTCTACAATAAAAATGAGAATTCTTTTTTGCTCAAAGAAATAATCACCTTAGCTTTTCTATATGCATATTATTGTTATTTCTCAATTGTGTAATACTAACATGGATATGTAAAATGAACGTTAGAATGTCTTGAACTGGAACTTAAAGTAGCTACAGATAAAGATTTGTTTTCTGATCTTGGAAGGGAAGACAACATGTATGCAAATCTCACACTGGAAAAATATGTGTACCTGTTTCGCATATCACTTAATTAATAGGGAAGCTTATTAATTAAGTCTTTCAAATGAAATTGAGTTAAAACATGGAAGTGTTTAGAGCACAGGGTTTTTTCTTTTTCACGTCCATTTAATTTATATTTTACATTGATGTTTAATACAAGTTCTGAACATTTAAAAACCTCTATAAACATAGTGCATTAGCTCTCTGCCATTTAGACCAGCTGTTTGGTGATGGGAAATATATTACTAAGAAGGGAAGTTTTATTTTTATTCAAAGAATTAGATTGTGATAACTAGATGATAAAATAAGGTATTCTAACCTTATAAGGCTGTCATTAATTTAATTAAAAAATACCACATATAAAAACACAATGAAGAGAAATAGGAAAAATATTTTAAATGCTCCAAATCTCATGTATTCATTGCATTGTCCAACATAACTCACGAACCACTCAGTAAGTAGATCTTTCAGGTTCATGTAAATGCTGCTTACTTTGGAAAATGAGCCAACTGACTAAACATTTTAGAGTCCTGGGGATTTCTCAATGTCAGTGTTATAAGCCCTTCTGAGAGTGAATAACAATTCTACTAAAATAAAAGCAAAGGTAACTTATCCACTTAAAAATTATGATACCAACATCCACTTTATTAAATGCTTGAGAACATCTTATATCACATCCAAATTTCTTGCTTGTAAATGTGTTGGTTTTGAATATGAGAGAATATAAAGATACTGTGATGAAGATACTGTATGAATTTAAACTTTGGGGGAAAAAAATATCTTTTCTCATTGCTTTCACTTAAAAGAAAAAAAAATAATATTTGACTTTAAGTATCCTGAATCCTAACATGTCCATGAACAGTGTTTTATGATACCTGAATTTTATGGAGGGCAAACAACAACAAGCCAACAACAACAAACAGCAACACCAAAAACAAAAAAACAAACAAACAACAAAACACAATGAAAACCATACTTTTTACATTAACGTGGATATACTAGAAAAGTGCTATTATTGAGTTAGCTACCTATTCCTGTCCATTCATGAATGAATAATGTCAGAATTAACATGAGCTGTAGTGCATTATTTATTATTTCCCTGGGTTTGATGTTTAGCAGAGGTGTTAAAGGTCTAATGCCTTTTAAATGTAATTCATTTCCCTTTTTTATGTATTTTCCTGGCTAGAAGACACCCTTCACTTTTCTTTTGCTATTGGTATTTTGGGGAAATACTTCTTGAATTAGAGTAATAAAATTATTTCAAGTTATTAGCTAAATAAATAGAACAATTAGTTAAAAGCATGCAATTATTATTTTTAGAGAATAAAGCCTGAAGTAAACTTGAAGTGTTTGTATTTGGCTAGCATCTGTACCTGTATCATGAAAGTGAAAAGAAAATTATGCTCTTACGCTCTTTTGCTGTGATATTTGTTTCTGAAAGTTCAAGAAATGCTAGCAAGAAAGCATCCAGGCTGAAAGTCTGGCACTATCGAAGTAATGGGAATTTCATTCACAGTAGCATAATCCTGTTCATTGATTGTTTGTTCTTGTTTAAACAAGATTCTATTTACGCTGTTAAAGACTGAAGATTAATATTTTATGATTCATAATACATGGTATTGAAGCTTTGTGAACCAGGCAGTAAAACAGGCATTTCCTAAGAAGCATTTGCAGTACAAGCAAAAGTGTCCAAATGTTGCTCAAAGGAGGCTGTACAAATGGATTTGAACAGTTGAGGGTTCTGTACAGAAATTAAGAGTATTAGTTACAAGCTGGGAAAACACCCTTTCTAATTGTAGAAATCTAGCTATTGTACAGCAAGGGCAAATTAAACAGACAAAGCCTCCAGACTCTTACAAGCCACTGTGAGAATGCTTTCTCACCTGTGGGTATATCTGATTATCAGTTTTACAGTTATGAGGCTTTTGGCAAGACATGCAAATTCCTGCCATGACTTCAGTCTGCTGAAAACAAGCTGTTGGCTAGTGCTCTTGGCAAGCTTAGGATTTGCAGTGAGCCTTCTGCAAAAAATGTTTTGGTCCTTAATCATTTTGGAGAACAATTGCTTCCCCAGGGCTTCTGTCTGCAATTCGAGTTGATGCTTCTTTTCTGTTGAGATGCCATGTGACACATCCCATTTAACCACCTTAATTTGGAATGAAGTATACATTTAGTCTTTGAATTCACAAACTGTATTTTCAAGGATTTTCACACCTCTGAAGTTCCCTATGTATCTCCTTTTAACTCCCCAAACTGTAACTTTCCAGAATCCAAAGAAAAAATGGAATCAGGGTCATAATCATTAAAAACACAAACAACACAAATAAAAGGCACACAACCTGCAGTGGTAAGGAACAGGTGGGCAAAGCTAAAAGGAGATTCCTTCTCTGAAGATTTGTAAGATGTTTGATGATGAGACAGAACAAGAGGGCCAGCATGCCACCCAAGTTTTCCTCAGATAATGAGTTAACAGGCACTTTGGTTCACGTTATGTTTCATACTACTATTAACAAACATTCAAGACTGCAACAGAAGTAGTGAAATTCAACCATTGCAGTTTCATACAATATGGTGCAAAGGCAGCTAGTTGGTTAACTGCTCTGGCTGACGAGACTAACCGGGCTTGGTGGGCTGCTTCTCCTGCACATTGCAGCATTGTAGGCTCTTGCTGCATTGCCTGGAGTGTTTGCTTATGAAGCTTATAGAGGCATTTTTCAGGCAGAAATCTGTTGTGTCCGTACCCCCCATTCCCCCTCCCCCCCCCCCCATTTTTCCCCTGCCACGTCAATTTCAGAAGGCAGTGCATACATTATCAGTTATTAAAAGCAGTGATGAATCCATAACAAGACTAATCAGAGTCTTTCTTCTGTAGAAGGAGTTACAAGAAGGAAAAGCACATTTTGTAACCATTAAATGCCTGCTAACATTGGGAATTTAAGCTGAGCAGGAAGGATTAGGAAGGAAAAGAACAGTAACAGTCACAGTTTAGGTCTGGATGGTTTCTTCCTCCTTTTGTAAAGAACAAAGGCTTAGACACAGAGTAGCTTTATTTAACTCCTGTTTATTCTAGTTGAAATTACAAATATAAGTAAGGACTAGACAATGAAATGTGTATTAGGAAACTTGGTCTATGTGGTTTGAGTAGGATTGTGTTGAAACTTGTTCCCCTAAGGCTTCTAAATGCCTCTCACCTAAAACTGTAAAGTATGAAAAAGAACAAATAAAGGAATTTAAACTACCTAATTAATTAAATCCATAGAAAATTAGTATTAAATTGTATTCCTTGCAATAGTAAGAATATTATTTACACTTTTTTTTTCATATTAAAAACGTAAATGGCTTTAATAACAAAGAAATTTTGGAAAATGCACTTTCCATAAATGATTTTATGGAAATGAAAATAATAAATGATTTTATGGATTTTAAATGATTGCACATGATTGTGGGTGTGTGCATATGTGTGTGTGTAAAAATCCATGAGATCATTTCTGTATGCATGTATGTTTTTTTCCCCTGAAATTTTGGAAGTGCAGAATGCTTACAGAGATTATCAAACCCTGTGCCACAAACCACCCAAGCAAATCCCCAAATGCATGTCATGAATTCAAAAAATAAATGACCTTGTAGTAAACACCCATTAACAATACAAACAAACCAACCAAGGACTAAGCAGCAGAGGTCTGAAGTCAGCATCTTAAAGCATATTTGTGTGCCCTGCATCTTGTTATGATTAATGCATTGGACTCGTGGCATTTGACAAACATTGTTTTGCAGGTACTTAATATGATGACAAATTAACAAATGGAATAAATGGATTACAAAGCATTTACACAGTCATTTATGCCTTTTTCCCATCCAGTCTGGACTACTACAAAGTGATCAGAGGCTAGTTGCGAAGAGATATACAAGCTTTACAAGGTGCAACATGCAGCAGGGTGATTAATGCAGAAAGATTAATGAACATATTTTTGAATCAGAAGCTTTTGTCTTAATGCTATTTGCTCATTTTATTATTAATAGACACTGAAATCATGACCCTGATTTCATAAATCCTCAAAGAGCTGGCAATGGGCTGCCATGGATAGCATTCTTGAAGCATCTTTGAAACAACCTCTGATAAACAGGGGCAAAAGAGATGATCATTCAGCAGCACACATCTGAGAAGCAGGGTAAATTAGTTTGGGTGAAGGTCCACTCTATCATGGCAGCAGTGTTTCTGGCTCCTCCATGCCCTACTGATTTGGCACTGTAAATCTCTGTGGGCTATTGCTGGAGGGGCCTCAGGTTTAAAATGACTTTGTGGGATGTCTCCTAAAATTTGTGGTGAGTAATGATTGATGTAATTTTTCATACATGTCATCCCTAGAGAAAAATGACTGTTAAGTAGTGATGTGCTGCTTTTATAGACAGTGAACAAGAGTGCTCCTTTCTGGGGGAGACCTCATGGGGTCTTCTCATGCTGGGCTGCAAAAGCATTGCAAGGGTGCTCTGTGGTGAGCCACAGCACTGAGATACCCCTCACTTTTGCATGGCTGTATGGTGTTGGGCTGCTGCAGCTGCCACCATGCTGTTCTCCCGCAGTCTCTTTTCCATTCTGTGATAGACTTGATAAAACTTGATTTGTCCACACCACAGACATCAGTGATCATGATCCTAAGCATACTCCATGGATGCTTCCCTTGTCTCATTTTGGACAAGTAAACGGAAAGGTAATTTGTACCAAAAGTGTTCTGAGATTTTTTTTTCTTTCTTCTTTTTTTCTTTTTTTTTTTAATAATTATTTTTTAATTTTAAGTTTGATTATTTAAATGATATATGGTAATTTTTGATGTGTTGTTAATCTGATGTGTACCGTAAGATAAAGGAAACTTTTGATCTTACACGTACAGCTTAGCAAGTTAACACGTGTCAGCTGAGCTGTGGTAACTGCCCAATTTTGTGTTCTTTGCCTGTGGCAGCTATATAATGGTTCAATTTAGCTGGCCCTCAGAGAAAGCACCTGCAGAGATTTGGTATAATACAGACTGTCTCACCCCTTGCAGGCATGAGAAGCTATGAGTTTTTCAATGTGACCACCACAGCTGATCACATACTTGTGGTACCTTGGGTTACAGTGTTTGTATTTGTGGGGGACATAGGGAAAGCCAGATGGGAGGCTGTTCCCAGAGATGAAGCAGTGAACATCCACAGGACGAGCAACTTCTGGTACTGCTCACACCCTGGGAGAACTAATTGCCTCCCTTTACCTGTATGATTTCTGGAGGACAATTTTACAACGATGGATAAGTTGTACATTTGTGGTCCCTGAAGTGATAGGTTGGAGAGCCAAAGTCTGGGGTATGTTGGGGCAATTGGTATGAGCAATAGGGGAATGAAGTCTGGTACTGCAGATTTGCAACCCATTTTAGGAGTTAAGACACACTATTTTGGAGGTATTTGCTTCAGAAAAGTGCCACACCCTGTCTGGGGTGCAAAGGGGGAAAAGAGAATGAAGTAATAGGCAAGGGAGTGACAGCAATTAAAAGGTTGCAACAGACACTTGTGCCTTAAGGGGCATGGATGGCATGAACAGGTCTGAGGAAGGGAAGGAAGGGAGTTAAATGAGGTGCATGCATAATCTGTATGTAAGAGCTGTAACTCTTAGCTTAAACCAGCAGCTGAAAAATGAATATGTTGAACAAAACTCAATTACCAATCTATTTCAAGGCACTTGTAAACACTAAAATTCAACAACAGCAGCAACAACAACAACAAAAATCTGCAAAAAGTATAATAAAATAATGCTAATAGTAAGAGTGTGGTGCTTCTTAACATTACAGATGAAATAAATGCCTGAAAACAACCTCTGTTACTCAAAAAATTAAAAATAGAAAGTACATCTGTGTGATCTCCTCTTTATGTTTCAGAAAACTGAAAAAGAAAATTATAGAATACATCTTGACAAATATGGCCAGTTACAGAAGAAATTATAGGAACCAGTACTAAAAGATGTTAGGGATTTCATAATTGGATCATCACCACAGCAAATGTTGTATACTTTAGAACTGGATCTTATTATGAGACAAGGCTCCTTCAGAAAGTGGAACTGATCAGCGCTCTAAAATAAAGAAAAGTGAGAGTACTTTTAAACTAATTGATTTATTATCTATGTTGGACCTGTATTAATGTATTCTTCCTAAAATTCTGTTTTGTGGTGAACAAAGTAGGAATTACTTTTTCAAACAGAACGTTATATCTAATTGGAAGTTTCATATCAATTTACAAGTTGAATTCCATTTTTGAAATGCGAAACTTAATAATACATCTGATCTGAAGATTAAAGTAGTATTCAGAAGAATGTCACCCCTCTCTACCAGCAGAACTTTCAGGACAATGTTTTACAGAGTTGTTTTCTAAACACCAAATTTCACCTTTCAAGTCATATGTTCTCCAGAAGTGAAAGAAGGTGTGTGTGGGAAAAATAACACTTGAGGCAGAGCTCTAGTTGATGCACATAGGGATGAAGAAGGTGAAAGCTACTCCTTTCTCCACTCTTTAGGTGAGTTGGAGGCTGAGATGCCTAACATTCCCCGTGCTGTGTATTGTTCTGGTTATCATCTCTTCAAGAGCCTAGCACTGTAGCCGACGGGACACTCTTGTGTGGAGAAGGTGATGGACCTGGGATGGGAGAAGCTGTTGGTTGGCTCCTGAGTTTCTTGATGCATTTGAAAAGTTGGTTTGACCATACTGGAGTAATTAGTGGGACTTGGTATTTCTGTGTGTGCTTAACTACAGATTTATGCATGGTAAAGCTCACCACTTTCCAAATGTACCTGTAGGGCCTCAGCTAAAGCCTTTGAAGTTGGTATCAGTCTGAAATGAATGAAAGGCGGATCATGCCCTTAAACAAATACTTCCGGAAGGCCCACTGTGCATAAAGAGAAATATTTTCTTGCTAAGCTGACATTTTAAAATTAAATATTTTTTTGGCTCCAGGCCTTAAAGGAAATGAGACAACTCTCTTTTCACTTATTTTTAATGATGCAAAAAAATAAATTTAATCCTCTTTCTATTTTAAAGTGACTATTTATTTATTTATTTTTTTCCAAAGACTTTTCCAATAAACCCTCCTCAACAATAAAAAATACCCCAAATCCACTGATGGAAGCATCAGAAAGTATTGACCTAAAATGTATTTTAAAGTTCTATGTTTGGAAAGCAGGGAAAAAAATGGAAACTATTTTGCAACCACAAGAACCTTTTTTGCACTGTATGCCAGTCTGTGGGTGTTTGTGTGTGTCAGAGCTCGTCAGGTAGTTATTCGGATTATATTTTCCATCTGTGCTTATGAATCATTCAGAAATGGATCCAGATTTCTGCTGTTGCTTTGTTATTTGTAAGTATAAATACAATAATTTAACTTTCAGACTATGGAATGTCCATAAACCGATTGCTGTAGCATGTCACTGCTGGCTGTTCACATAAGGTGATTGATTAACTATATTACAGTGTAAGCTTTCAGCTTCCCTTTTGGAGAACTAAAACTTTTAAGAAGTCTGAACAATAAATATAAAATCAAGTCATCCAGAATGTAACAACAGCTGAAGGATCTGACTTTGAATCCCGGTTGTTAGTCTTCATCCAATAGGAAGGATTGTCAGTTTACCATATAGTCTTCAGAATTTATTTATTTATTTATTTATTTTTTTGTTACAATTTATTTAACAACTTGAGTTATCCTGCATGTGGATTCAGAATATCTGGAAAAAAAGTAATATATGTGTGTGTGCTTTTTGTTCTGTTATATTGGCTGTGTTATAACCAATTATGACTAGTCTAACAATACTGTAAAATAAATGGCACTATTAAAACTTTTGGGAGATGGATACCAAAGGACCTTTGGAGGAGGTTCGTCTTTGCATGCCCAGCCTTTATGTATTCTTAACACCTGGGTGATGCCTGAGGCATGCCAGCCAATAATTATATACCTTCATATTTCTTTCCTGACAGTCTGTCATCATTAGTTTTAACTATGAGTTAAAGAGAGATTCTTCATGTCTACCCCTTCTCCCTGTCCCAAATTCTACAGTATTTGCTCCAAAATCATATTTATTTCACCAGCAGGTTACATAATGGGGTTAATTACAACTGTTTTGCATACAAAATAAAAGAATAATACAGACCTGAATCTTCTGAACTGCTAAAGTGACAGCTACAGAAAAGATTATTTGAGTAAATATATTGCAGACAGTAGTTTTCAATTAAAATCTTTTAAATTAAATTCCTAATGACCATTAAGTCAACTATTTTGATCTTAGTTTATATCAGGACCATTATAGCTTGCACCTCAGAGAAAGCAATGGACTATCTTAAACGAGAATTTGCATATTATTCATGCATGGTCACATTAGCAGTGGGCTTTCTGTGAGAAACAAGGAGGCAAAAAACACCTGTGTGTCTGTAATACATGAAAGTTGGGTTGGAAATGGGAAGTTCAGCTCTTCACATAAATCTAGGGTTGAAAGACAAGCAATCAGTAGGTCATCTAGTCCAATCACTTGTATAGTATGAGCAGGATCCTCTGTAATGAGCTTAATCATTTGCTGTTAATTGGTGAATATGTTACGTTTGGCTTGTGTAGCTCTTAAAGAAAAGCTTCCAATCTTTATGTGAAGGCATTAAGATGTGCCTTCATGTCCATTGGTCATTCATTGCTCCAGGGATTAATCACTCCTGTAGTTAACAACCAGATCATTTCCACATATTAATTTCCTTGTGCTTAGATTTCACCTGGTGATTTTTGATATGCGTGTCCTGATTTATGAAAAATTCTTTTAAGGTCATTGTTTTCTTGCCATATAGATATTTTATATGCTGTAAGCAAACCATCTCTCACGGCTGTTTTTGAGAAGTTGAGCAGATTCCTTATTCTATCTATTCAGGGAATTTTTATTTATTTATTTTTATCTCTCAAACAATTGGAGTGACACTTTCTGTGCACATTCAACATCTTTCTTGAAACAAGAATGCTAAAGCTGGAGGACATGCTCCAGTTAGCCTTACCAGTGCTATATGGCTAGCTAAAATCGTCTTGGACTTTTCCTACTTAAAGCTCTTTGTCTATCTGAGGATGACAGAAGTCTCTTTTGCTAAGTCACCATGATGGAAGCTTACCTTCACACGTCTATTTACTTAGATGTACTTACTTTTCTGAAAGTAATTTTCCCCACCCCCAGCTGGATGTAGTTTCTTAGGCTGTGGCTATGGTCAAATTATAATTATTATTTTTAATAGATATATAACTTTGCAGATGGCTGCATAATTGATTAAAGTTTGAAAGATGTATGCTGCCCTCTTCTCAACTTGATTTACCATTCAGCCAGGATCTGTGACAGCTACAGATTTGATTAAAATGTTGACTAGCATTAAGTTAAATATGGATCTCAACAGAAACATCTGCTGAAGGTTATTCCCAGCTTTTTGAAATCTGTGAGATTTCAAAATGACTGGTGGTAGTATTCATATTTTATATCATTTAATTCTTTGTGATGTAAATCCTGGAAATCCTACATTAATTTTTCATTAATCTATCGTGGATTAATACCAGGTTCCCTGGTCCCTAGTAACACAGGTCATCCACTTGCACTTCTATTGAGAGCTTTCACAAGATTAATGCTCTCTAGGCATCTGAATCTTTCTGCTATTGCAAGATGTACTGGAGATGAATATCATCAAGAAGAGCTTTTCAGCTAATTCTCATGGAATTCTTGGCTGAGAATTTTCTGAATCTTCTGTTTTTAAGATATTTATCTTTTGTGGATGTTGTTCAACATCCTTCTTAATTACTTACAGACTGCAAAGTACTGCATTGCCCTGCAGTCTCATGCATCATCCTTTTTATTGCCTCAGCAGTTGCTTTTCTCAGTGACCAGGCCTTAGCTCTGGTTTAGGTAGTTTCAATGAACACCACTAATTCATTTCAATTGCAATTCATAAAAGCTATGGGAATTGTCTGTCCACTGACTTGCAGGTGTGATTTTCATTCACTTCAGCAGCACTTGTGGCAAATGCAGTAAATAACTTGTAGGAGGAGATAATTGTTAAGTTGGCTGAGTGAAAGAGATCGCTTACTCACTACAGATCTTACCTTGTTCTGATGGGGTTTGCAGGTATAATCTGAACACAATAGTCAAATCATAAACATGTTTGTGAATGACTGTATGACTGGACACTTGATGCATGTATTATACAACAACCACTGTTATCAGTGTCTTTAAGAAAGATAGTCATGTACAGCACAATTTTAATATTAATATAACACAGTTAAATGCAGTTCCTAAAATTAAAGCTAATCATACTTTCAGTGGAAAGCAACAGATAGGTTTAGTAATTACTACTGAAAATAGTCCACAGCATGTTCAGGAGAGAGCAAAGTAGTATGAATCTATAGAAAAGTATTTTCTAGTAGTATTTGTAATGTTTCTATAATTTCTTTGTAAGACTAGAAGCATGCATGTCTTTAAAGTGTCACGTTGTTTAGAAACAATTATGTCTGAATGTCATAAACATATTTTCTTGAAGTATGCAGATAACAGTTAAATTGGTGTTTGTTGAACAAATTACTCAACCAAAATGATAAGAATTGACATTACTTTAGTTACTATTTTAAATACACCATACGTTATAAACACAAGAAATACGTGTTTGGTGGAAAGAAACTCTCGAGGACAGAAAAAGATACAAGGAAAACACATTCAAATAAATGTAAACCACAGAAAAAATAATGCAGATAGAGGCAGTTTTCAGAGAAAGGATATGCTTTTTGGCTCTGATTAACACAGCATTGACTCATACAGGTTATGCAAAATATTGTATCAAAGCATTTTGTAATAGCAGAGGAAACAGTACGTAGTGCTAACCATAAATGTGCATGAATACAAACAAACAAACTTATGCATACCCACATGTACAGAATATCAAAAAATAGCAGTCCTAAACATTACTTACTTCAGCTCGGTTCTTGGAAAATATTTTGTCCAAGATGCACTGAAATTTGCTGGGCAACTTTATACAGATTATCCCCTGTTCTGACATGTTTTATGAAAAAAAACACAGGAAATTGTATGTATCTTCTTCATGCCAACAGCCAGAAAGGACAAAAGACTCAACTTGTAGCTTGAAAAACCTCAGAAATGTAGAAACAAATGACATTCCATTATCTATTACATATACTTTCTGTGCTGAACAGCCTGTATAAGAAATAGCATGTTAGCAAATATTGGCATGTTATTTCTTTCTTGATAGACTTTAGAAAAGTTTTCTGCAATTATTTTACATACAAAGTTGATGAATAATACTAAAATAAATGTTAACACAGCAGCTCCTATATTAAAGGTGATTTACATATTATTGAGTTAGTTTTACCCCAAAATAAAATCAACTAGTAATAGTATCAAGATCTAATGTCCAGATATCAAAAGAGGTGTTTACAACCTATTAATCAGAAAATGAAGTTTATTTATTCACACTGTATTCAATGACCAAGAAACAACTCTGTAAGTTATAAAATAGCACATAATATATAAAGAAAGAAAGAATTTTAAAAGTAAAATAAGCATTAAGCAGGAATATTAATAACAGTTAATATGAATAAGAAAATTTTAAACTGCATGCTCTCAGTATTATTGTAGTACCTATCCAGTTGCTTTAAGGAAAACAGAGAAGATGTTATACCAGGAAGGGTTATACAAGAGTCTGGAAAAAAGTAAAGGAGGCTTAAAAATATGAACCCAGCTACAATGAGTCTATGAGCTGTGTGCTTCTCCCAGGCAAAATAGGACAATGGCTTAAATGTCATGTGGCAAAATGGGAATGTGAAGAAGTGACACTGAAGTTGTCATGGCCCCCACACAGTGGTTTCCAGATTAATCCACTGCCCATTGCCTTCTTCCCCCTTGGAGCCTGTCTTATCCTGAAAATAGTGCACTGGGTTCATGGAGTAAATGGAGAACAAAAACAGTGAATGTACTACAGTGTGTGTTGTACACCGCCATACATTCTTTACTCTGTTTTCTCAGCATGTGCATTGGGTATAGTGCTCTCCTGATGCACAGTGCTATGATGGGGAGATATCTGAGAAATTCCTGAAGCTATGGTGGCCTTGATAACAACCATCTAGTCCCAGATTGCCCTAAGAAAGTGTCACTGAGGCCAGAAATCAGATAGATTAGATAGAACAGGAGCACAGGACTTGCTAACAATCATGTTGCTAGGAATCAACTTGACTTGGTGGAAGTAAATATTTAAATATTTCTAAAAAGTATTTGAGTTACTTTTTTTTTTTTTTTTTTTTTAAATGTTGTCAGTAAGGTGACTTCAGGCTTAATAGTAATGATGCTATGATGCTTTAGGAAGAACCCATTACTGTTTGCAAAGTCAGAACATGAGACCATGCCTTCTTTCACAGTAAAGGGTTGCTTATTGATATACATATGCATGCACATATATGTATGGAAGTATGCATATGTATATGTATGCATATATATATGTATGGAAGTATGGGGGACTATCAACTGCAGAGAGATTCTTTAGGGCTCTGTGGCCTACACAGTTCACTCAATTCTCTGGAAGAAAATATATTAAGAAAAGGATGTAAGAAGTATATAGAAATTTTGCAGATTGAACTAAGACTTGTGACTTGCTAATTCAGGGTGAATTACTCAGTTTGAGCTGGACAAGTTGTTTAACTTTGGGACAACCAAGTAATATGATTGATGGATTTGAATGTAAACAGAAACAGATAACAATTAAAAATATGAATAGCTATGGCTACTTCCTCTTCATGAACAGGTCTTTTTAAAACACCTGTAACTACTCATGAGGAGGGCATAGGAAGGGGGTGGGATCCTGTATCTTTCTCCAGTCTAACTTCTGGTTCAGCCAGCATTTCTGGGTCTGAGGCAAGTAACTGTATAATCTGGGGTATAACGCAAATAACTTCAGTTGTATGTCTGGTTTAATGCAGGTGGATAGTCTAGAAAACCTAAGTGTTGTAACAGTGTAAATGGTACTTAGCAACAGCCGTCCTTTCCGTTCTGAGATGCATAAAAGTTTCAGAAATAACCCTCTGAAAAATAACATAATATATCAGACTTAAGTATATCATTCACCTTATCTTCTTCAAGGTAAATTTTATCAAGGTATATTGTTCAAATTTCTGGCTTTCCTGGGAAGCACATAAAATGGAAAATAATGCCTGTTTATAACTGGAGGAATAGTTTTAGTATAGTTGAGGATAAAGACAGAATTGCAGGAGCCCAACTGTTCACTGGCCAGATTGTGGGAAAGCTCTGCCTTTTCTAAAAGATTGTGTCCAGCTGCAATGAAGATCTCCCTGGAACTAAAGACAGGTTTTATGAAGGATCAAAACTGATTAGCTAGAACAAGATAATTCTTTGTACAGAGGGATCACTGGTCTGTCAGGTGACCTATATTAACTAAGAAGTTTTGAAAGCAAATCTCCATGTTCCCCCCTCCTGCAACTGTGTCCTTGCAGGGCAAGGTGCCCCCCTCATTTGCCTTTCAGACCAGAAACAGCCAATGACGTCCAGTTTCCTCATACTCTTTGTCATGCTCAAGAAAGTTTTTTTTCTGCTTGGCGACCTGAGGGAGGTCTGTTGCCTTCTGCAAAGATGAGATTCCTTCCTTGTGCCAAATTTTTCATCCTTCCTCAGACTCCCATGTTATGTTCACATTCCTGCTCATGCCCTAGAAGCATCTCATGCTGAACACGTCCTGGATTTTGTCCTGTTCTCTCTCCAGAGTGTCTCCTGAGGTAGACAGTACAGCCACCAGCATTTATTATATCAACAAGGTACAATAAACAATACTCACAGAATAAACAGAAACCGAACTCGCTAACTTGTACTAATGCTTACAAAGAGGTTGAGGATTTTTGTAAAATGGTTCTTATAAGAGCCCAACATTTAGTGCTAGTTATTGCATCAGAAAAGAGATGCTATTCTTATGTTACATATGTAGTATATTTCATAAACTTTAGTTCCAGTTGGCCAGACATGCTGCATCATGTCTCAGAAGAAAAGGTATTCCAAAGAGACCGCAGCTACAAATATTCCATCTGTTAAAGCAAAAAGGAAGCAAGATGATAAGTGAAAGTGCTGAACACAACTGACCAAATTAAAACATAAGAAAACAAATGTGGTAAGTGAATGTGAAAACAAACAAATAAAAAGATACTGTAGTATAAAGATCCAGCAAAATATTGCTGGTACTGTTTTAAAAGCAGTTGCATTCCTCAATGTGAAATATTTTCCACAATTCATATTAAAAATGCATTTTATTAATATTCTAACACTTATGTTGCATAGCAGAAATACAAAATATAGAGGATTTACAGAAAATACAACTCTAATTTATAAATGTCGTTATTGTCCATAGAAGAAATAAAAATTTGCCTTAGAAAGGTAAATTTATAGGGACTCTTTAAGGATTTTTGAAGAAAGAACTCTAAACTCAAACACTTCTTGGATGTAATGGGTAAGTCCTAGGGATAATCTCCTCTCTTACTGGCAGGAATTATTGCTTTCTGTTGTGCAGACTCTAGTGTTCTGCAGACTATGGATGATGCTGACAGACTTCATTCTTCTGCCAGTCTTGTCAATGGTTATCAGAGGCTCATTATAATTGTCTTCTACACAGCAGAAGGTGAAGAGGACCCTTATATATTCTCTTTAGATTTCATCATTTTTCGTCCTATACATCCTGCATAGCACATGGGAGATTTGCACCATATTACTGTTCTGTACTTCTGTGATTTTTAATCTCCCATGTGTTTCTGTTGATGTGTGGAATTGTTGCTATTGTTTCTTTTTGGATTGAGAGGGATTTGTTCGTTCATCTACTTGGGTTGTGCACAACGGTGTTGTGCTGGGCTCATTCCTGTTTTGTTTGCATTCCCATGCTACATAGCCCGGCTAGAAAAAGAGGGCCCAGACCCTCCCCAGAACACTGGGGGAGAGTGAGGGTGTGGGGGGGTGTCACAGGTCCTTGACGGCTGTTCCTCTCCCCTGGTTGTCAGCCAGTGCTGCTGGAGAGTAAGTAGATTGAAGACTGGGCTGCAACCTTGCCAAAGCAATGGTCGACTGCAGAGGTTGTCCTCATTCACTTCACTTTGAAAAGTTACTCAGAAAGGCAACCATCCTCACTGGTGGGTGAGGAGTTATTTCTCCATTTAGGTAGCATTTTATTTTTGCCTTTCAGCTTGCCTGTTAGGCACTCTATCTATAGTGGGGCAACACCCGTACTAAGTGGCACTGGATGTTGCAGCATGGTGTGAGAACTCTGACGTCCTCCCTGGGCAAAGGAGGAGAACATCAGTCATGTGGAAGCCAGAACCAAACAGGAGATAAGTTTGTGACTTGCTGACACATGTGGACACTGCTGCTTTTCTCACTGCAGATGAAGGGTTGGACAGCCTGGGCAGCTGCCTATTCATCATCAACCCAAAGCCAGAAGCTCCCTCCTCACTGCCTGCTTGCAATCTGATGTAAGCTCTGGAGAGCTGCCTGGGGCTAAACATGGCACAGGCTTGTACTCAGTCTGAAGAAGACAGTAGTTAGTGAAAACATCTTGGCCACTAAAATAACCAGTATAATGACTGGAAGAAAATTGTTGGATTGGATGGTTGATAAATTTAAATTGAAAGGTTAAAAAAAAATCTGTTTTGGGTTCCCTAAATACTGTTAGGGTTTATAAATCATGTAGTAATAATACAGATTAGTTATGACAAAGGAGTGTAGTCCAGAAGTAGGAAAATTGACAGTTAAGGATATGGTTAGTTTTTACTGCATTGCACCAAAAAAGGCCATTGCAACATAAATGTCAAGTGAATTCTCTAAAACTTGCAGCTGTTTTAATGATGTTGGTATTGCTCAGTACCTGCACATAAAAAGCAAAGGCTAAATAATGTCTGTATCCGGACCTTTGTGGTGTTTTTGGTGAGTTCTGCAGATGTTATGAGGCACCAACTACGGCAGACACTTAACAAATCCATTTAAAGTTTTCAATTTAAAACTACAGTTGCCATGAATCACCCCTTAACATATACCTACCTTTGTTACATTTTCAATGCAGGTCTTAATTGTTTAAATACTTGCAGAAAAACAGTTTATTTCTAGAAATATGTCAGCCTGAAGGCATATTTTGTGACTCTCACTCTTCTAATCCTCCATTATTGTTTCAGATACCAAGGTCTGCTTGGGAACAGCAAATAGGCTCCATTACTCAAGTAAAAGTAACAGACAAAAAAAAACCACCAAAAACACACACCTTCATGGAAATATCCTGCCATAACTCAAAATCCAAGAAAATGTTCTTATCATTCTGAAACCTTGTGAATATTCTCTTTTTTAATATGTCATGTTGGTTAGCAAAATTTGTAGCTGGCATCTTCCTATGACATCTTGTTAACTGACATTCTTCCTAATATAAAATGGCACATGTACAGAATCTGTAAATACCCATGAAAACCAAGTAGACACAAAAAATTATCACATCAGCACTTCACCTTTCAGTACTTCTTCTGGATGATCATGTTTGAAGGCCAGAAAATAGCAAAAGACTTGTCTTTTATCCTATTGACTCTTATGGCTACATTTAGTTTAATAATAAAATACTGTCAGATTTAACTTGAAAGTCCTGAGCTACTGTCTTGAATAAATTGATTTTTTGGGGGAGAAAAACCAAGGATAGGATCAATGAGGGAAACTTGAGATTTCATAAGTAATATTGAGCTTCAAGAAGCATTAAAATATGTTTAGACTAACTGTGAATTAACATTGTAAAAACTGAATATTTGTTGCTGCTAAAGTCTTTGATGTAGTCTGAGCTATTCAAGCCAACATTGAACAAAGTTTTCACATGTGAAATGAGGCAGAAGTTTTCATTTTTTTTTTTTTTTTAATCCAAATAAAAATAAAATACTATTGATGTGTTTGTTTCAGCAAAGTTTTCCTCAGGGCTTAGGTAGTCTTTCTTGTCTAGTAAGGGAGGTGAAAAAAAGTCAAATCCTGTAATAATCCAGGTAAGGAACTGCATACGGAAAGTGGGCAAGAAAAATAATATTCTATGGTTTTATCCTGGGATAAATAATGCCACCCACTTAGACTGAAGATGTATCTGTTCCTTCTTGTAGCAGGGAATCAAATCTATATTTTGCAATTAATGGATAAATTACTTTAATTGCATTTTTTTTCCTGTAAAAGGGGCAAGAACTTAAACCTTTCTCTGACTCTTGAAATTTATGTACTTATACACACGAGCACTACTGGTCAAATTACTAAACAACATTTAAAAAACAGTGGTACCAGGCAAAAATACTTTTTTGGTGAGAAAACACAAGCTGGTCAACCTTACCAACAGTCCTGGGTCAATGTAGCCAATACAATTACTGCATGAAGCAAAAAGACTGCTTAAATGTCTGCTTAAAAGGTATATATAGCCCGTTGACCTAAGCATTTCTAAAGTTTAAATAATAATCATTCTAATTAGATAAAACAGCACGTATAACAGACAGGTTACAAACTATTTTTTGAATGGAATCTTATCTTCAAGACATTTAATATTTATAAATATTCTTAATATTTTGAAGAGTGCATTTTATTCCATTGTTAAAGTAAATTAAGTCCAAGATGAGACCAACTTGAATGATGTAATTCTTGAAACCCTCAGATTTCAAGTCTGATTTATGTATGTTGCAAATTGACTAAATTGAAAAGGAAAAAGATAAGGATTTAATGATGATTCTGTCTTCTGCCCTTTTGCCAGATACCAGCAGGGATCCTTAGTGCTCCTAAGCATTTTCAGGTTCCTACTCTATTAGAAGGGCTACCTCAAAGCTCCTAATCTTCTGCATTTAATTTTTATGGCCAAAAAAAAAAAAAATACAGTTGGCATTTACCAGAAGGATATGAATTACTCTTGGAAAGGATTGGGAAGCACAAATTTAGGAGTTAGGAAAGTGGTTGGACAAGTCTGGAAGATGGAAATAGGAAGGAAAAGGTGAAATATTGTTTCAGCGATAGTAGCTAGAAATGGCAAACAACTTTTTTTTTTTTTTTTTTTTTTTTTAATGGAGGATGTTGATATCTTCCTTACCTTCCTGCCTTATTTTAGAAAGATTTTTCCTCTGAAGTTTTCACTGAAGTCACACAGCCACAAGCCCTGTGAGAGAAATGTCATTGGGCTGTGCTACAGCAGTTTTCTCTTGTGCCGCTTATTTCTTTGCCTGGAAGCACAGGAGATAAAAGACTAACCTTAAGACAATAGTGCAAGTCAATAGTAAGGTCCTGAATGAAGTGGGAGACACAGTGCTTACAGTCCCTGCTGGACAGCAGTCAATATCAGACATCACACTTAAACTGTCACAATTTGACCTGACAATCCTTTTTCAGAAGGACCAGAAATAGAGCTAGCCAAGTTACCTTGCATTTCTGAAGAAGGTCAGGTGCAGGTCACTGGCAGTTGGAAGCGTGTGCTAAGGATGTCTGGTATAACCACGAACATTTCTAGCCTGCATAAACATAAATGTTAAGATGCATAAAGGATTGTTAATGCATAGTTGGAACAGGAGAACAGTTAAAAGATCTTTATAAGGAACAAAGAGAGATGTTTTCTCTGTTCATGTGAAAAAAAAAATTACTGGAAGAAAAAAAAAAGGAGACTTATATAGTCAGCAATATATGTTCTAAAAATGCAATTTCCGGATTAATAACAAAGACACTGTTCTAGTTCACTAGTTCCTTTAGGACGTGCGCTTTTGACCCATGCAACATATTGTGCCCCATGGCTCTTAGCTGAACTGTGACTTAACTGTGCCTATTTTTTTAAATGTGTGATGTCTATTAAAACTAGCTGGTGCTTGTACCAGCACCCCAGTGGAAATGAAAGAGATGTCTCAGTGGACTGTCCATTGGTTAAATATTAAAGGATCAAACTTTAATATTTAAGTGTGTATGTAGTATATTATATAAAACAAATTCCCATCTGAATATTTTAAATTTTCCTTTTAATCTTGGGAAAGCCAGCATTTCCGCCCCTTAACTCTAATTAACCAGATAAAATAGTATTTCAAGGATAAATCTCCTATGAAAAGAGTCAGGTTTTTCTGTGATTATATATATCTTTGCTCCAAGGCACTTATTAATTTGCTTAAAAGTCCATGCATCATTTCACAGATTGTTTTAGCAATTGTCATCTTATCAGTCCATGTCTGAGTAAGGCACACTTGAAAAAAATGGAGTGAAAGATTAAGTATTCCAGCATGCTCTACATTATAAATATAACTGTCTTCATTTTATAAATGAGTTACCATAAAAACAGAGCAGAAGAGGAGGTTGTGAGGTGATGGATCTCAGTGAAAGATGGCAGGCTTGACAAATACAGCTGGGGAGGGAGACAGAGGCAGCAGCCGGATAGACAGAGTGGGAAATCTCTTATTCCCCTGCAGCTGAAATACTTCTTTGCTCAGCTATTTCATGTTTCATGTGCCAGGGAGCAGGAGGAACAGGTGCTCTGCAAGGGAAAGAGGTGGCAGTGGGGCAGAAGAGGCAGTGCCCCAACAGTGAGGGCTGCCCTACCCCAGCAAGGTGAGTGATGGGGACAGCAATCCCCCATCCCCATCACCCTGATAAGCCCATGTGGTAAAGCAGGTTCAAGGCTAGGGCAAGGGTGTCCTCTCCTTGAAGTGTCACAGTAAGATGGAAACAGAAAAGAGAGGTCCTCAAGGTGAGCAAAACTGAGGCTCAGCTCTCCAAAATATTTCTTCACTGTCTTGATATGCAACACTGAAATCCTCAAAATCTCTGCCAAGCTACCCTTTGATTGGTTGAGTGTTTAAAACTTGTAGTTGGGCCAGTGAAAACACACAGCCTAAATGCTGAGGCCAACCTGTGAGTGAACCCTGCCTCAGCCCACACCTGGGTTTTTGTTTAGATCTAAGTCTAGTCTCTATGGCAAGGGCTTGAATTTCACCTTCCTACATGTCAAGTCAGTCCTCTAATCACGGGTTGTCTGCTCACTGTCTGCTCTCAACATGGAATAGTTCACAGACAGTGGAAGAGCCTCAATAGCAGACCTGGCAGGTCTGCAAAGACTGTGGAGAGGTACATAATTTGATCCTGAGCAAACTGGCTCCAGAAACAACATGCTTGCATCAGAATTGCGTTTCACTTAGGTGAATCAGCCTTGTGTACTTAGATGGCTGTTTGGGGTCTGGGACACATCCACCTTTTTACTTACTGGTTTCTATGGCATGGGATCAGTCATATTTCAGCCATTGTCACTCAGATACAGCCATCAACCAACCCTTACACACCAAAGTGACCAGAATGAAGGTGAGAAGAAAAGACATTCAGGAGCCTTAGAGCCTGTGCAGAGGCGTATGACTATGCCTACTTCCAATTCTTTGCTCTTCAGCTATGGCTGAGTTAGGCAGATACTTGCTCAGCTGATGTCTGATTTATTTTATTTTATTTTATTTTATTTTTGGTCAGCCCTTTACTCTCACCATTCATTGTCTGGGAAATTGTCTTTGGGCTGAGTAATGCATGAGGATACATGGGGAAAAATGTTGGCTTTGCAACATTTAAGTAACCTTTGAGAATCTGGGCCCAAAGGCTTAATCCTACATCATCAAAGTCAGTAGGAACTTCCTGAAGCTAGAAAGGGAAATTGAGGTAAGAATGTGAATATGCTCTTTTATAATTTCTTTTTTATAATTTCTGTTGATAAAAAGCCTCAGAGTAGTAATTCTTCTTTGATGATTCTGCTGTAAAATCAGAGTTCATAGGGGCTGGCTTGGATCTGTACAATGCTCTGACATTTTATCCTTTTTCTTCAGCTATACAATCATAGGAGCAAATGGAACAATAGAGAAAATTGAAAATAAATGCTATGAAAATCTTATTAATTTCACTGGATGCTTGGCTTATCATAGAAACTTAGCTGAGGAATCAGAATTAATCAGTTTGAGAGAAAGGGGAGGAGCAATTCTACCGTGCAGGTGGAGGTATGGAGAGGAGGAAAGGGCAAAATGGAAACAGAGGAAAGTAGAGAGGAAGGGATGCAATGTAATAGCAGCTTTTTTTAGTTGGGAAGAAGAATTTTGATCTGAAAAAGTCAGGATGAATCTTTGTGATTTTTCCTAACAAAAAAAAATCTATGGATGCTATTTGTTTTGCTTACAATTCAATGAGGGAGACTCAAGGTATTATTTTGGTGTGTTACCTTTTCTCTGCCACCATTGAAATAGTCCAATGATTGAACAGAAGGTTCAGAAACTTATTACAGATAATTATTTAATAATCTGTTAAGAAAGTTTCATCTTGGTCTGACACCAGTAGATTAGATATCAGGCATTTAAAAAACAAACAACAAAAAAACCAACAATCAAACAACAACAACAACAAAAAAATGAGGAAATGGAGAATGCAGTATCATCAGAATGAAGAAGAGTAAGGGTGTCAGGATTATGAGAATTCATGTATTCAACATTCAACAGGGCTTCCTTCCACAGCTGGAAGAAGTGGATATCTCAAGGCATTCTGAATGGGGAAATTCCTAAAATTTCCTTATAGAAGGACATATTTCCTGGCAATGATGTGGAGTTTTTCCTTATCCTTCTTAGGTGTGGGTCAGGTGCTCATATGATGTGAATGAGACACTGGGGAACCATCACTTGGAAATATACAATCTTAATACTCCTGAATTTTTCCTGACACCGAGCCAATCTTTGACACCATTTTTCTAGTGGAACAGATTTAATTATAAGTGACTTTATTAAAGACTTGATACATAGCATGAGCAATCTTCTTGTGACAATACTTAAAATTCCATATGCTTGGGAGAGTATGACTAAATTTGTGTAGCAACAAGTATCCTGGACTTATTTTATAAAAGCTTGTCATTCCCACTTCCCCCCCCCCAATCCCCAGAAATGAACACATTCTTAAAGAAGGGATACTTTACCAGAAAATAACCGACAGTGATCTTGCATACTGCAGTCCAAAATATGAAGTGGCATATATTGCATATACTAATGGCAAGTATAAAAGAAAATGGCTCAGTCATGCTATCATACTCAAAATTACCTTTTAAGAAATACTGAGCCGAGAAAACTTGTGTTGTTAAAGGAAGCTTTGAATAATTATATTGTTCAGTGTCAGCCTTTCAGGATTTGTTAGCTTTAACAAGGTCAGTACAATCAAAATGTGGAAGTCCTTTTTTGATAAATAGCACATTATAATTATAAGAAATATGTGAAAGGTTTAAATTAGTCTATTATAATGAAGAAACATTTTAAAAATGAATTCTCAGATATTCCCAAATTATGTAGCAGCAGAAAATCAGTTCTTTAAAATTTTGAGTGAATATTGCTTTTGGAAAGACAGTGAGCAATCAGAGCCATACATATAAGCCATGCATCTTATTTAACTATGAACTGAAAAGTTCCATCTCTTAATTGAATAATATATCGATAATATATTATGAATATGTAACTTTTATGTTACCTTCCTGGTTTTGTATTATGTTTTCCCTAAAGAAAAAAATAGAGAATTTAGTGAGGTCTCCCAACAACAGGGAAAGTATCACTAGCAGATTAATTACTGGAATGCAGCTGGAAGTTCCCTCTGTCTGTCAGTAATTTAACTTGGCTAATCTTTTGTAGGTACAAACTACTATGCAGCCAATAGGCTACAGCTAGAATTAGTAAGACCTATGAAGAAATTCCACACTGTGTGATACACATAATAGGCTTAAACAGATTTGACTTAAAAATAAGTTGTTAATTGACAGCATATGACTGCCTAAAATCACACAGCTGCTTTGCAAACCATTCAGACAAGCAGTTCTAAATTAATATACATCTAATTCATTATTTATGTAACAAATTATCTCCTTTCACAGTTAACAATAAGGAAAAGCATTTCCAAATGGGTCATCACTGTAATTGGCCATAGAGTTATGCGGGATGCCGTTTTCAAGGGATGAAGAGAACTGAAAGTTATTTAGAAAAAAAATATGAGTTCAGATAGGAGCTGGCCCTCATCTCCCACCTAAAAGAAAAGGAGCATAAATAAATAAATATTTATCCAACTGCTTAGCTATATTTATTTTCCACTGCCTCCCTGCCTACAGCAACATGGATGTCCCCTGAGCTCTTGAACCTGTTTATTTCCCATCCGCTACGTGTCCAATTGAAGCAGCACTAATTATCCCAGAAGGCTTTGCTGCTGTCAGTTAAGGCAGAAAAAGCACTCAAAGCCTTCTGGAGATGCATCAAGGCTATTGTAGGCAACAGGTTGTGGAACTCTTGGTGAAACACACCTAAAACCTGGAGTCACAGCCTGGAGCTGGGGAGGAGCATCAAAGTGGAGGGGCAGGGGTAGTACTTAGCCAGCGTAATATGCAGCAGTATCTGAGAAACTCATTATTACAAACATGTGCACATCTGACCTAATTACAGTTAGATTTATGTCTCTTCTGCATGTAATTTATATTGCTTTGTTCCCTATGTTGCTGAATGTACCCTCCATAATTTGTACCTATCCCTCAAGATCATTCTCTGTAGATCTGCTCTTTTTCATTATTATTATTATTATTATTATTTTCATAGCTCATACTTTTTCCTGTTCCAAGACTCTCCTGGGTTTGTAGTTCTGGAGGATAATCCTGTAATTCATCTGGGAACAGTTCAGATATATGTTCTCCCCCATGATATGAAGAACTGACACTTGAGTTTCTGCTGGCAACCACTCCACTAATGCTCTAAGCACTAAATCAGGTATTTTATAGGAATAGGAAAAACAAACAAACAAACAAATGAACAAAACTAAAACACTGAAAAAAAAATATAATAAAATTGTAAAAACCTTATTTTCACTTAGTTATTCTTGGAAATATAAAAGCGACTCCATTTACTCTCTCTCTATATAGGACTTATCTAAACCAAAGCATGGAGTTCAGGTGGATGGGGCTGATGTGCCAGAAGCCATCCTACCCATGAGCAAAGCCATGAAGAATGAAGAAATCTTTCCATCTTCCTTACTTGACTGCAAACTGAGGGACGTGGCAGATATGAAGAAGATAATAAAACACTCTCAACATAGCAGCATCATATTTTTATCTCCTGTAGGCTCTGGAAAAAAAGGGGAAGAGCAGATGCTCCTACTGGGGCAACTACTCTGGGCCTTAGCTCTCAATGTGACAAGAACCAAATAAGGAGTGAAGTGTGTGACAAATGAGAGGCATGAAAGTATTCATGCAGGAAACTTGCAGTGTTCTGGGATTCACTCCCTTCATATAAATTATTCATTTTGTAGCTGGAGACTCTGCTTATGACATGTGTAAGATTGGCACTAAAATATCAGATGGACCACGTGATTGTAGAACTAGTTGGAAAATGAGAATTCAAGTTCAGTGGAAAAAAAAGTGAAAGATTTGAAAATTTGCTTTCATTCCATATGGGGGGAAAAACAAACAAACAAAAGACTTCATAACATTTTTTCTTGATATAAAACCTAAAACAACAGCTATCCTCAGAATAGCAGTACTGGAGGCATTCATGTGAAATGAAATCCTTGCTCTGCAGTGAAATTCCTTCTGTCTGATATAGACAGGAACTTACACCTGTGGCTTCCATGTCCAAGTTCAACAGTCACTTGGGGACTTGCTTCTGTTTTCTCTCTAATTTGGATCAAAAATTTAATCCCAAGTCCAAGGGAAAATGTTGAAATGAAAAGACTCTTGGAAAAAGATTTGGTTTTGATGAATTTGGTATTTCTGAATGAAAAAATTAGAATCATTTGTTGATATTGCTTGTGCAGTTACATTTGTGATATCTTTGCTCAGCAGTCAGTCTAGCTCAAAGAGATTGTTAACACTTAATAACATCTGTTCCTAGGATAAACTTAATAAATAAGTTACAAATTCTTTGTTAGCTCCTGTCATAGTTGTCTTTTTTTTTTTTTTTTTTTTTTTTTTTTTTTTTTTTAAAGCACAATGTTACTTTCCTTCTTCATCTGGACATGTTTTAAAATGTTGTTTCTCCTGCGTTAAAAGTGGATTGTGGGCTAACATTGAACAGAATTGTTGTGCTGAAGATGAAGCATAAGTGCTGAAGCATATATGGTCTCTTCAAATGAATATTATGAATTTCTTACCCTACCATAACCTTAATAACAATATATTTTTTCAGTGTTGCCCACAGTATGATGCTGTTTTGTTTTTAATTTTCCCATACATAAAAAGCTATACTATTGCTTTTCAATATCACCTCACTAATAACATTGGACACTAAAGTTGTATAGAAAGACATATTTATAGAAGGAAATTTTTAATGAAAGGCATTTAAGATGTTTTTGTGCTCAGCTGTGCATTCTGGCCACCCTCTTTGTCATATAGGAGGTATAAAAAGATGAAAAATATATTCACAGTTCAGCGCTACCCATTTGTATGATTAATCTTATTCAGAGAGGTAAACAGAAACCCTGTGCAGGATATAGGAGGCATCTGTCGTAGAAGCCTTTGACCTTTCTCTGACTGCATTGTATTGACAGTAGCGAAGATAGAAAGAAAGGAGGAAGCTATCTGAAAGTGCAGCCAAAGCAGATGTGCAAACCAAGCAGATCAGTGGGTCAAGGAACAAGTGCAGATTTCTAAATGAAGGAAAATCTGTCCTGCAGGATAGACTCAAGCAATGGGAAAATACACCTGATTGCTGAATGACAGTAGTTATCTGACTGGTTCATAAGTTCATCCTATATGATTGTCTTGTCACACTTGCCCATTGCATAGTAGTGTAAGGGCAGATTTTGCTACAGCCTTTTGTTATAAATTCCATGATGATCTATGTAGAAGTTTGTAAAGCTGCATGTTCTCCCAATTTGGACAGGTCCACAGATTGGTTGTATTCACTGAAACATGCAGTCTCATATAGTTTCTCATATGAAGTACGATAACAGTGGTTGGTGTATCAGGATTTAGAACAGCAAAAAAGTGAGTATTTAACAGGAAAATAGCTCTTGAAAACTGAACAAATCAGCAGTATTAGCAAGGAGGGAGTTCAACTGCAAAGTAAAATTGACTTCCAGGGAAAAGTACAGGAAAAAAGATTTTTGTGTATTTTGTATATATAATGATATTGGGGAATACAGATGTGATCATAAAAGTACATCTTTTCCCTCACTGAGAATGGAGTTTGTTTATTTATTTATTTATTTATTTATTTATTTAATTTATTTATTTATTTATTTTAGGGGTAATGCCTGAAACAGTAGGACAGCTGTTAAAAAACTCTTGTTGTTTTACAAGCACTGAAACTCCACTGAGAAAGTAGAAGAACAATTTCCTTAAGTCCAGAACCAAGATGCTGAAGATGATACAGAAAATATCATCACAGATCTGAGCATCCCAGCATGCACATTTAGCTTTGGAACTGTATACATTTGGTTAATTACAGACAGCAGCTTACGTGAGCCACACTGTATCATCTCCCACTGGTAGGCAGTGAGCAATGCCAGCCAACAGATTTGGTTGTGGTATGCTGCCAGATCCTCTTCAACAGGAGAGAAAACCAGCTCTGTTGTCCAGCATCCTGACAGAAGATGAAAAGTCTTTTAGGGAGATGGGCTGTGAGGGAGGGAGCTTAAGGTGAAAAAAGGCCAAGAAAATTTCTAAAATTCAGCCCAAGGAATTGGCAAAGAGAAACTATCAGTCTGCAGAGTTGGTGCATCTCAGTGTTTGCAAAAAATTATTGTCCAGGTAGCAGAAGTGAGAGATAAATAAAGGTTACAGATAAGCTTAGGGATCTGCACTGAACACAAACCATGAAGTATCACATTGACAATAAGTTATAAAGCATTACAAATGACTGCGGCCTGGTCAGCTGAGTTATTCAGGGCTAAATAAAATGTTTGCTGTTTATGTTAAGAATTAGTTTTTGCTTGTAAACTATACAAACCAACTCTCACAACTTGTGCCACATAATTTAGCAGGTACTGTTACTCTGTAATTTCTATGAAAAACAGATTATCCCAAGAGCTATTCCAGTATGATGTGTGCTTTTGAGAAGAATTTGAGAAGAATTATTGCCTACAGATGCCTAGGAATTTTGTATAAATTATTTTTAACTAATTCAACAAAATCAAACCACACCTTGGAAAAACATCATTAGGAAATATTTGTGTGGAATGAAGTTCATTGGACTGCTGCCTGGCTTCTCAGCTGCTGATCTAGTGAACACCATGTAGGACCAAAGTGAGGACTTCCCTGAGACTAGATTACTAGATTACATTTGGACACTCATTGGAGGAAAGGCAGAAAACTTCAAAGTCCACTGTGAATGAGAGATGTCTGCCCTGGTACTGCAGATGCTGCCACAGCTCTCTGGGACACAGCCTAAGGTTTCAAGGTGGACAGGCTATCCCTCTGCTCTCAGGGGGTTTCCCAGGCTCCTGCACCCTCAAGGATTGCCTGGGTAGCAGCTCTCTGGACCTAGGTGAGCACAAAGACTCCCCAGGAGCTAAGGAAGCTGCGTGCCCCATAAAATTTAAGAAAAATAAGAGAGAAATAATTTAATTTTCCCTTAAGAAACAGATGTCTCCACACTCTTCAGCAATGTATTTTCCCATCTGAGCCCTGAACTGGAAGGTATTGTTATTTTTATAAAGTGCCTGGGGTGGGGGGATTTTTCTCATGGAAGTGCTGTCCTGAGTTTTGATTGCTTTTACTCTGAGACAATATTCAGAGACAATATTCAGCTTATCTTCAAACAGATAACAATAACAGGATGGTAAGCCAATTGCAAGAAAAAATCAGCCAGCAGGAACTGCTACTGCCTCTATCAAGGAGCTGTTGGCTTCTGAAAGTCTGATCCAGATAAATCTAGGAGCCCTTAGGGAATGGTCCAGATCAAAAGGTGTGAAGGAAGCCCATGGATTTATTAAACTGAGTTACAATTTTGAGATTTTTATGCTGGAAGTCCTGTTAGCATTTGAATCACCCCCACAATGATTCATTTACAGACTTTTGGAAATGCCAAAGAATACATAGATATACTCTTTTCAAATGTCCCTGGCTCTTCAAAGCAGTTAGCAGTAAAAAGCCTGATAAATAAGCATAAGAAGAAAACATAGGAATAACCTTGATGCAGAGCTTGCATCCTGTGTTTGCTAAAAAAGAAAGAAAAAGAAAAAATAAACAAAACCCTAAGCAGCCATGGGAGTCAACAGAATCAGAAAGGAGCTACTGGCTGTGTTCTGGGAAGTGGAATGATGCCATCAGCTCACTATTGACTTCAGCTTGGCATGCCTGTTACTTAAGTTGTTAAAAAGCATCAAGAAGAGTCTAAGAAATTACACGAGAGGTAGTGCTGTTGACACTCCAGGATTGAAACACTGCTGAAGCTGGGAGAAAATTCAGTTGCAAAACCTAATTTCACTGAAAAAGCCAGTAACTTCTGCCCGAAACTTCTCTGATTTGATGAACATCTCCTTATCTTTGCCTTTACCAATGGCATTAGTACCTGAACATCCTGTGGTTGTACTTTTTTTTATACAACCACCAGATGTTCCTAAAGTAGATACTGTGATTGCCTCATATACCCAGGCATTTCTCTTCACTCCTTTCTAAATTATTAGGTCCTACCAGAATTTCTTTCCTTAGGTGACTCACTGTGACTTTCCATTATTTAATTTCATCTGATTTTATTAAAGTAATACTTCCTGAAGAGTCTTGATTCTTCTCCCTATTGACAGTTCTCCACATTCTGTCATCAGTATATCTAATTAGCTCAATTCTACTTCTTGTGCCAAGACAGTTAATGAAAATGCTGAATAGATAAAAAAGCATATCCAATCTATAAAAAAACACCTATACTAATCCTCACTCTACCCAGATACATCCTCTTTCAGTAGTACTCATTGACCCATTGCCCTCTTCCTTTCACCTACTACTTTACTCAGTTTAGAGTTTTTCTACTTATTATGTTTTCCTGCATAGCTAATAACTTCCCATGCTGAGTTGTACCAAACACTTTGTAGCAATCTGAGTCACTGTGCTGTATTTCATTCTCATTTTCTTTTTTAAATGATCTTCTCTCTGATTAAAGAAGAATATGTGGTTTTAATATTCTTTGCAAAATTTAACACAGCATAATTTTTTTAGTGGTCATTTTACCACTATTTTTACCATATTTTTCTGAACTCTAAAACGTTTGTTTGTTTGTCCCTTAATTGTCTATCATCTTTTTTTTTTTTTTTTTTTTTTTTTCTTTTTATTCCCAGTTCTTAAGATTTGCTTATTTTGGAAGACATGGAAGACTTCCCTAGGTATAAGATTTCACCAGTTCTGTAGGATACAAATTCCAGGTGATTTTCTCAAACCTACTTCTCATCGCTTACCACCAGCAAGCATGCCAAGTGCTTCACAAAATACCACAATATTCAGCATTGCAATTGGCAGTTATTGACAGTCTCAGTGGAGAGGACAGTGACTAGATTGGCAAGGAATATGAATTAATTTGTCATTCTGAGTGGATCTTCTGTAACAAGGTTAAAGGAATTTGGCAGCTCATAATTGGAAATCTTGTTTTTTGCTGGCAGTACTCCATACAGTGAAGGCTTCAGAGTTATCACTGGTGCTTATTACAATTTAAACAGATAAAAATAGTCAAGAAATATCAATTATGCTAATGAGAAACAAGCAAACAAACAAAAGTGAAGCACACTTTGATTTGGAGTTTACTATTTGTTGTATAACTTTCTCATCCTTAGTTTGGAGAGAACTCTAATATGAACAATGCTTTTAAATCAGCCCTCAATTGTTTCTCACAAGCACAATGTTTGAACTGGCAATTTTATGGGTCAGAGCGAGAGTTTGCCAGATGCACAGATTTCAGTGCTTTGTGAACAGCTACTGAGTTTAGAAATGTGGCAACAGATTTTTTTGACAGTATCAATTAGATCTTCTATCCATTGGGTCTTGCTGAGAAAGTGGTTGTCTAACAAGCACTGTCTGTACAGCATTCAACATGGGCAATTCCCTTTGGAGGCCATTTAGGAAAGATTGTAACCATTTTCTTTCACAGGCTGTATACTTGCAGATTATTTTCTCAACTCTTAAAGCACTGCTAAAATACACATACATTTGTTCTGTAATTTCCATCACATCCAGTACCAGCATATGTGATATTTCTGTCTCACTGTGTAATAGCAAATAGTAGAACTGGAATGGCATTATTCCCTGTAGGAATTTACTTTCCTCTCAAGTTGTCTTATTTGGAAAACAAATTTACATCTTTTACAGTTTTAAATGCAAAATTTCTGGACTGTTGTCCTTTAAATGATTTCCTTTCCTGGGCTGTTTTCTTCTTTTTCTGGAGGGCAATTTTCCTTTCTGTCCCTGGGTACTCAGTATCTTTTTGGAGAATCCCTCTGACTCTTTATTTTCTTCCAGTTTCCTTTTTGTTATCCACTTGCCCATTTCCATTTTCTGGTATTGAAGCTTGCTTTTTCTTTTTTTCCCGCAGTCCCAGGCTACTTTCAGGTCTACCTCTACATCACTCTCCCAGTCCTCTCAGTCATCGTCACACACTCTTGCCATGCAACACAGGTTTCTGCATTTTTTCATTGCCTTACTGTATGCATCTTCTCTCTCTCTGTCTCTCTGTCTCTGTCTCTGTCTGTCTGTCTGTCTCTCTCACCTACCAGACTTTGAAGACTGAGTTGAAGACTGAGCTTCTCAATGCCTACTTTCCCACCAGCTGACAACCTTCCTCCTTAAAACTGGAACCATTACATGTACGGTAAGAATAAGAAAAAAACAAAGATTTTATATAATTTCTTGCTTTCTATGGATCATTTGATGATTTAGGAATGAGAATGGTTGCAAGTAAGCTATAGGTTATGCTGCTCAATTTATTTATAAGTGATCTAGGAAAAGGTTCACTTTGCTGACAGTGTGATAATGATATTGAAATATTCGTGGTAGTAAAATAAAAAGCCATCTGTAAAAAGATGCAGAAGTAACTCACAGTATTAAAATACTAAACAAATGGACTTACTAATTACCATAGGTGAATGTAAAATAATACACATGAGACAAAAATCCTGACTTAGCATGCATCATGAATTGACCATTGTTACCCAGAAACAAGATCTTGGGATTTTGAGTTTTGATTAATAGCTCTGTGAAAATGTGGACTTAAAACATTAATTCAGTAGAAGACAAAAAAAAAAAAAAAAAAAAAAAAAAAAGTAAAATTAAATGTTATGGATTCCAAGGAATAAAGTAGAAAACAATGAGATGACTAACAGAATCTTGCCACCACCTGGTGGTCCAATGCTGATGAATCCCTGAGGCACGTACACCTTGAACATCCTGTGCATTTTTGGTCACCTCACCTCAGAAACAATGGTAGAACTGTAAAAGTTTCAGACAAGGATGACAAGGACAATTGAGCTTCTGGAATGGTTTCTGAGCCACGTAGGAAACACTGAGCAGATTACAGAGATATCTGAGGATTATACAACAGATGTCTATTAAATAATGAGTGCCATTAAAAAGATAGAAGGGAAAATGTTTTTCTCTGTTTTTCTTCTCTACAAGACTTAGGACTGAAAACTACCCATCAGTTTAGTGCAAAGAAAACAACAAGAAGTTCTCTTTGTGGCAGAGAGCTAAAGTGTGAGCTTCCTTGATACAGGCCATCATGGGTGATAAAGGCTCACATGGACTGAGAGGTGTTTGGACAAATTTATGGAAGAGACTGCTATATCCGGGTTTGTTTGTCCTGTACTTGCAGTCTTGGCTAAAAATCATAGAATCGTAAAATGGCTTGGATTGGAAGGGACCTTAAAGATCACTTAGTTCCAACCTCCCTGCCACAGTCAGGGATACCTTCCACTAGGTCAGGTTGCCCAAAGCCCTATTCAGTCTGGCCTTGAACACCTCCAGGGATGGGGAATACACAAGCTCTCTGAGCAACCTGTTCCAGTGCCTCACCACACTCCGAGAGAAGAATTTCTTCCTAACCTCTAAACTAAATCTCCCCTCTTTTATTTTAAAACCATTCCTCTTGTCCTGTCATTATCTGAATGAGCTAAAAGTTTCTCTCCATCTTTTTATTATCCCCTTTTAAGTACTAAAAAGCTGCAATGAGGTCACCGCAGCACCTTCTCTTCTTCAGGCTGAACAGCCACAGATCTCTCAGCCTTTCTTCATAGGAGAGGTGTTCCAGCCTTCAGATCATCTTCATCGCCGTCCTCTGGACTCATTCTAGGTCGATGTTCTTCTTGTGCTGGGGGCTCAAGACCTGAATGCAATATTCCAAGTGGAGCTTCACAAGGGCAGAGCAGAGGGGGATGATCACCTCACTCGACCTGCTGGCCATGCCTCTTTTGATGCAACCCAGGATGCAGTTGGCCTTCTCAGCTGCAAGCATGCATTGCTGAGCTCATGTCGAGCTTTTCGTCCACCAGGACCCCCAAGTCTTTCACTGCAGAGCTGCTCTCATTGAGTTTTTATCCTGGTCTATACTCATGTCTGGGATTTCCCCAGCTCAGGTGCAGCACCTTGCACTTGGACTTGTTGAACCTCATTAGGTTCACGTGGGCCCAATTCTCTAGCTTGTCCAGATCTCACTAGATGACATCCCTTCCTTCTATAGTATCAGCACCATGAAGCTTGGTGTCACCTGCAAATTTGCTGAGGGTGCAATCGATCCCATTGTCTATGTTGTTGATAAAGGTATGAAGTGGTACTTGTCCCAGGATGGACCCCTGAGGGACACCACCTGTCACCGGCCTCCACCTGGACATGGAGCCATTGACCACCACTCTCTGCGTGTGACCTTCAAGCCAATTCCTTAACCACTGCATGGTCCATCCATCAAGTCCGTATCTCTCTACTTTGGAAACCAGGATATCATATGAGACTGTGTCAAAGGCCTTACAGAATTCCAGGTAGATGACATTGGTTGGTCTTCCCTTGTCAACTGATGCAGTCACTCCATCATAGAAAGCCACCAGATTGGTCAAGGATGATTTGCCCTTGGTGAAGCAATGCTGGCTGTCTCAGATCACCTCCTTGTTTTGTATGTGCCTTGATATTGCTTTAGGAGGATCTGTTCCATGATCTTGCCAGGCACAGAGGTGAAGCTCACTGCTCTGTAGTTCCCTGGGATCTCCTTTCTTCCCTTTTTAAACATGGGAGTGATGTTTTCCTTTTTCCAGTCACCCTGGACTTCACCTGACTGCCAGGACTTTTCAAATATGATAGAGAGGCTTGGCAAGTTTCATTATGTTGTCTCAACCTGCTCTTTGCTTACAGTGGGAGGGACTTTGCTCCCCCAGCCTCCATCTATGGGTTCAGGGAAACGAGAGACATGGGGAACCTGACTGGTAGTGAAGACTGAGGCAATGAAGTTGTTGAGTACCTCAGCCTTCTTCATATCTGTCATTATCAGTTCACCTTTCTCATCCATCAGAGGGGGTACACTCTCCTTGGCCTTTCTTTTCTGAGTAATATACCTATAGAATCTCTTCATGTTATTCTTTGCATCTCTTGACAAGCTCAGTTCCATCCATGCCTTGGCTTTCCTGATCCCATATCTGAACATCCAGACTGCATCTGTATATTCTTCCCAGGCCATGTGTCCCTGCTTCCCCTGCCTGTGCATTTCCCTCTTGCACCTCAGTTTGACCAGCAGGTCCTTGCTCAGCCTTCCCAATTATCTGCCTGCCCTGCCCACTTTTTTATGCAGGGGAATGGAGAGTCCATGTGTTCTAAGAAAAACATCCTTAATGAGTTATCAGCTCTGCTCAACTCCTTTGTCCCTAAGGACAGTGTTCCAGGGGATCTCAGCTACTAGGTTTTTAAATAGCTTGAAGTTTGCTCTTCAGAATTTCAGGGTCCTGACTTTGATCTTTGCCAGGCCCATATTCCTTGAGATCACAAATTCAACAAGGGCAGGGTCACTGCAGCCCAGATTGCCTCCAATCTTGATATCTTTAATGAACTCTTCCACATTGGTGAGCACCAGGTCAAGTAACGCTTCTCCTCTGATTGGTTTGTCTACTACCTGAACTGGGAACTTAACACACTCTAGGAATCTTCTGGATTGCTTACAGCCCGCTGTATAATTTTCCCAGCAGACATCTGGGTAGTTGAAATCCCCCATCATGATGAGAGTGTGCTAGTGCAACACTTCTAGTTGAAGCAAGAATGCTTCTTCCACATGTTCCCCTTGATCAGGCAGCCTGTAGTAGACCCCAACCACAAACTGTCCTTGATTGATGTGGTCCTTAACTCTCACCCACAACCTCTCAAGCTGTCAGTGGGTGTTTCTCAGAGGCAACTTTTCACAATTAATCCCTTCCCTAATGTTGAGGGCAACACCCCCTCCCTTCCTTCCCTGTCTATCTCTGCTGAAGATTTTGTAGCCCTCTATTCCAATGTTCCAGTTATGTGATCCATCCCACCCTGTTTCTGTTATAGCAATCAGGTCATATTTGTCTAATTGTTCCATGGTTTCCAACTTCTCTTGCTTGTTTCCCATGCTGCGTGCATTGGTGTAGAGGCATTTCAGCTGGGCCATCGGTTGTATCACATTTCCAGAACCCTTCCTGATTGCATTGCAATAGTTCATGAATATTTCCATATTGTTACTTAGAGTGATAGTGTTCTTAGGTATGCTTTCTTCACTCAGGGGTGCATCCCCTTCTCCCACTGCATCTAGTTTAAAGCCCTCCTGATAAGCCCAGCCACCTACTGCCTAGAACACTCTTGCCCCACCTAGTCAGCTGTGCCCCATCCAGAGTCAGCATGCCTGGTCCCTCAAAAGTGCATCCAAGGTAGTAGAACACATAACCTTGGGCATGGAACCAGCCTCTCAGCAAATCATTCACTTGGCCTGTTTGTCTCCTTCTTCCTGTGTCCCAGTCACCAACTGAGAGAACAGAGGAGAACACTACTTGTGCTCCCAATCCCTTCAAAATCTTTTCAAGGGACATATATATATATATTTTTAATTATTATTATTATTTCAGTGTTTCCTTGTTACAGTATCGTTTGATCCTACTTTTTCAAGTAGGAAGGAGTGGTAGTCTTTGGGACTCACCAGACTTAGTGGCCTCTTTGTAATATCATGAATCAGCAAATCTCTCTGCCAAATACACCATTGGCTATTGTCAGCATTTACTGGATTGAACTGAACATTGGTCTGACCTGACATATGTGTTATTTAAATGATTCCAATCATCTTAATATACAAATTATTCTCATTTCAAGTAAGCCAGTATTGAGATATTTATTTTTTTGCTACAAAACACTCACACTTGGAGAATATGTTATTTAAATAACCAGGCAATATGAGCAAATAGAGAAGTTGTCAGAACTGGAATTCATCTAGTAAGTTCCAGTTTGGGATACTAGACTGGTGAATTGTTTCCAGAAAGGGCTGGTTCTATGTTCTACATTTAAAAATTGAAGACTTGATACCAGGCAATCAAGGCTATGCACCTTGCACTACTGTACACTTTTATTCTACTGCACCAGGTATTCTGGCACAGAGGAAAGTCAGTGGAAGAGCTGCTACTAGCTCTCCATACTGGTAGACAGGTGAGAGTAAGAATGAAGAAAAGCTGGCACTTGTGTTCTGCTGTTCCAGTAAATGGAGTACCCCTCCCAGCCTGAGGGAATACCTCATGTTATGGATAGGTCTTGAACATACTGTGCTACTGGGTGAATGTAGTGTGTTTGACCAGAAGACAGAATTGAGTGAGCAGAAATTTAATGGCAAAAAAGACAAACTCATGTCTCTATCTTAGTGAATGATTGGAATTTATTAAAGAGTCTTGTGAAAAATGAAAAGCAGCAGAAACAAGGGCATGGGGATGGAGTCCTTAGATACTGTCATATAGTGCTTGGAATTAACAAAATAAGTAATCCAGGAAAAGTTAATAAATAAGAATATTAAGACCTAACCTAGAGAATAATCTCTTCTGAGCTATCTACTAGAAAGAAAAAATACATTTAGGTATACAAAATTATGGGGAAATCAGTGAACAGGTGCTGCAGTACTTTGCTTTGGAACAAAACCACAGATACCAGGATGTATAACTGCATAATTAAATAGAGAAATGTTTAGCTTCTCAAGCAGTCCTACTGCATTTGATGTGACCAAATGAAGAAATAACTAGTACTGTACTGTGAAGGTTAAAAAAAAATCTTGTTGTTAATTCTTTGCTTCAACAAAGATATAACAAACTCAGATAATCTATTCAGCTACCCTGGCAGAACCATAAAAGAACAATAAGTTAAATCCACAACTCAGTCAAAACACAGGGTTTTATTTTTCATTCACAATATATCCCCAATGAAACTCAATTTAACTGGATTATCCTGAAATCAGCTCACCCTAATTGTAGTAATAGTGAACTGATACACTTTTTGGTTCTTATAGTTAGGGCGGTATAAAACCTGCTGCCATAACCATATAAACTTACTTCTGAAGGCAGTTTAAAGTAAAAGTTTTGGCTATGCACCGAAGCCAAAGAGTACATGCAGAAGTGCTCCTTATGTTTTGCTCTCTCCAACACATTTACCTGCTTTTTTTCAGGTTTAGCAGTACCACCTGTTACTCAATTTGCACACTAACATTAGTGATAGATATTTTTATTCAATTTTGATGATTGAAACTCTAGAAACAGTGTGGGTTTCCTACTGGTGTTAGAAGGACACCAGGCTTCTAGAGGATTCACCTCCTGAACAGAATTAGTACATATATGATGTATTTATTCATACAGGCTCTTATACAGGATTATTTTTTGAATGAGTATGTGGGGCTTCATTTACATTTAGAGTAAACATAAAAAACCATATTGCCTTGGACTATATTACAGTGTTCATCCCAGTGAATTAAGGTAAAATAATACAGATATTTGCAAAAAAAAAAAAAAAATGAAATCATAGACTGTGACTGGATATCATCAAAGACTGTATTTTTCCCTTAATGAGACTATCTGAAAGCCTACTATATCTGTTAGTCCCTCTTTTATATAGGGAAGCTAGAGGCAGAAGTTTGTTTCACAAAGTCTTATCTTTATAATATGATTTATTTCAGGACATGAGAACATACCTGTGTTGACCCCACCAGTGATGCATGGTCCATTTTTTTTTCCCCAGCCTTTATTTAGAAGAGAAATGGATATGTGGGTTTTTCTGAAAATCAAAATGCAGAACAACTCACCAGCCAGAACTCAGTTAGATAGATGGATGCATTTGTAGGCTTACGTCTGTTTCTGTACACCAGGTTAGGTTTCAGTTGTCTACAGTTGAAGGAAAAAAACCACAAAAACACTATGGCTATTCTATACATCTTGCCAATGTACGGCAGTTTTCAAGAGAGACGGGTTTTATTCAAGTTACCAGTGATACATCTTATTCTATCACTTTCTCTACAATTACCTGTGAATTTTAAACAAAAATCTAAGAACTCAGTCCTATAATCCACAAAAACACAGATGGTTGACCTCTTTGACATCACTGAGTTAATTTGTTAGTGAAATGCTGCTCATTCACCTCTCAGATTCCTTTGCCTTTCCTCAGTACCTGTCCAATTTCCAGGGATGATTGCCGTTATACTTGATACCTCCCTTGCTCCTTTCCATTAGCATCACTTTTGCTGAATTGCTGGTTCTTGAAGTTATAAGAGTGTGAGCAAAATGGGGAAGCAGAAGTGAGACATTTCAGTGCCTTTGTCTTTGTCTGTCTTTTTCATTCTAAAATTTCTCTGTCTGAAATAGTAAGCGGCAAGAAGAGAAAAATAGACTCCATACTGCTTCTAGAGCTTTCTTTCCTATGACTTCTTTGACTTAATAGTAGCATTTCAGCTACCTTTTCTTGGCTTCTTACAGTGTTTTAAGGAATATTTGCATTCTAAATAACCCTTGGTGGGAAATTGAGTTGGACCATGAGATTAAGATTTAGAGCCATGAGAACAGAGTTACTCTGTGCCTCTGTTACCTGACGTCATACTCTCCATTCTTAATAGGTCTGCTGAACTTACCTCCTGTGGAACTTCATGCACTATTTAGGTTGAAGAAGCTACTTTCTTTGGACATTTCAGAGTTTGCTTCTGAGAAGCAAGCATTTCAGATGTCACGAAACTTCTTTTCTTAAGCTGTGCTCCTGTATTATATTTTACCAGGTAATACAAGGATAAGTTAAATCATATAGGAAAGAACTGAAAACTTATTGTCACAAGGTAAGACCTGGTATTAATTCTGTTTCCAAGAGTCATTTTCACTGACTGTGACATTGGGAATGTGAAATGACTGCAGGAGCGAAGAAGAAAGTACATCAGTATTAACTTTTTTGATCTTTTAATAATTGTTATCTCCTCATTCTTTAAGTGACTCCTTCCAACTTCTTCAAATATGAGCAATACTGAGAAAGGGGAAACAGTGTGGAAAGTACTGCTCTCATCCTTGTTATTTTCTACCTTCATAGGCTGATCCACAAGACACGGTAGAGGATGGTAGGATTAAGATATATTGTAATCAGTGATGCCCATTTCCCACGTGACAGGATTTCCTGTAAAAATTTTCATCCCCTCCCTTAGGGCACAATTCCTTCCTGAGATCCACCAAGGATGGTGGCAGGAAAGAAGAGCACCCAAGCAAAACTATGCTTAATGGATCAAGTCAGCACACACAAAACAGGAGTTATATAAATAAATAAACAAGATAAAAATAAAAACAACACGTCGGAAGACAGTGTTAGCTCTCCTCTTAGCTAGAAGAATATGTGCATATACTTGGAATTTTTTGGGAGACGTTCAAAGATTTTATTTGTTTTCAGAAATACACACGTTGCTTCCCATTATTCAGGAATGTTTCTTTTCTTGGGCCAATTTCTTCTCTACATGTGATAAATACAGAAAAACCTCCAGGTAAGGTGTTCAAAGCGATGGAAGCATAGAACTCAGAACATTTTTTTTCTTTTTATCTATATTTTTAACTTACTTAAACACCAATTTGAGTAAAGAACACCTAAAAGTTTTGCTTTACATATCTTGCAAAAGATACATAAGAATGCAAAATGTCGGTCTGTGGTATTTCAAGATGAATACATACAAATGTTTTCCTGTAATACAATGTGCTTCTTTGTTTTTCCACATAAAGAATAAAAGTAATTTACAAAGGCTTATTTTCAATTTAATTACACAGAATATTTCTCCAGTATAGTTTTTCCTCAAGGTACATAAAATTAATCCAGCCTGACTTGTCTGCCTTTTCTTTAATGTATGGTTCAGTCCATGGTTCTGTGTTGATTCCCTTCCCTTCCCTTCCCTTCCCTTCCCTTCCCTTCCCTTTCCTGTTTTTTAGTGGCTTAATTTATCTCTTTGGATTTTCTCCATTCAATACTGAAATACACCCTTACTTTACTAGATCTTAGCAACTATTTCTAAAATATCAGTTAAGTCTTCATAGTTTATATTCATTTTCTTTCCTCTCGTGTTTTGCCTAATAGCTTCTCATTCTCAATATTCTCTCCATATGCCCTGATAAACCTGTTTTCTTCTGTTTACCTGTTTTGCTTGTTCACATTCTTGATTTTGAATCAGATAGTGGGATGATTCATCTGACCTACTTGAGATGTGTCTATCAGAGTGAGGTGAATTGTATCACAAAATTGCTTCTTTTTACTGCCATTAACTACAAAGAGATACTGGATGACTTGTTCAGGTATGTATATCTACAAAGTCAGAGGAACTATATTACATTATTTTGACCAAATAAACCAAGTAAGTGGAGAAAGCTGTATCTATCAGGCTGTCCTGTTTCACTTTGGGCTGAAAGTGGATATATTTTCATCCACTTTATTGAGTGCATAGTTAGACTGGGCTGGGGACAGCAAATTGGATAACCTGGTTAGGTAGCAATGCCAGGTTGTTGTAAAGAAGGGTAGACTTCTCACTGAGATTATAAAACAAGGAAATGTCTTGACAAGATATGTAAGTAAACCTTCTATTATATCAACATACTCAAAGTGTCAGTAAGAGCAAACTATCCAGCCTGGGCTACTTGGAAATATCAGCTATGAGGAGAAATTGAACATCCTGGGGTCATTTATCCTAAAGAAGAAACATCAGAAGGGGGATATGACATTATCCTTCAAATACATAAAAGATTGATGAAAAGAGGAGAGGCACAATCTGTTCCCCTGTCCAAGTTGCACAGAAGATACAAAAAGCTTCAGTTGCAAGAAGGAACATGATTTAGAGATCACCTTTTTTGTATATCTGTAACTGTTGTTGGAATCAAAAATATCTTACATTGTGTGAGTTTGTGTTTGTGTAGATGTATATATTTTGAAAGCTTTTCACGTGAAAGCCAGCTGGTAAGTACTAAACTGTAAAACTGAGGCTCAGGTTTCAACTGACTCACGCCTAGGGAACAAGAAGAACACTGTTCCTCTGATTCAGAAAAGGGGTGTGTTTGTCACCATCTCTCTTATCCTTTTGTACGTAGAGAAACTGGGCAGAGCTTGGGGCTATCAGCTGAGAAAACAAGCCTTTAAATCATAAGCTTCAGGCAATTAAGTGAAAAGTATCAGTGTTTAAGGAGTTTTTTTTGTTGGTGGTGTTTTTGTTTTTTTTTTGTTTGTTTTTTTTTTTGTACAAGGGCTAGAACCTCCACCTTATTATTGTTTTACGCTTTTATTTAATTTCATTGTGAGCTCAAATACAAGCTTTATACAATCAGTGTCTGAACACCTCAGCTGTGTGTGACTCCCACATAATAGACATAAAAAAAACTACACAAATATGAGGTAGAGAGAAGTTAGAGAAGTGAAAGTTTCAAAATAAAGAATTCACTTTTTTCCTTCTAACACTTTCAACAATGTAAAGATAAAACTAAAGAGGAGACATACTGAGGTGGACCAAAAGTGACAGAAAGACAGCTGTACATATCTGGCACACATTTTCTAGAATAAACCAACATCTGTATACAATAAGCCTTACTTTTTTATTTTTTTTTTTCTTTTAATTTATTTATTTATTATGAAGGATTCACTTTTCCAAGTGTAATCATTTATTTCTTAGGGGTGATTCTAACAAGCAGTGGCTGGAAAAATCAATGTGTTTCTGAGTTCGCAAACATCTTTAAAAATAGTTTTATTTATTTATTTATTTTATCTTCATCCTGGAGATAACTGAACTAGATCTTTTTTACTTAAGTATTTTAGTCACATTTTTTTCTGCATCTTCTTCAGCTTAATTCAGTGACATATAAATAAAAAAGGCTGACAATTAATGTGATGTGACTTACTTAGAAATAAAGAGATGGACAACACTGACCACAGTAGGAGAAGCGTGCTTTAAAATAATGAACATAAAGGGTTGTATTCTTTGATAATATCAGTCAGCATGACCTCAGTGATTTACATCATCTGATTGCTTAGCCATTGTGTGCATTGGAAAGGAGGAGTAATTTTTTAAATACATATTACCAATAAATGAAAATAACTCAGATTCAAGAGTAGACTCCAGAGTGATATGTATATACTCCATCATTATTTATTCTCCATTATTTATTCTTATCAACATATTTTTTAACTTGAGAGAGGACTATATGTAGAAGTTTTTGGGAACCCTTAATCATGACACAAGTTTATTATTAAGAAGGATGATGAAAGATATCAGCCAACCTTTGATTTCTTCTCTCTCTGGCATACATACGTTTCCATTCAGAATATGCTGGAATGTATGTATATGTACAAACTTATGTTTTTCAGAACTTATGATCATTCGCAGGCATTTCCTGAAAAAATAGTATATTAGTTATAGATCTTGCGACATGCTTACCATCACCTCAACATCAAAAGAAATTTAGGGTAGTTACCAATTTACATTAAGGTGCAATTCTTTGTAAATAGTACATATTACAACTTGAATTGCTTTTTGTCCTGATGCCATCACAAATTGCAATTTCTGCATAATGATAGGGATGGTAATATCCATCAGAAGAAGATAATAAATTATTAATGGATACTAAAGTGTAATAAAATTATAGAAAATATCAAGACATTTTCTTCTTATATAACAATCATTCTTTTTTGTTTGTTTGTTTGTTTTTTCCTTTTTTTCCTTTTCTTTTTCTACTCCAAAACAACCATTTTTCTTTCATACTCTTATGAAATTAGTGATGGATTTCCTGTCTCTTGGCATAAGGCACCAAACTTCTTTATATCAAATTATTTTTCATGTTATATATATATGGTTTAGTTAGAACAACTTGGTTTAGTTAACTTTTCCACAGCTTAGGATGTTTCTGAATTCTGTATTAAGAAATTTGTACAGTAGGATTCTCTGTACCATGCTGCATGAATGCTGAAGAGTCATTAAGATAGTCTGAGATATCTGTTTAATGAAATTATGACTAGGTTAAAGAGTTCATAAGAATTGGGCAGCATACTCTCATGGAATCAGGACCCAGATTGCTCTTTCAGTAAACTATTTCATATAAATTGGAATAACAGTTGCAAGTACTTTTCACTAATTCATCATATAACATTCTTTAACTATAGTGTCCCCTTAGATTGTAGAAAAAGTTGGGGTGAGTGTGGGCTTGGTTTTTGCTCATTATATATATATTTAATATATATATATTTAATATATATATATTTAATATATATAATATATTAAATATATAATATATATTTAATATATATAATATATTTAATATATATAATTTAAGTTTATATATATACATATATATAAAATTAAAGTGAGTGCCACTGCCTTTTATGCAAATATCTTTCCCATTGGTGTAGTAAGGTATGTCTTAGTCTAGCAAAATTCACCCCTAGATAGAAAGACACAATGACTACTCAAGCTCTACAAGAGTTAAGATTTGGTAAAAAGTTGCTTTTTGAGACATACATTTTTATCTAAAAATCCTTAAGTTGAATAGAAAATATCATACAAGATGAGTCTCCTTCTAATCTGGGAAAATGCTTTCCAAGGTACTTACAAAAAGTTGTATTAGAGTATTTGTAATAGAGGCTGATGATAAGACAAAGGAAAATTGACTTGCAGACAATGTTTTAATATTACCCAGGTGATTTTGGTATAATTTGCAAAAAGTTGAGTTGCTCCAGAAGAGAAATATTTTGGGCTGAATGATTTTAGTTAAGCCAGAATAAAAATTTTAATATGTCCCCCCCACCTTCCCCTGGTGTAATGAACCACAATGGAGACAGGAGTAGCTTAAGTAAAAAGATTACAGATGGGATAGTGGCCTAAATTCTGGATTTACTCTTTCTCATAATATGTAAATAATATGGAAAACTTTGAAGGGAATACCACTCTTGCAGGTGTGTGTTCTGTTGTCAAAATCTATGTTCAACAGCTTGTGGTGGCGTGTTATCAACCTATCTGACATCAACAACTTGTTTGTTCTTGTGTTGAACTTGTGTCTAGAATCTTCACTTTTAATGAAGGGCAGGAGAAGATTTAAGAGTGGCTGGTATTGAATGTCAATAGGTGGGAGAAACAACAGTCCTATGGCTCACCTTCACTCAATGTAACCATGAGACAAACTTAGGGTGATGAGAATGGTGCCAACTGCATATGTGTACTGACGCTGCAGAATGTGTTTTGTGATTCATTAGCTGCACTGTGATTGATTGGCCCAGCATCCTGGCAGAGCCCCGAAACCTTTTACTTGTCTCCAAATATGTTTTGTGATTCTTCAGGCAATCTCTGACAGATTGTCATGTGGGTTGCATTTAGATTTTTTTATTTTTGTCCCATGCCCTCATATTTTTATTTGATGATTTATTGTGCATATATATTGATTGGCACACTGGCAGATTCCATAGTTTCTTTACAACACAAAATATTGTTTTATGATTTGTCAGGTAAATTGACTGTTTCATGCTGACACATATAGCTAAATTCTACTAATATGAACTGAAGGGAAGAATATGACTAGCATACAGCTAGTGAGGGCAGTGTTGGAGGATGAGGTCACACTGTTTGGCCAGAGAGAACAATTCTTTTGCTTGAAATTACAGTTGGTCACTGCACTTCCTAAACTGCTGAAAAAAAGTCTTACCTTGAAAAGATTGTGCTAGAAAATGCAAAGCGAGGGCATTAGTTTTACACATTTTCTTGTTAATATCAGTCTGGTAACTACACTGAATAGAACATCCAAGCATGACTAAAGGAAAAAAGAGACCTTATCTAAAGCTGCAAAGAAAGTAGATTTTTAATGACACTTTAAACTGTGCCATTTGCCTTGCATCACCAAATCACACCACTGTTCCCTAATTGGCTTTTAACCACACACACATTACTTGAAAGTCAAAGGGGAGATTTTAAAAGCTGGCAACAACTTTTGCATGATCCACTGGCACTGAAAAATGGGAGTGACAAATCAGACTCTCTTTTGAATACTTGCAAAACAATTATTCTTAGGTCATCCCTTCCCCCCTGCCCTCAAATGAATAACATTTGTCCAGGGTGATGGATTCACAATTTGTAATTCAAAAAATGATTTATTTAGCACTACATGTCATTGTGCAAGAATTGACTCCATGACAAAAGTTTCTGGGAAGCTGATCTTTTCTTTTGTCTAGGAAGATGAATGCACTTTTTGAAATCAGGTTTCCTCCCACAGTTATTGAAACACAGAGACTGCCACCTAAAATGTGTACACTACGAACTAAGAAAGCTATATCTCATATATTTCTAGATGGTTTGTGCAAATTTCTCCAAACTCTGCCCACACTACTATATATTCACATTTATGGAAGATATTTTATAGCCTGTTTGGAGTCCATGTAGTATCTCTATGAGGAAAGCAGAAAAACAAGAAACGGAGCCTGACTTGCAGATGTACCTCTTGTTATTCCAAGAGATTAAATAGGTCTTATAGGTTTTCAACCCCTCTGCTCCCAAAATTAACCTGTTTTTTATGTCTACTTTAGAACTAAGGAAGAGCATAAATTAAGCAAGTGTTACACATATCAGTTAATAAAGTTATTGCTCCTTTAGCAATTTGGAAGAACACATGGAATATGAGAGCAGAAAGACAGCGTTTTTGCAATGCAGAGGAATGGAAAATGAACTTGACTATCTACTGGGAGGCAGGTAAAATAAAGGAATCAAGATTAGAGTTATGTTATGATCTAAGAAATCATAGCACAGCAATGGAAATCACAGAAAAATTGAGAAGGATGTCATTTGATAAAAGTCGCAAGCTAAGAACTGTTAAGATCTTTATTAAAAAGAGGTTAACAAAGGGTTAAAGGCCTTATTTTCTAATTTGAGAGAGGTTAAGATGGCTTCCTAGGTTAGGATAGATGGTTCTTCTGGCTGAAGGAGAAGGGGTTCATCTTTCCTGCCTTCTTTGTCTTTCTCTGCAGGATTTCCTTCTCCTGGCTCACCTCTAGGCATGTATATCACTGTAAAAGGCTACCTTATTCTGCAGTTCAAATTACAAAGAAGAGCTCAACCAAAGAGTTACAGCCTCCCTTCCTCTATCCCTCCCAGGCAAGGATCCAACCTCCTCTACATCAAATGTTTGTACTTGTGCTCCTTGTGACCTCATGCAGCTGTGATGGCATATGTCATCATGACTTCTGCAGGTCTAATATTTTTGGGGAATGTTCCTTCTAGACCTTGTATAGTTCTTTCTTTGTTCAAGAAATCATGGCTATTGATACTTTTCTTGCTCTCATAACCTTCATCAAAGAAGTGTATCCAGATTTGCTGAGAAAGAGGATTAGAAAAATCACTGTTTCCTCCTTAATTGAGGTTCTCTTTGTATTTTGGCTTACGCTTCCCAAACCTATTGACTCTTCCACTCTAAGAAATGCTCCATAAATTTTAAATTCCACTGCACAAGAGACTTCATCAATTTAGTTGCAATTCTTTTTAAAATATATATTTAAATGGGAAGTGTTTCTTTGTTGTTGTTGTTATTTTTTTTCCTTGCAAGAAAGATCTCACTTGGTATATGACTGTTTTCCCTGCTTCTTGACTTATTTTAATATGTAACAATAAATTTACAATGAATAATTAATGTTATCCACATGAGAGGGAAGCTGATGTTAAAGAAAGTGAAGTCAGTTGTGCATTTTTTTAAATAACTGGGCTTCACTTTAGTCCAATGCATCACTCACATCACTTTATTTTTTATTTTTTAAAATTTTTTTACCACATTAGGAACTAAACCCTGAGATGTAGGAACTAAACCCTGAGATGCTATTTAGGAGTCTTTATCAACTAAATGAAAACATAGCCATTGTGCTGGAGCCCCAGGACGTGCTGGTGTTGCCTACAGACTGGCCTAAAAAGACAGCGTGTAATATGTAATGTGCACTGACTTGCATCTTCTGAAGTCACTTATGCACTTGCCAAGAGCAAAATACTGGTGTGTAAACACTTTAATTTTACTTGGTGTATTTTTCTGACTGTTCAAACACTGGAAAATTGTCCTCATAAAACCAAAGAAGAGTTTGAATCTGAGTAATTATAAAATCCAAAGTAGATAAAATTGGGGTTGATAGAGTCAGTTTAAAGATCCTGTTTGCTAAGACAAGACTCAACTAAATTTATCACTAAAGTCTTCTGTGAATTAGAGGGGCAGATGTGAGCACTGCAATAGTCCATTATGCATATTATTTGCCCAATACTGTTTATTCATTTTGTAGTTTACTTTTGTGCTTCAGTCTTTTGCCAGCTTTGGTTCAAAAAGCACAAACAATTTAGAAAACATCTGCATATTTGCATTAAACAGTATGTCATGTCTTTTTACACTTTTGCACTGTAACATAAAAGTAGAATACACTCTGGAAATACGTGGCACAAAGATATCTGTATTGGTAAGCAAAACTGAAAAAGAAACCAGATTTTATATATTAACAGTTCTGTGCACTTACTCTTAAAAATGGGAAAACTATGTCAGAAGATGAAAATGGAGGCAAATTGAAACAATGTTGGAGCTTCAGCTATTCCTGTGTCCCCACGGAAGAATTCTTCTGGGATCTAGAGTCCTTTCCGTCATTTGGAGTGATGGCAGTCACCCTGCATTGCATGAGAAGCAGAGATGGCAGCAGGGCAGTTCACTCTTCTCTGTATGAAAGTGCCATCATGGGGACCTCCTGAATTGAGTTTAGAAGTTACACCTGGTATGGAGAAAGAGCAGGCCACTCGTTCTCCATGAACATGTATTTTTGTATGTGTTTCAAGACCTTCTGATCTCAAAGAACAGTATGGTATCTGAGGTGTGATTATACACAGGGAAGGCATAACAAGACACCTGATAACCCACAACTCATTATCTATTCTGGAAGTGAAATCCAGATAAAACCACTAGTTAATTTTCAGATTCTTATAGGAATGTTTTTTACTTGCAATTCCTTTACACGTAGACAACCTAGACATTCTAAACTAATATTAATATAAAACAAATAAATCTGGCCACTGTAATGTGAAAGAAAATCAGTGTATTCTTAAATAACAAAATATTCTCTGACACTACAGCTTGACAGAAGTTGAAGAAAGGGAAACTTTATTATTTTTTTTTTGAGTAAGTTTCAACATTTGGCATGCTTTGTGTTACATGATCACTCATGACTAATAGTCTGAACAGTAGTACTGGTACTTGTGTATTCACTGGCATGAGGAAAGTGCAGGGCTGCTGTACTCCTGGCCCATGGATGCCGTCAGGTGCATGTACAGTTTTTTTTTTTTGTTGTTTGTTTGTTTGTGCTGATAACCAGTTATTTTCATTTTCTGGGCTTCCAGAGTGGAGTTTCTCCTTTAATAACCTTTCCAAATAGTTACTGCATTATCACGAGAACTCTGGACCCATACACACCGGGGCTGTCATTGAGTGTTGACTATAATTTATGGATTAGATTTGTATGAGGAAAGCCAGATCTCTCTGTCTGCCCAGAGAGTAAATATTTTTAGGCAGCAAACAAAGTAGCATTTTCATAAGGGCACCTAGCAGCGTTTGTGGGAAGTAGTTCCCACATTGCATACAGAAGTGTACTTCCAGTTACATGTAATTAGTGGTAAAATCCAACAGGTGGCACAAAAGTATTTGAATTTTATATTGATTTAAATCACACACCGTTAAATTACCAAATGAGATGCAGGGGGAGTTTTGCTAAAAAAAAAAAAAAAAGAAAAAAAAAAGAGAGAGAGAGAGAGAGAAAAGAAAGAACAATGCGTTATCCCACCGCCGTGAAGGATGCTCTGCCTATGCTCAACACCAAGCAGCCGAGGCGGGGGCCAGCGGGCTCCCTGGCCCCCGGACAGCCCCGCTTGCATCGGGGAGCCCAGGCCGGCCGCTCCCCCGGCATCTCTCCCCCAGCCCCGGGGCTGCTCCCGGGGGCCTTACGGGACGCTCCCTCCGTCCCTTCCCCCGCCGCCGCACAGCGGACCCTCGGGGCCGGCCGTCGGCCGGGGAAGCGGAGCGGGCGCCCTCCGCTGGCGGCCGCGGGGACTTCAGCGGAAAGAGGAGCGGGGTGTGTGCGCTGCTCTGCCACCCCCTCCCCAGGCAGCGCTTGTGCAGGTGGGGAAGTGAGGGCTGATGCCAAAGGGACGGCAAAAGGGAGGTGAAGGCAGCCCGGGGCTGCCGCAGGGTCAGCTCCTGTCCCCCACGGCCACCGCTCCAGCACTGGCCTCGCGGCATCGTTGACTGCTTATTCTACCATCTGCTCCTGGAGGTTGTCCCACTGGGGAGGGAGCTCTTGGTTTTGCTGGTCTAAGAAACCATTATCATCTTTGTGAATAAATCTGTGAGTAGATTAAGACTGTGGGCCTGAAATTGTATTTGGTATCAGCAATAATGGTGGTTTTGCGGCACCCAGAGGGTAATTGAGATTTCTTTCTTTAATGAACTCGTACCGGGGGTTATGTGGGAGGGAAAAGGCGTGAAGATTCCCTGATAATTGTGAAAAATAACATTATAAGAGCAGGAATTGCCTGGGATAGTGACATGCAGTAGATGTAAGCACAGCTCAGCTTTTCACTGTTAAGTGTAGTATGCCATGAGCAGCAGTCTTTAGTCTAGGCCTTATAAACAGATTCACAGTGAGTATGTAATGTGAGTTAAGCACATGCTGTCTTATTTACTATTAGATTATTTGAATGAGCCAGGTGAAACTTTACTGAGGCTTCTGTTTGCAAACATGAATGTAGGAGATGTATAAGGAACAGCCAAAAATTATGCAATGGTACACCTAAAACTGTGACTTGAGTGTAAGTCAAAGGCATATCCAAGAAGATGACCAACATACATAAAATTTGCTGAATTGACTAAGAGTGAGGCAGAGAAAGAGAAGTAGTATTGTTTGAAATTAAAAGTGGAGCATGGACCAACAGCTTAGGACTTTAACAGCAAAACTCTGCAAGAGATTTGGGCTTATGATAAAATAAATTAATTTTTATCATTTTACTTTATATATTTCCTCTTAATTGAACAAAGGTTTGTGAGCCCATCACCTGTGATTTGTAATAGATCCAATTTACAGACATATAAATGCCCGACAACTTAGTGAAATGAATGCATGCCTAAACAGGGTCCAATTTCCTAGGCTCAAACTGATGATCTCAAATCCTGTAGGACCAAGCTGGACCAAATCATGGTACTAAATGACTAACATAGTACCACTGACCAGAAGGGAGCTTCAATTTAGACCCAAGGAATGAACAAATCACACCAGTAAACAAGTGAAGGAGCTATAGCCCTTAGAAGAAGCTAGTTGTTAGTGTGTGGGACTGGGCAAGCACAATCCCTGAGTTAGGGATTTGTAATATGTGTTTGTGTGTTTGCAGCTCATGGAAAGTTCATAAGAAGGTCAGTCTGGTAAAAGATTGAGGAAAATAATAATTCATATTAACATATAATCATTAAGGTTGGAAAAGACCTCCAACATCTAACCATCCCCCAGCCACCAATACCACCCACTAAACCATGTCCCTAAGTAACCCATCCAAGCTTTCCTTAAAACCCCTCAGGGACGGTGAATCCACCACCTCCCTGGGCAACCCATTATAATGTCTAGATACTCCTTCTGAGAAGAAATTTCTTCTAATTTCTAACCTGAACCTCCCCTGACACAACTTGAGGCCATTCCCTCTTGTCCTATCTGTGAGAAGACGCCAACACACAGAACCCCACAACTTTCTTTCAGGTAACTGTAGAGAGCCATAAGGTCTCCCTTCAGTTGTTTATCTCAGTTTAGTGTCCCAGTTTGAAAAATGGTCAGAATGAGTGAATTGAAATACCATAGCTGGAGGAACAGAGTGTTTTTTCTAGCAATCGGCTTGCCTGGCCAAGCTCTGCATGTACAGTAGATCATGGTCTTTGAAAGATACTGGGCTATTCAGATCTATGCTGCCTGGATGGACCCTGGACCTGTTTCATCACTTTACCTTGTCTGGGACTGTCAGAGGGCCCAGTTACTAATAAGTACCTTGCTCTGTGTTCTGTCTTCAGATGTTGTGGGACTGTGACCTGGTCAGTGATCTAGTGCACTGCCTGCACTATGTCATCGTTGGCTTGGGGTTTGATTTGCCTTAGGGAGCAGCTGGCCTTTGTTGCTCCCTGACACCAGGTGAACCCTTCAGTCTGTTTGAAATTGATTAGGTCATGGTTGATGAATATGTGTTTATCCAAAACAGAGAGAACTGAGCCTTCAGATTTGGCCTCTGAAATTTGAAGAAGAAACCTGGAAAACAAAAACAATGGATGAAGTTGTTTTGGATAACTGTTCAGTTTTTATTTGTTGTATAGCTAACAGGCAGGAATAGCATCCTAAGATTTCATCTGTGGAAGTTCCATATACAGGTGTGTATTAGATGAAGCAAATTGCATGAAAACAGTATGACTTCCTTAAAGGAAAAATCAAACCAAAATAGATTTAATGGATATGTGTAGCAGAAGCTGTTTTCTAAAGATCACTGAACCATTCAGTAGCCATCTGACCAAGTACCACTATCAGGGAGAAAGAATTATTGGAGATTATTCAAGAAATACGTCAAGAAATATGGCTGTTCACTGTTCCTGCTTCCTATTTGTAGTTTGTTTCTTCAGGATTTTGGATTGCAAACTGCATGACCTAAAAGTGAGAAAGTGAGAGGATAATAAAGAATACTGTGGGGCATACATGCCTCAATATTTAAGCATTCTATGATTAACTTCATGGTGCTTGGCAGAAACTTCTGGCACTGAAACATCTTGAGTAATCTGTGATAAGAGTATGACCAAAAATCTGAAGTGAAGCCCAAATAAACCAGAGCTGCTTCAAAAAGATGTTGAGTTCTTTGGTGCTACCATCAAGGAGGGGGAATTTCCACTAGCGATGACAACATATACTATATAGGGATTACTAGTACTGTAAGCACTCCCAGATGTGTGGAGTTTTACAGAATTTAAAAATAGCTGCTTTTGTGCATGAAGAAAGAAATCCATTTGAGAGTGACTTGGCACTGACATGGTTAAAAACAGCTGTGTTGGCTTCGGGTTTCAAAACATTCTTGCATGCATGGTCTTGGATAGTCTTGAAACAACCAAAAAAAAGCTAACAAGATCAATTGCTTATACAGAAAGTCTGAACTTTATAAAAAGAGAAGTAAATGCACCATTGTGCACTGAGTAAGTTAAAAGGGTATTTTTACTTCTTAGGAGTATGAAGAGTTTCTATAAGTAGGATGCTGCCTGTATTTGTCCCTTCAGAATCAAGAAGCCTGGTGGCCAGACTCCTGACTGACTGGAAAATTTGCAGAGTGATAAATGTCCTGATCAGTCACAGGCATGGCACTACTTGAAGTCTAAGCTATGACAGACTGTGGGGAAAAGCTGACAGAATTTTATTCTCAAAATTGGAGGGGTATGTTTGCTTTTCATGGCTTGCAGCAAGTGTACATAGTCTTTGGAAGATTATATGATTACAGGACATGTAGACAGAAAAAAGGACCCCTGTGCATTAAACAACTGATGAGTATGGCTGTGGCAGCACAGAATTTAACTAAAGTTATAAAACTCAAAATTAAGATGAAAGTGAAACACAGCTAAAATATGTAATGCTAGAGTACCTGAGATAGCTGTTTGAAAACTAGCATAGGTTTGCCCACGTGGGTTGTGATTGAGTATTTAGTTTACAATGTACATAAAGGATAAAAGAAATGGAAAAGTGTTAGAAAAGATATACCAAAAGTCACATGTTAATACTAATATATATACACACATATGCATTTCATGATTATAAACTTCTTGATAAAATCAAAACCAATGGATTTTAAACTTATATTCTAAATAATTGTTTACAAAACTAGGAACAATTAGTGATTTGTTAATATGTTTGTTGGGAAAATGGAAATAGGGATTCCAAGCCTATGTCATGATTCAAAATCATGACTTCTATTTGTTCCCTACATAGGGATACCAATAGCTTGTATGACTCACAATTTCTCTGGCTTTCTTTGAGTAAATATGATCTGAAATGTGTTGTGTGCTTTTTATCAGGCTGTTTATTTCTTGAGCCTGATGTGTGCAAACAATTGCAGGTACTGAAATTAGAGATTGCAGAGGTGCTGAAGATCCTTAAGCTTTGAGTGAATCAAATTAAATGCTTTTTGAGCTTTATATGCCAAAACTGAATCCCAGAACTCTTGGGTAACTCTTTAAAATATTGGTGTAAACACTTACATAAGTTTGTGAGTGGAAAATATTGTTTTGCATAAACTGAGATTCCAAGGTTCAACCTAATCCGATGTAGCCTCAGAAAGCATTAAAGTATATGACTACTTATCCTGACTGGGATTTTGCAAGATGTGGCTATGTGCTCTGCTAGCATAAGAATGGAACTGTCAATACTCCCCCTTTAGTGACAGATGGTGACTGAAAATCTAAAAGGTAGACATTTTGGAAAGAGATTCTTGGTTATGTTACTCCTATTTTGTTCTGCCTGTCCTTGGTCTGTGCAAAAATGCAAATCTAGTAACATACACTTTATTTTTTTTCCTCCATTTCTGTTAGACTGATTTGAAGAGGTTCTTAAAGAAAAGCTTTGGACTGTGGGCTTTTAATGCAGCCTTGGTGTCTTTCACTTATGGTCTTTAGAAAACACAGTGCATAATCCTTTCAGAAGTATTTTAAGCACAGTATAACACGTTGACATTATACCACTCTAATAATGGGAATTCATGACAAACCACCAAACCAAGATCAGCTGGATAGGGTTTTTACTAGTGATTTGTAGAATCACTCAGATCATGGGATTTAGTGACAAATCCTCTAAAACAAACAAACAAACACAACAATATGACTTTCTACTATGTCCTGCAGAGGAGGAGGGGAAGCAAAGAGGGAGGTGCAGATCTCCTCCCTGGTTGCTGATGACAGGACACCCAGGAACAGCACAAAACTTCACTTTCAGTGAAAAAATTCTTTAATTTGATGGTGGTTAAACATTGGAGCAGGCTTCCTAGAGAGGTGGTTGATACAAGCCTGTCAGTGTCTAAGATAATGCCCTCACTGATGTGCTCTAACTTTTGGTTAGCCCTGAAGTGGTCAGGCAGTCGGACTAGGTATCTTTGAAGGTCCCTTCCAATGTAACTGTTCTATTTTATATCAGAGGGTTTTAACTGTCTGGATTGTGTTGGAACAATAATATATTAGAACATGGATTATTTAACAGGTCCTTGAAATGCACTGGTGATGTTTTTTATACAAAAAGTGTAAAAAACAACAACTAGAGGTGAAAGTATCCTAGATCTGATTTGTTGTTGTGGTTGTTGTTTTGTTTTGGGGAGTGAACTGAGACTGTTTATGCAGAAAGTAACTTAAATAACAGTTTTCAGGAGGTGGTAGCCTAGGAAGACTAGTAGCAAAATGGAAATGGTGAATTTTAGGGAAGTAGACTTCAGTAAATGCAAATATCAGGATGGTATAATTTTCCAGGAAAGTTGTCTGAGAGATAAGGGAGCTAAAGGATGGGGTGGAGATTCCTTAAATACATGAGTAGTACAGATAAAAATATTTTTCCATTTTGTATGAAAGATAAGAAATGTAGTAAGATAGCTTTTTAAAATCATAAGTTCTTGTTTTACCTCAGGAGAAAAGAAGGATGCAGAGAGGAAAAGAAAAGATCAGGTTACTCTGAGAAGCACAGCAAAAACAGGAAGATAATGGCACAAAAGAGGAAACAACTTCCAGGAACAGCAAGAAGTAATTGTCTACGTTCTCTAGCATTTATGGGAAAGACAAGGAAATTCTCATTCTGTGGAGGGGGACTACTTTGGTCAAATGACACCTAGGAGGCAGGTGTCATTATTTTTATTTATTTATTTTTATCAGTCTTCACTAAAAGATCAGCTGCAAGAGGCAGCTAATTCAGTGCATTCCAGAGAGAAAGAGAGAAGGTCTCAGTGTTGAATGGGGAACATACAGTTTAGAGACTGTTAAGATAAGTTAGATATTGCCAAATTGGCTGATCTCAGGGTATTTCTTCCCAGGGTAGCTACAGAATTGCCTGCTGTAATCAACATCCTCCATAGCCAAACCCAGCATGGGGTGTTTACATGTGGTTTCATAGTGCATTAACTCTCTTGGCAACCAAAATTAAATTTATGTTGGTACTTAAAGTCATATTCTTTTCTACTGTTCTGCCAATGGGGAGTGATGTAGCTTCATGTCCTGCAATATTCTTCCAGTTTCCCACCTGTAATTAAATTCTGACCTGCTCTTCTGGATCTTAGAATGAATAGCTGCCACACACAGACATTTTAGACTTGTGTGTGTGTGTGTTGCATGGGAGAAGGAAGAGGAGGAAGTGGCAGGGACAGCAAGATTTTACATTGGGTTTTACTGTTTCCACCTGAGAAAGCCCCATAAAATAGTTTTCTTAGGGAATGAAAGGGGATGAAGGTGCTCAAGTAATCATTTGTACTGTGTGAGAGAAGCAACGTTAATAAATTCTCAAGTGATTTTATGCAGCCAGTTTACACCTTTAGCATGTTATTTTTTCTGAGTTTATATGTGCATAGATTTAAATAGAATATCTCTTGGCAAGTTTTGCTCATGGTAGTTGCTAGTCTAAAGATAATTACTGAATTTTAGGGTTTACTTGGGCTGTTGGTTTAACTTTTATCCTTGAAAGCTGGACAACCTATCAGTGTCTGTGAAAAGTCACTCTTGCATTAAGTTTAGGGCAAATAATAGATTAATCCCAGTTCTAGTCTGAAACCAGTTTGGTTAAAAAGATCAAATATAGAAGTCATTAAACTAGAAACAAGTTATAGGCTATCAGTTATGTTTGATGGGAAATAAATTAAATACAAATCTTATTTTTATGTTATTACCAATCAACATTTCCGAGCTATTTAAAAAAAAAAAAAAAAATAGTTGGAAGTTCAGAACCTTTTATTAATTCTCTGCTAAATTATAGGATGTTTGGTTAATATTTTGAGAAAAATTCAAATATATAAATTTTATACATATATGTACAGAGATGATGTATGGATGTATGACGTCTTTGTATATACACACACAGGCATGCAATTAAGAGCCTTTTACATACTAAAATTGTGTCGATAAGGATAACGTAATTCTTTAAATAGACATACAAGCCAAATACAGAGGTATAGTAGAAATAATATTGTTATAAAATAAAATTTATGTAACAATACGCAATGTATATATATGTATAGCATGCTCAAAAAGTCACTTTAATATTTCTCAGCCCTGATGCTGTTATGTAATAAATTCATCATCAGGAATTGCTAAAGTTGATCAATAGGCTGTAGTTACATGTAAAATTGGGAAAGATCTCCCACAGATTATTCTGTTATTTGCAGAACAGTAGAGCAGTTGAACAAGGTGGATTGTCTGTGAAAGCATGGCTAAGGACACAGCTGGCATGCAAGATTTCTCACTTGGTGGCTGGCCATCCTCAGTTTCTGGATCCAGGGCTGGAGTGACCTCTCCTGAAGTGAGATAAGCAAGTGTTCCGTTAGTGTCATTCTAACTGATGGCACAGATCTAAAAGTTTCTCTGAAACCAGATCACAAAACTGGACATTCTCTCTTTGAGGACCAAAACCAAAAAACACAACAAAATAAATTGACAAAAAAAAAACTTGAATAAATATTTGTTACTGATGTGCCAATTTTGTCTGGTTGTGTCTTCTTGTCATTATCAAGCAAAATTCATTCTAAGTTAGTTGTAACATATCCATTGTACATAAAAATCAATGTGACATTCTTTCCCTGCTATGTATTCAATGTGTTGAAATGTAAAGCTTCCAGTGGACTTCTTTGTACAAGAAAGACTAGTTAAAGAAGCACTTCATATATATTAGCAGTACTTAGCAGATTTAGTGAGAATTCAAGGATAAAAATGAGCGATGGGGTACCAGTTGTTTAGCAGAACCATATTGTACAGTGAAAATGAACAGATCAGTTCCAGAGAATGAAGATACAAGTATGCTTTAGCTTCAGTGAATGTTCCATGCTATGCTTTTATTGTATCGTAACCAGCACTCCTTACTTAATCAAAAATCCCTGCTGATTTCTTTGGGCATTTAGCCAAAAGAAACAGTGCAATACGAGGTTCTTAGGGACTGCTTCTCCATTGCCTTGCATATTGTAAAACTAATTAAGGCATGTTAAGAAAATGAGATGTGTTTTAAATTCTGCTAAAACAAAATGATATAACCTGTATACAACAGAAGATACTGATAAATGGATTTATATTTGTACAGAATACAGTGTTTACTTGAAGAAATTTAGCAACTTCTGCTCATACTACTTTGAACATGTGTTTAAAGTGGAAAGAGCCAATGTATGTGTTTAGCGGAAACATTTTACAAATCAGAAAAAGTTATGACATTTGGAGCTTAGCATTGATGATATCTCCAAAACATTCATTCAGGTGTCTGCTGCCCTGTAGCTTCAGTTGCTTTGCTGTGTTCCACGATTCAAAAGCAAAATGCTGATAGTAATAGGAATATTTTTAAAAGAAGCATGATTGTAATGTTTTGTTATAATAAAAGTGTTCTTTTTACAATAATGCGTTAAATCTGAGCTCATTACACAGACTGTATGCATAAGAAGTTGAATTTTTATTTACAGGCCCCCTAACCAAGACCTCTTTTATAAACCAGAATTCTTCATCAAGATATCTATTTCATGAATTCTTAACAAATTTCCAGGCTTGCAGGGGAGTGCTGGGTCTGGCTGGAGTTCTGCAGCAAAAGAGAAAGTGAAAGAGCTTACCATTGTCTTAGAAATACTCAAAATCGAATAAATTTTGCAATTTATGCAGAGGGAATACCTAGAGGTACACTTCATCTGAAATGAGAACCCTACTGTGGCACAATCTGCTCACTGTGTGCACTGCAGAGTATGGCAAGATCAGCACTACAGCACGGATATGTAATTTCTATTTGGATAAAAATATCAGTCTTAGCTTGAATTTGGTTCCAGGACCTAACTGACGGGTAGAAACCTAGGTATCCTGAATTTAGAGACATCCTGAGAATGGATCTGTCTGCATGGCCTGATGAAGCAGAGAGGACATCTTTCCTGTCTCTATCTCTCTTTTTTTTTTTTTTTTTCCTTGGAAGTTGCTTCTGTTACTGAAGCAACTTGTGTGCTTGTTTCTGCTGTCTAAGTCTCCTAATTCTCTGCCTTGAGTGTACTGCTGGATGCCACCAGTGTTGAGGTTTGTCAGCACTTTTTTGGACAGCTGGTGGAATAGAGCTCTTAAGGGATGGTGCATCCTGAAATTCTTGAAGTCTTTATACTGTTGTGTTAGAACTTATTTTATTTATTTATTATTTTTAATATATGCTGATAATCACTGCTTGTTGGCAGAGGGTGCTATTTTAAAGAGATGCCTGAAGCTTAATATAATGTGATAGTACAGGAGATTGTACTGAATGAATTTCTCAGCAAGTCTGAATTAGGTTTGAAGTATGCATAGATCACAGCATATGTTTTGAATGAAGGGTGATTCTGAATGTTACTGAATTACCAAGAGTCCCAGATCTTGCATATTTGTACGTCCATGTGGTGGTGGAGTGGTGAAGTTACTGTGATCTGGCTTGTCCTAATTTTTGAGGTTATGAAAAGGCAAAAAATGTGTCAGAACAATTTTCATGAAAATGGAAGGTCCTGAGAAACTGTGCTGTATTACACATCAAAGCTCAATTTTTCAAGGCTTTTTCAAGTCTTTCTGTTCTTGTTCATTCTTCGTGGGATTTATATAAATGTGATGATGGAATTATTCACCTGTCAACGATATTGTCTTCTAATGAGAAAACAAGCCAGAGGAAAGTTGCAGTCTCTTCCTAATATCCAATGGTATTGTTGTGAAGAAGCTTTCCTCTTTCCCAGCTAAGAATACACAGTGCTTTGAACTTTTGTTATTTTTACCTCTTTCACATTAATTTCTGTTCCATACTTCTTTATCCATGCTGGTTTTGTTCCAAAGCCAGTCATCACAAGCTGTTTGAAAACAGCTGCAAATTTAGCTTTTGGCCCAATTTGGACCATCATTTGTTCAAATTCACCAAATTATTATTATTGTTATTATTATTAGCTTTGCTGTACTATGCCAGGAAAAGACTTGACAAGACCCATTCAATTTCCATATTGTCCTAGAGGTGACATGACCCTGACAATCCTTTCTGCATTTGGTGGCTTACTTACAGCCAGTAGACTACTTTGGGATGGCTGTTTATTTAGTCAGATCTAGAGTTCTCACCTGATATCTGGAATACAGATTCCTACTTATTCTTAAGGAAATTCCAGTGTCTGTATTCCTCAGTTCATTAGAGTTCCCTAAGGAGCTCCCTAGTTTTACTGAAGTTCACCCTTTAAAGTTGTATTGAGTTATGGAACTATAGTTTTAGCCATTTGATTTAATTTATGCTAACTCATCTGTCAGTGATAAACTATTTAAATCTTCATTACATGACAAAATTAAATTTAAATACTGTGGATTTTTGTTAGCTTGGTCTATTTTTTGTGGAGGTTTCTTGGTTATAACATCCAACAGTGAGCTGGCTCTACTGATATAATTAGCTGTTATTACTGATGTAGTCAGTTCTAATCTTTGTCAGGAAGTTTGTCTCTGGCATTACCACAATAACTAGTAGTATTTTTCTTTCCAGTGATGTTACAGTGATTTCTATGTATATTAGTAACTGACCATGAGTTCCTTATGAAGCTTCACCTTGCTTCCAGCAGAAACTCTATCTTTTCAACAATGACTTTTATCTAGAACCATGCTTTCCTTCATAATACCTTACTGTTTGTTGCATATCCCACATTGCTTATATTTCCTAAATAGTATTCCCAAAATATTATCTTTCCTGAATGGTATTTGTCCTTCTATATCTGCACCCTAGTATTCACTTTTATGTTATTAAGCTTCAGTTTTCTCCCTGGCATTCATTTCCACGTTCTATAAACATATTTAAGATCTTCCATTGTGTTGAGAAAGCTCCTGAGAATAGTTTTTTCTTATTCCATTGCTTGTGCAGAGTAGACTCAGTCATGCTGTTTCCCGTTACCTGATTGCTGTTCAGTCTTAATTCTTTTTATTTTATTTATCATGTTTTCCTGCTACCAAGCTTTTTAACCCATTTATGAATTCTCATTTACCATATGTTTTGCCTTTTGACAAGTGTTTGGAGATCTATAATTTCTCAGTTTAAAACTGTTCTTATCAGTTGTGTCAAATGTGATCCTAGTTAGCTATTCCCTTGGGCATTTAAGTCAAATTTATCTTTTGAAAAATGTCTTCTTTCAATAAGTGCATTCCAACAGTCAAGCATTACAGAAGCTTCCTTATACCAGTCATCCTTTAGTTATTGGTTAGTTTATTCTCTTATTGGGACGTTAATTCCTTCTTTAGAGACTTGGTATTCTTCCTGAAGTTCATAGAGACTTTTTTTTTTTTGATTTTTTATTTTTGGCAAGTCTTACCTGAAGCATCAGTTAGTCCTTGATATTTTTTTTTTTCCAGTGGTTTTTAGGACAGTATTGTTTTTCAGGGTCAAATTTTGTTTTCCATTTTTTTTTTTTAATTTTTTTTTATTTTTTTTTTGACTTCTTGGTTTCAGGTGCACTTGACAGATCTGATACCATTTTGGTTTTTTGTTCCCCTTTGGTGACCAGCCTGACAGTAGCCTAGTCAGTATGTAGGAAGCAGAAACTGCACAGGCTTGCCTCTATATGTTTTGGTAAATGTCCACCCCTCACCTCACCTCTATGTGCCATTTTAAATTCTGTCTGGGTCTCTGAATGTCCCTTCTGTTGTCTTTCAGTGTTTCTGTGTACTGACTTGGTTCCCCTTCAATTTCCAATAACTTGTATTCTCAGTGTTGTATTTCAAAGCTGACATCCATTTTCTTCTTTCTTGCTGCTCTTATGCTCTCTAGGGCATCAAACCTCCATCTCAGTTCTGTTTCATAGTCACAAGTGTGTTTGGTCCATTGACTTGTTCTTGTCTTTTGGTTCCAGGGAGTGCCATCTTCAGGTAGCAATGCTTTTCTTCTACTCTTCTTTCAGCAGAAGGTTTCATGGATATACTTCTCTCCTCCCTTTCATCCCAAAAGTTGTGTTAGATCTGACATCATCAGTTGAATTCTCACACTTCATGAGCCCATTCTGTGTGTGTGTGCATTTACCTACTGAAGGATAATGAAGATCCCAGCATTTCATTATCTTCTATCCTTATCCTCTTATGCTTTAGATATAAACACCATCTTTTAGTGATGTCTAATTGCCAGTCTAATCCATCCCTGTCTTGGAATGGCAACCACAAGAACTAGTTGCTCTTCTGACATCCAGTCTTTTTTTATTGTTTATTTATTGAACTGTTCAGGAATGTTGAATTGAACCCAGATTAACTGCTGCTCTCAAAAGTGACATAAGGATCATCCTGTAAGGTTTTGCCTTGAAACTTTATAATGTCTCTTGGTGAAATTATTGCACATTATGTATGTTATAGTATTCTCAATTGAGGCAGGGAAAAAACTTAAAATTACTTCTTCCCCTGAAGTATCTTGACTACTTGCATACACATTGAATGATCCAGTGAGCATTAGTTGCAGAGAAATATAACTATTCTGGAATTTGGGTGGCTTGGTAAATTAAATAATAGATATCAATTTCAGTTGTGCCTCTTGCTTCCACATGATTTTTTTGTTTAATGTATACACAACTACATGGTCTTTCCTGTGGTTCTGTCTTATATAGAAATATTTATTTACAATGAACAATCTCAACAGTGTGTTAAAAGAATATATAATTATAATTATTGTGATTTCACTGCAGAAATACAGAATCTGACTAAACTGTGTAGTGCTGCAGTCCCAAATGTTTCATTTAACACAGTAAAAATATATTTTGTGAAAAGAAGAAAGAATCATTCCAACAGGAAGCTCTGAGTCCAGAGAGGTGGGAGAATAGTATCTAAACTAGAAAGAGAAAGGCCTCCTGGATGTTGTGAGTAGTTCATGTACTGACTGTATATGTCAGTGAATAAGGGGGTAGATTGAACACTGGCTGAACAGCTGGACTCAGAGGATTGTCATATGTAGCACAAAGTCCAGCTGGAATCAAGTTGACAGTGGTATAGCCAAGGAGTTGATGCCTTCAGAATTTCAAAACAAGTTCAGATAGCTCATCCCCTGTCCACCAATGCTGTAACCGCGTTGTAAAAGGTCCCCAGATTTGTCAGGCACAATCTGCCCTCAGTGAAGCCATGCTGGCTGTCACCAATCATCTCCTTATTTTCCATGTACCTTAGCATTATCTCCAGGAAGATCTTTTCCAGGATCTTGCTGGGCACAGAGGTGAGACTGTCTGGCCTGTGTTTCCCTGGGTATTCCTTTTTTCCCTTTTTAGAAAAGGGGGTTATGTTTCCCCTCTTCCAGTCATTGGGAACTTCTCTGAATTGCCACAGCTTCTCAAATAAGCTGGATAGTGGTTTAGCAAATACATCTGCCAGTTCCTTCAAGGACCTGTGGATGTATCTCACCAGGTACCATGGACTTGTGCCCCTTCAGCTTCCTTAGATGGATTCCGAGTTTCAGTGTGAATGGTGTGTGAGGGAGGTTCACCCACCTTTTTATGTTTATTTTGAGGAAACTTGCACATATTCTCAACATAACTATTAAGTTAGATCTCACAGCTGTCAACTGTTTCTTGTTGTCTGTGGAACTTAGATGTGTACTGCAAATCAATCAAGGTGGTGGTTCCTGGACTTGCATAGAGTTTGTGGGAATGATTCTGGAACTTGGGAATTTATAAACCTACGAACTCATAGGACAAGATGTTTTCTGGTCTGAGACTTTGTGAATGGCATAGTGGTCAAATGTTGAATTAGATGTGGTTATATATCTAGCCTGTACCTGGATAGATAGGTCAGCTGATTTGGTGATTAAGTAAAATCTCTGGACTTAAATTTTTTGTTTGTTTGCTTGTTTGTTTTTAATCTAATGCTGTTGAAATTTATATTTTACTAAATATATGGGATTGTTTTATTATAAAGTTCTCTTACTAGAAGTACTTTGTGACTATAACTGGCTCACCTCTCGACCATATCCAGGATGCATGAACTTACATTGAGTGGTTTTTAGTCAGGTGCTGCAAAGCAGGTTTTCCATCACTGTTTTCCATCACTGCATTTGGAATGCCTTCCAATTTTCCAAAATAATCAAATCATCTTGAAACTTATGATACCAGGATCAAGGATTCAAGGATAGTCTTAAAAATAGCTTTTTTTTTTTTTTCCAAATATCTGCCATTTTGTATTTGCAAATTATTCAGTTTTCTATCTCTCTCTCTACCTTTTTATTACTTATGATTGTCGTATTTTTAATGTCATTTGCAGATGGTATTTTATGGGTTTTTGTTTTCATTCTTTAATGTTGCACAGCAGGATAAAATTCTTCTAAACCTTTTATTTTTGTACACAAATGGACAGAGTATACATAGCTGAAGCTCTCAGCATTTTTATTTCAGAATAAACTGGTGAACTGATGCTCTTTGCCACTTGTACAACTGCTTTCTTCCTTTCTCTTATATCTTCTGTTCTTTGCTATCAAGAGTATCCCAAAATATGTTAATTTAATGAGTGTTAATGGGTTGCTAGATGCAAAGACTTGCAGAGGTGACAGAACTAGCAAGTGCACCTGGTAGATATAACAGCAGTACAGGAGTTGAACAAAGATGCTATTCAACAGGGCCAGGTGACTGATACTCTTGTGGACCCAAAAGTTTTTAATGAGTGTGGGACAAATTTACCAAACAGATATGACTGGCAAAGAAGCCTTAGATGTTAAACACGGTTGTACTTTCCTTACTTGATAGCCTCCAGTAGATGCTCTCTGAACATCATTGTGGTATAAGTGCATTTTTTTCCTCCAAGGTGTATGTCTGTGAACCTGTTTCATTAACACAGAGCTAGCCACCGGAACTGGAAGTTCTCCACAGTCCTGTCCTGTGGGACAATGGAATAAACTCTCACAATATCCAACTGTAATGTATGCACAAATACAGAATACACAGTCACTACAGTGACTGAAAAAAGTAAACATCTGTTGCATTTCTTTATTTCTTTACTCTGGTTTCCAAACAAGACCTGATATCAAAAGTAAAATGTAAATGTACAAAGAATGAATTTTTTTTTTTTTTTTTTTTTTTTTTTTGTGGGAAGGACAGAGTAACTGAGCACCTTGTAAGAAGTGAAATGAGTGTAATACATGAAAGAAAGCACAAGCAGTGGTTCACTTTGTAGCTGCAGGGCCTCAGGAAGAAAATGAAGATGATAGAAAAACAAACAAACAAAAAAGCTAGTTTTGTGTGTTCAATATTGTTTAATTAAATTATTCTGGGGTAAAACTCATGTCAGATGGTTAAAAAAGCTTAGATTTAAATCAAATTGACAAGCTAAGTGTGTCAAGAAGACACACATAGAATCCATATAGATAGATCAAACAGAACAGATATAGAAAGATATATGATAAAATATCTAATCATGATAAGGTAAATCAAAGTGACTGTAATGATAAGAAATATACCAGCAACTGATAACAACAATTAATTCCAGGTAATGAGTGAATGTCAGTCTTGACAGGGAAGGTACCATTGGTGACTGCTCCTTAGGAAATTTACAGAAGAACAACTTGTGTCTTGCTCTCAGGTATGTGCAAAACACAGTCTTAATATTAGTGATGAAGCACTAGCGTGTATGAGTGACTGTAATGTGCTTAGATTCAGTCTGTGTGTGAAAATCTTGTATCTTTGCACTCATATTTTTTATTATTTTTAAGATAAAATAACAAACTCTGTGAATGTGAGGAATTTTATTAGAAGATGCTAAATGTGTAGGCAGAAGTAAAACTTCTACTCCTGAAATAATTACCACAAAAACACCACCACCACCACCATGAACAACAAAAAAAGCAAACAAAGGAAAAAGCACACACAAAACATACTGAAAACTGAGAGAAAGTGCATATTGCCTGTGGGGTGGGAAAGTCTTCAAATACCAAAAGAAATATGTAAAGAACATGAATAAACATGTCATTAGTAAAGGTTTCTGAAAAAGTGAAGAGCTCCTTAAAAATGTTGAGTTGTAGCTAAACGAGAACAGAAAGGATCATCAGCTCTGGTAGTATAAATAAATAAATAAATAAAGGTGGTATGATAAAGGTGTTCAAAAAAAGGTTTCAGAGAATAACGCAAGAGGCATAGAAATAATAAATCACTTTTCCTGGTGTATTAAAAAGTAATTTTTCTGGAGACCTTTAAGTCCAAGGCACGATACAAAAGATGAAACATTATAGCTGAAAAACTAAATGATTTATTTATATCTGAGTATACTCAAGAAGAACTGAGTGAGACTTTCCAGATGGTAATCCTTTATGATGGGGAAAATGTTGAAGGATCTTTATCAAATCAAATTTTTGATGGATAAGGTTTTTGTGCAAATGGACAAAAAGGACAAGAATAGATATCCAGACACAGATGACTTTAACTCAAGAGCTCTAAAAAAACTCAGAGATGAAGCAGTTACTGAGATATATGACCAGTCATTCAAATGTCTTGCTACAGTAAGTGGCTAAAATGATGCCAGTTTTCAAAACAGCATCTCCAAGGAACATCCAGGGAACTACATGTACCAGCTTGCACCATATTAACTGACAGACTATTCTGAAAAAAATATAAATATTAGGTGGAAAGATAGAAAACACATATTTGGGATGAGTCTTGTCTTTTGTGGAGGGAAAAAAAAAAAGAAAAGATTTCAAATATGTCAATATATTCTGGATTCAGTAAACACATGGACAAGAGTGATCTTGCTAGTGGTCATTTTAGATTTCCAGAAAACAGTTTGAAGAAGTTTCTCACCAAAATCTTCCGAGAACTAAGCAGCCATACGGTAACACGGAAGGTTCTCATATGGTCAAGTAGTAAATTATATTCTAGGGAAAAGGAGGGCATGGACAGAAAGTTGTTTGTCACACTGGAAGGAATTTACCAATAGAGTCTACCCATCTGTGCTGCAATGTGCTTTTTAACATATTCATAAATAATCTGAAAAAGAATGCATACTGAGTCAACAAAGATTGCTGATTATACCATCTACTGATAACCAACTACAGAGCAATTTCAGAATGCTATGATAAAACAACTGATTACGTTCAGTATAGAACAATAGATAAAGGTACCCTTAAGGGGAGAGGATAGAGGAGAATAAGGATGGTCCTAATTTTTCATTCTTGGATGGGTTGTGAGTTGACTGTTACAACCCTAAATCTCATGAGTGGTACTAGATAGCTTTATGGAAATGGGAGAGCACTACCCAATAGCAGTCAAAAATCAGATGGAGTATTACAAATTCTTGTGGAAGGAACAGAGAACAAGTTAGAACCTCATTATGCCACTTCTCAAATCTCATACCTTCATTGTAAATTAAAGAGAATATTATCAACTGAGAAAAAAAATATGGAAAAATAAGGAGATGGGAATGATGTAACAATGAAGTATCTGACTTTTTCTTTTAAACATAACATACAAAATAATAAAAATAACACTAATAATTATTTTCATGTGCAGTGTGATTGAAGAGCCATTCCCCCTCTCCCTTACATCACCATGTGTAAGAAAGTATCAAAAAACAGGCTATTGTACACCCCAGGATTAACTCTTGACAAAAGTGACTTTTAATTTTGAAGGTAGCAAATTTAGACATGTATATGCAGAATGCAGATGCTGTCCTCTGTCCGTGTAGATATGATGGAGGATCCAAAATACTGTAGGAATGAAAGAAAGCTTACATAATAAAGTTTGTGTCCCCTGAAAGCCCATGGAGGTGATCATCATATGAAACATTCTAGGGAAAAAAAAGAAAAAAAAGGGCAAAAAAAAAGAAACAACAAGAACAACAAAACAAACAAACAAAAACCAACAACAACAAAAAACAAACAAACCAAAAAAAACCCACAAACACACAGTTTAGGAAGAGACAAGAGTTGTAGTGGAATCAGATCACTTTGCACACTTTGCAAGCGTTTACAAGACCTCAAAACATATCCAAGTATGGTAACACCAGCACTAGATTGAAGTAATTCCTTATAAAGGCAATTGATAGTATTATAATATTGATCTGATACCAAATGGGATTTTTTAAAAAAATATTAAGCTGATCTGTAGTGCATAAGCCAACATGAGGCCAAGGCCAAGCCCTAAAATAAAACATGTGGATAGCCAAAAGAATTATAGAATCATAGAATGCTAGAATTATTAAGGTTGAAAAAAAAGATCTCTAAGATCATCTGGTCCAACCATCCCTAAACCACCAACATGACCCACTAAACTATCTTTAAGTACCACACCCAACCTTTTCTTAAACACTCCCAGGGAATGGGACTCCGCCACCTGCCTGGGCAATCCATTCCAATGCTTGGAACCTCATTGGAAATTTCTGAGAAGAAGAGAAATTCTGAGAAATTTCTGAGAAGAAATTTCTCTCAATTTCCAACCTAAACCTCCACTGGTGTAACTTGAGGCCATTCCCTCTTGTCTTGTCAGTTATCTGTGAGAAGAGGCCAACTCCCAGCTCCTCACAACTTTCTTTCAGGTAGTTGTAGAGAGCAATAAGGTCTGCCCTGAGCCTCCTCTTCTTCAGACTAAAAAACCCCAGTTCTCTCAGCCGCTCCTCATAAGTCTTGTGTTCCAGACCCTTCACCTGTTTCGTACCCTTTCTCTGGACGTTTTCCAGGACCTCGATGTTTTTCCTGTAGTGAGGGGCCAAAAACTTATGGATACAATTCCAGGCCAAGGTTTTTTGACCCTAATAACCCAAAAGGAATGTGGCAAATAAAAGTGTGGGTAAATAAACAATGTTAAAATATGTAAAAGACTTAGAATGAATATACATTTATAATAATAAAATGATGGCAAGAAGGAGAGTTTAATTTCTGGCAGTCAGAATTTTTTAAAAGAAAGTTTAAGGGCTTCATTCTGTGTCCTGGCTTTAGTTAGGATAGAGTTAATTTTCCTCCTAGTAGCTGGTAGGCTGCTATGCTTTGGATTAGGATGAGAAGAGTGCTGATAACGTGCTGATGTTTTAATTGCTGCAGAGCAATGCTTACACCAAGCCAAGGACTTTTCAGCTCCTCACTCTGTCCTGCCAGCGGGCAGGCTAGGGGTGCAGCAAGAGGTGGGAGAGGACAGACCCAGGACAGCTGACCCGAACTGGCCAAAGGGGGCCATCTGACGGCATGCTAAACAATATATAGGGGTGGCTAGCCCCTGGAAAAAAAAAAAAAAAGAAAAAAAGGAAAAATAAAAGGAAGTATGCACTACAGCAAGTAATCCAT
>CM021698.1:90190794-90282630 GCA_011074415.1 Stictonetta naevosa
CCCCCCGCATCACACATTAAATATTTTTCAAATTCATACATCTTTAATAAATATGTATGTAAAAATGGGAATATTTTCAGTACTGCAGCTGGAGATAGCCAATAAGTTCTTGATGTCCAGAACTTTCTCGATGCAGTGATAGAGGTCTGTCTAGTGACCAGGGAGAAAAAGAAGGTGTACAAACATCTGTACATTTACAACAATCCATCTGGGAAATATATATATATATATTCTCAGACTGCTGCATTAGTTATCATTGGCACCCACTTAATTTAAAAAAATATAGAAAGTTAATCCTGCAGTAAGCACTAAGATCTGTATACACAATCTTTTTATTTAAGGCAAAGCTCTAGAAATTAATTACTACAAGATAGAAAGGAGGATTTGAACAGAGCTTGAGCTCCAAGCTGAAGTGAACCCAAGAAAGGTATAAGCTGTCTCATGTAAAACATGATTCCTTGGAAGACCCAAATGTGGTTTAAATGGACATCAGATGAACAGTGATGTTGATGTTGTTAGGGCTTGTGTCATAAGAATACACATATAAAGAATTCCTTAGAAATGAAATAAGCCGAAAAACCCATGTCAGGAGCACAAGAGAAAAAAGATCCCATACAGTAAACTGAACAGAATTGTTAGCCTTTGTTGCCCATCTGTTCATTCAGTCCTCTGAGAAAGCCCTCCCTGAACACGTTGTTATTAAAAAGGTCACTATAAAATCAAATCAATTTCAGCTAGCCATTGTCTACGTTAGTAACAGCTCCTGTTGGGAAGTTAGTCTGCTTGCTGTCAAGTGAGGGTACAGACACGTACAGGGTTGTGAAAAGACTAAAGCCCTTCCTGAAGAGGAACATGGGGTCTAACCCGTAGTACACTTCAACTACAGATGGACAAAGTGAACTGTAGAGCTTGGTTTGCTGTCTGCTTCCACTTTTATAATTTTAATTTTATTATTTATTTATTTATTCATTTATTTTCATTGTGAGCTGAAAATATGCATGTCTATACAGTCAGAATGTTATGTTCCAACAGCAGGTGTATGCAGACAGAATAAAATGAAAATCTCATCATTTTGGTGTTCACGACAGACATATTTCATGAAAACCAATGCTGTGCATGCAGTGTTATTGTGCTGAATATTTTAAAATATTGTGTTGAAAAAGATAGCCTTCGTGATATATCAAAATATGCTACAGAGAAAGTGACATTTTATTCTCTGTGTTAAATAGGAGCTGGATTGGTGATCACTCAACCAGCCTTTTTGAATTGGACAGAAAATGACTGCAGTGTGTGGGATGTCATTGGTGTAGGAAGGGATCTGCTGGTTAGAGGCAATCTCATGACCTCTACAACCATTTTGTAGTGTCATAGTTCTGAAATGAGATGGAATGATGACTTATCATTGTGACAATATCATAAGAAACCCCTGGACATTATTAGGGAGTAGGCTATTTATTTATTTATTTTCCTTGGGAAAGGAAGATATAAGTAATGATACTTTAAACTAATTTTGCAAGAAGTTTTTGGAAATGGTTGTTGGGTGGCGTAGAAACTCATATAAGCTATAGCCAATCAGTTAGCAGTTAGATCTTATACATTAAATGAAACATGACTTTGCCAGGTTCCTTGGCTCTGAACATTACAAATCTCAAGATACAGAATACTTTTTCTCTCTTTCTCATGAGTATTTCAGCTTGGAATAGCTAAAATAAGAGAAGCTGCAGAACATGACAGTAAAATTACTAAAAGATTTGTTTAATACACGTTCTTAAAGGAGTAGTGAGTTTGAGTATCCTCAGGTGGTAAATGGTTAAGTAGGCTCTTGTCCATAGCAGGGTGACTGTTGTAAACCCAGTGTTCCCTGTTGAAAAAAGAGCTTGTCTTTGTGCCTAAATCTAGCTCTCCAATCCGTTGCTTTGCTGCTTTGGCATTGTAAAAATAAATTGTAAAAATAAAATATTTCTTGTCAGATAAAATATTTGGTTTTGACCCAAAATGAAAGTAGCTTGGCTTTTCTGTATTGTTGAGGAGTAAACAAATGAATTGCTACCCACTAACGTCATACTGACTTTTAAATTCTGTTTCTTCAAATTTTATGCTTACTCTACAAGCAGAAATCCATTGTTCTTCTAGCCCTCTTCTGTCTCTTAGGTATCAACTGCTCTTCAGTCATTTGCAGAATGAAGAGCCAAGCCTTGATATGTGCCCTGAGCCTTTACACACCAGAGTGAATGGGTCTCTGGCCATCTGCGTCTGCTGAAGTTAGTGCAATATGAAGCAGTGGCCACCTCTGTATGGACACTTTCTTGTAGTGGGGAGAGAGAAGAGGGCAAAAGGAATCACGTGGTAATTTCACTGAAATGTGAGTAGATCAGCTAAAATGAAATGGGTGGTTGCACTCAAAGAGTTGCGGTCAACAGCTCAGTGTCCAGGTTGAGATCAGTAGTAAGTGGTGTTCTTCAAGGGTCTGTGTTGGACCAGCATTGTTTAACATCTCTGTTGGTGACATGGAGAGTGAGATTGAGTGCACCCTCAGGAAGTTTGCCAATGACACCGAGCTATGTGGACATGATGGAGGGAAGGGATGCCATTCATAGAGACCTGGACAGGCTTGAGAGGTGGTCCTATGTGAACCTCATGAAGTTCAACAAGACTAAGTACAAGGTCCCACAGTTGGGTTGGGGCTATCCCAAGCACAAATAAAGGCTGGGCAGAAAATGGATTGAGAGCAGCCCTGAGGAGAAGAACCTGGGGTGTTGGTTGGGGAGAAGCTCAACACAAGCCAGCAATGTGCACTTGCAGCCCAGAAAGCCAACCGTATCCTGGGCTGCATCAAAAGAAACATGGCCATCAGGTTGAGGGAGGTGATGCTCCCCTTTACTCTGCTCTTGTGAGACCCCACCTGGAGTATTGCATTCATTTCTGGGGTCCCCAGTACAAGAAGGACATGGACCTATTAGAACAAGTCCAGAAGAGGGCCATGAAGTTGATCAGAAGGCTGGAGGACCTCTTCTATGAAGACAGGCTGAGAGAGATGGTGTTGTTCATCTTGAAAAAGAGAAGGCTCCTGGGAGACCTCATTGCAGCATTTTAGTACCTAAAGGGGGCCAACAGTAAGGCTGGGGAGGGACTCTGTCAGGGAGTGTAGTGATAGGACAGGGAAGATTTAGATTAGATGTTAGGAAGAAGTTCTTTACTCAGAGTGTGGTGAGGCACAGGAACAGTCTGCCCAGTGAAGCTGGCGATGTCCCATCCCTGGAATTGTTCAAGGCCAGGTTGGATGGGACTTTGCACAATGTGGTCTAGTGCAAGGTATGCCTGCTAATGGCAGGGGGGTTGGATCTACATGGTCTTTAAGGTCCCTTCCAACCCAAACCATTCTATGATTCTTTGAAACAAACAGAATAAACGTTGAAGTAAGTGTATTTATGAGATTTTTAGTGCTAGTTGGTAGAATTTATACCACATCATTGGTAAAATGACACAGATCTGATCGGAAACAAGTCAAGAGTCAGTAAAAGATCATTCTACCCTATTGTTTAAAAATGGTGATATACTTCTATTTAAATTTGTGTGGTATTACCTATAAGTTACTGGTTCTAATTTTACTCTTTTCCACTAGACTAAAGAGCCTTTTAAGAACCAGTGGTTTATTTCAGTGAATGTTCTTCTTTACTGTAATGAAATTACTTATATTCATTGGTTAACTAAACAGACAGAACTTCTCAAATCATTTATTGTAAGTTTTAGTTCAGTCTAATTTGCTTTTTCAGTTCCTCCATGAACATTGTTAGCTTTTCTGTAGTTCTGTTTTCATTTCTGATAATAGAGTTACAGTATCATAATTGTAGTTCTCATCAATGAGATGGAGAGTTAAAGTGTATCTCGGTATTCTTAAATACTCCTGCCCTGTTTACACATATTCATAGTAGCCTTTTGTGTGGTAAAGTTGGATTGGAGTTTGTGTTCAGTTGTTCATCTGTTGTGACTCCTAAATCATTTTCAAAGTTGCTCTTTTCCACAACATAGTCCTTTAGTCAAATGGTATGACATTCCTTACTTTCATATCCATGACTGTGCATTTGGCTGTATTAAGGTAAATGCTTCAGGAATGGGCTTAAAGTTACTAAATTACTAATCAGAACTCTCTATGCAATTGTCCTCTTCGACTTACATAATATTCTGCAGAGTTTGGTTGATCTAGTAAGAAATCACATTTTATTAATTCCAGATAATTTATGAAATATTGAAAGACATCAATGTATGTAACATAAAACTGTCACTCGATGATTCTTACTGACAATTACTATTGAAGTTCCATCAGTTCTTTATTCACTTAAAGTACTTTTGAGTGATAGAATGCTAGATATTTTTCCTCTCTAATCAAATTATTTTAGGGACTGCTTGTCCTCTGTTGACATCCATCTTGTGTGGTCACTGAAATGTAATTTCAAGTACTTTAAATCCAATGTCAAAATTCCTAGCTGTCCCTTTTGATATATTTATGACACATGATGCGACCCTTTTTGAAATCACATCACTGATATTGGAAGAGACCCCGGCAGACTGTCTAGTCCAACTGTTGTATGAAGAGCAGGGTCAGGTAGAGCAGGTTGCTCATGTCTGTGGTCAGTCAGGTTTTGAGCATTTCCAAAGATGGAGTCTCTACCACATTTGCCATTCTGTTCCAGTGTTTGATCCCTCTCATATATATTTTTTTCCTGATGTTTAAATGGAACTCCTAGTATTTTCATTCATGCTCATTGCCTGTTGTTCTGTCACTGCATATCTCTGAGAAAACTGTGACTTCATTATTTTTACCTCCATGTTTTTATAGAAACTGATAAGACTGCCCTGAGCCTTTTCTTTCCCACACTAAACAGTTCCAGTTTTCTCACGTGCTTCTTCTATGAAAGATGCTCCAATCTTCATGGCCCTTTATTGGACTTGCTTGAGTAAGTCTATATCTCTCTTTTAGTGAGGAGCCCAGATCTGTACACAAGATTTCTCATGAGGTTTCACTGATTTTGTGCAGAGGCAAAGGATCGCCTCCCTCAACATGCTGGTGATCTTCCTAATGCAGCCCAGGTTCATGGTCAGCTTGTTGTCTACCAGAGCTCCTAGTTCCTGTTTTGCAGAGCTGCTTTCCAGCCGATTGGCCCACAGCATGTACTGGTGCATGGTGTTATTCATTTCCACAGGCAGGACTATGCATTTATCTTTGTTGAACTTCATGAGGTTCCTCTCTGCATATTTCTCCACTTTCTCAAGGTCCCTCTGGTACATCAGCCACATCTTCCAGTTATTATCATCAACAAATGTGCTGAAGGAACACTCTGTCATGTCACCTAGGTCATCACTGAAGATGTTAAACAGTATAGGACTCAGTACTGACCCTTGATATACACCCCTGACTAGTGATTCACCTACATCTGACCTTGTGGACCTGAACACAACTGCTTGAACCCAGCAGGTCAGCCAGTTTTTAATTCAATATCAACTGCTGTCTCTTTATGAACTGAGATAGACATTTAATTGTGGAAAGCTTTCAGGCTTGTTTTTTCCTTCATAAATCCAGTCTGATGGCTCCTAGTCAATTTCCGGTCCTTTATATACTGGGAATTGGCTTCCAGAATTAGTTGTTCCATCACCTTCACAGAGACTGACGTGAGGCTAATCAGCCTGTAGTTCCCCAGATCTTGCCTTTAGCCCTTCTCGAAGCTAGGAGTGAAATTTGCTTTCTTCTGATTCTCAGTAACTTCTCCTAGTCACTAGAGACTTTCAAAGGCAATGAAGAGTGTCCTCACAATAGCATGTCCTCACCTCAGCACTCATGGGTGCATCCCATTAGGACCCATGAATTTATACGTCCAATTTCTCTAATGTGATCCTCTCCCAACAAGGGTAAGTCTTCCTTAATTCAGACTTTCCCACTAGTCTCAGGGGTCTGGGGCTCCTGAAGGTAATACTTATAGGTGAAGACTGAGGTGAAAAAGACATTGAGTACCTTAGCCTTTCTCCATGTTCGTTGTCATCATGTTCCCTGCCTTTTTCAGCAACAGGCCCACGCTTCCCTACTATTCATTTTCTTATTGGTAAGCCTATAAAAGCCCTTCTTATTGCCTTTCTTGACCCTCAATAGCTTTGACTCCAGTCAGGCTTTGGCTATCTTAGCCAACCTTGTGCATTCAGATGTCACTTCTATATTCCCCCAAATGTGCTGACCCTGCAACCATCCATCTCCTGAGTGCTTTCTTTTTATCTTTGAGTTTAATCAGGAACTCCTTGTTATCCATGCAGGCCTCCTGCCACCTTTGCGTGACTTTCTGCATGTGGGGATGGACCATTCTTGAGTTTGGAGGATGAGATCTTTGAAGAAAAACCATTCTGAAAGTATTTTTAAGTTTGGATGGAAACACTAAAGAGTCTTGGAACTGCAAATAGTACAGCAATAGAACTGTTTTAAAGTTAAGTGTTGTCAATTTCTGGGTTAAATTGAAATAATACAGGATTTTTTATTGCTTTTATGTCTGTCTACGTGTGGAAATGTAGAGGTGTGTGGAAAAATGTAAGCTGAAAAGATTTGGTGAAGCAGATGCAAACTTATCTGTGATGCTTTGGCACTGAACAAAAGCATGCAAATGTAGGGTAGTTGGAAATTTAAATGCACTGTAGAAAATCATCTTGATCTTATTAAATTTCTCTAGGTATGATGTACTTCCTGACAGACCTCCAGCTCAGTGAATATGTCTTCAATCTAAGGAAGTGCAGCTTTCTAAGATGCAAGATAACTTCCATGTTGCATAATAATATAATTGATGTTTCTGATTGCCATTGTCTCCTATCAAACAATCATTTCCTCTTTTTCAGATCTATATATGACAGCATGCAAAACTGCATTTCACTTTGCATTACTAGGAAAGATAACATATTTTACATAAATTGTGTTATTTTCAGAGATAGCAAGAGAAGAATAACCTCTAACATTTAGTGCCTAGCAGCAGAAGTTTGGGAAAGGAAATTTTCTATAATTTCTTTTTTAAAATTTGACTGCACTATGCTTTGACATGACTTCCATACAGATTAGAAGTATCAAATATGTCAGTCCTGCAATATGGCAAGGAAAAAACAAGAGGGCTTTTTGAAGAAAAAAATGTATGTTTTCTGTGTTAGGATTTCAATTTTAATAAATAAATGAATTCAGCAAAGAAACTTAAAAATAAAGATACTCTTATAAGTGTATTATGTTTAGATGCCACATATGGCTGCAAAGCATATATGCTTAAATGAAAATGTGAGAGTTTAGTGATCTGAATGCACAAGAAAGTTCATTTTGGATATGCTGTTTCAGTTCAAGATCACTATTTGGTTGAATGTTTCTGCTTGTTAAAAATTTTTCATGTTTATATTTTCTATTAAATTCCATTCTTGTAAGTAGATTGGTTTTATCATAATGATGGCTACAAGACAGCCATCTCTATCATGATTCAAATACGAAAGTTGCATAAGGAGTACAGGATATGCCAGTAAGACGAGGTAATGGTCTGTTTTGTTTTATCTGATTGTTTTAGCACCTTGCAATTTCCTCAGCCATCAGACTAGCTAAAAGAGTGTGGGTCTGAAAATCAGAAAAAGATGGGGAAGTAATTTGATGCCGTCAGTCTTATATATTTTGGCAACTGACTGTGAAAATGTGCAAGAATGTTTGCAAGTGGTTTGAATGAGTATGTGGAAAGATGTGGATCTGAGGTACCTTTTTAAAAATAAAATAAAACACTCTTAACACAAGAAGATCTTTTCATGTTTCCCTGGTGTGAAAATTATTAGCAGAAACAGGCAGTCCACATCTGGGAATTTGGAGCCTACTGTCTGGTCTTTCAATCAGATTAGTTGGTGATACTGAAAGGAACTAATGATACTTGGAGAAACTGCGCTTAGCTTATGACAACAAAAGATTGAATTGGCAGCATATGGCTAACAGCTCACAGACATCTGGTATAAGCCATTTTCCAGAGGAATTATTTTTTTTCTTGAATGTATATTCCAAATCTTTCCTTCTCTAATGTAGGCACTTGGAGGAAATTAGATAAGTAAAAAATAAATACTGTATCAAATTTTCAATGTAAAGTTGACAGGAAAGGAAAAACACTAGCTTTGGCCTTTTTATTTTTCTTTGTAATGTTTTAAGAAGGATTAATTATCTATTGGGTCTGGACATTTTGGGTGGAGATGGAGATGAGAAGGATTAGATTTTTCCTGCTCTATTTTTGTCCTTAAAAATACTGAGGATGTTTTGGCATGGTTACCTGATATGATCCAACAGCTTTATGTTGCTTCCAGGGAATGAAGCGGCTGTAAATCTGGTAACAAGGCCTGGTGGACAAATTTCCCTTGGTAGTAGATTTCTCTGATGTTGTGAAGCTGCATTTCCAGTTGTCTTCTTTCTAGACAGGGTTTGAAGACATGAGAGGACAGACAGAAAAGTATATGCAGGTGCCACTGCATCTTATTCAGGGATCAGATATTGGAACAGTCCTTTGTGAAGATGTTTGTAAATTGTTGAGAGAATCAGCACATAATTTCATTTCTCTGTTTTTCTAGTGTTTTTCCTAGGTAGATACTGAGAAGTGATATGGTAAATTGGAATTATTCTGATATGTAATTGAAGGAATGGGAAAGTTAATTATTTAAAACAAGAATTCCTTTTCATATGCCTGTAGTAGACTTTTTCTGACTGTGAGCAATTGCCATAGAATCATACAATCATAGAATGGCTGGGTTGGAAGGGACATTAAAGATCATCTAACTCCAACCTCCCTGCTGTGGGCAGGGACACCTCCCACTAGATCAGGTTGCCCAAAACCCATCCAACCTGGAATTAAATGCTTCAATGGAGGGGACATCAACATCTTCTCTGGGCAACCTGTTCCAGTGCCTCACCACCCTCTGATTAAAGAATTTCTTCCTAACCTCTAAACTAAATCTCCCCTCTTTTAGTTTAAAACCATTCCTCTTATCCTGTCATTATCTGAATGAGCTAAAAGTTTCTCTCCATCTTTTTATTATCCCCTTTTAAGTACTAAAAAGCTGCAATGAGGTCACCGCAGTGCCTTCTCTTCTTCAGGCTGAACAGCCACAGATCTCTCAGCCTTTCTTCATAGGAGAGGTGTTCCAGCCTTCAGATCATCTTCATCGCCATCCTCTGGACTCATTCTAGGTCGATGTTCTTCTTGTGCTGGGGGCTCAAGACCTGAATGCAATATTCCAAGTGGAGCTTCACAAGGGCAGAGCAGAGGGGGATGATCATCTCACTTGGCCTGCTGGCCATGCCTCTTTTGATGCAGCCCAGGATGCAGTTGGCCTTCTCGGCTGCAAGCATGCAATGCTAGCTCATGTCAAGCTTTTCATCCACTAGAGCCCCCAAGTCTTTCACTGCAGAGCTGCTCTCATTTGGTTTTTACCCTGGTCTATACTCATGTCCGGGATTGCAAAGACCCCAGTTCAGCACCTTGCACTTGGACTTGTTGAACCTCATTAGGTTCACGTGGGCCCAATTCTCTAGCTTGTCCAGGTCCCACTAGTTAGCATCCCTTCCTTCTGTTGTATCAGCTGCACCACTCAGCTTGGTGTCACCTGCAAATTTGCTGAGGGTGCACTCGATCCCATTGTCTATGTTGTTGATAAAGGTATGAAATGATACTTGTCCCAGGATGGACCCCTGAGGGACACCACTTGTCACCAGCCTCCACCTGGACATGGAGCCATTGACCACCACTCTCTGGGTGTGACCTTCAAGACAATTCCTTAACCACTGCATGGTCCATCCATCAAGTCCATATCTCTCTACTTTGGATGTCAAGTTAGACCATGTCAAAAGCCTTACAGAATTCCAGGTAGATGACATTGGTTGGTCTTCCCTTGTCAACTGATGCAGTCACTCCATCATAGAAAGCCACCAGATTGGTCAAGGATGATTTGCCCTTGGTGAAGCAATGCTGGCTGTCTCAGATCACTTCCTTGTTGGGTTAAAAGCCTGCAGAGGCAGAGAAATGGCCAGGAGAAATAGAAATTGATTCTGTCTTGGACTTCAAGGATTCCAGGAGCCACCAAGTAGCATTTACATTGGGAAATGGATTCCCATCGTGAAACCCCAAAACACATAATTGCTGGGGTCAGCAAACACAAAGGCCTCTTTTGCTGCTTTCTGGCTAGTGATACTATGCAGCTCCAGATATTGCAGGCACATGTGTTTAGCTACTTCAGAATGCTCACTGACATCTTATGACCTCTTCTGCAGAGATTTCATATTTTTCACTTTGAAGTTGCATTTCTTGATGCTTCTTTAATAGCTGGCAGCTGTATGTTCCCAGACCATTCCCCTGTATTGCAACCATGATATCTTCCTGGTAGCAAAACTTCAGCTAATTTCCCTGCAGATGTTTACCAGGTCTGCAGTCTCTACCAGTCCACAGGCTGATCTGGTTTAGCATTTGACATTATTATTATTATTATTTCATAGTAAACTAGATAGTCAGTTCATGAGAAGGCTGCTTTGTAGCTCACCAGATTGGGATTTTACTGTATACCATCAAGGAGTTATTCATTTTTTACAATGTATTTTTGAGTTAATGAAGTTGCAAGGACAGTGTTGGATGACTGCAGTGAACAGTGTTGGAGGTCTGCATTGAGTAAAAGATCGGAACATGACATGGTTCATGATCGCATTGTCTGCATCTCTTATGTATCTGTTTCCCTTTCAAGGTGACTGTTTTTTTCCACACTGGAGCTCAGAAGTAAATTATTATGTGTGTGTTTAAGTTGATTACAAGGTTAGGCCATTCCAGCAAATCAGGGAGCAAACCAAACTGAAGTATATATTTTTATATGTACTTGTGACCCTGGGTTCACATTTCTGAATAAATGACAAGGGCAACATTTATGCTGTTGTCAACTATGTATTCTAACTGAAACAGAACTAGAGTGAAGAGATGAAATTCTGTTCTTAGAAGATCAATTAAGGATGCTGATTAACTCTATCCTTTACAGAATTTGAACATTAGAAAATAGTGATACGATGATGAGTTAGAAAAGTGATAAATTCCCCTATGTTTATTTATATTTCTTTTAATCAAACAATACAAAAGTAAGCTTCATCACAAGTCCACATTATGATTAATTTTTATTATTATTTATTTTTAGTACATATTTTTATAGAGTTGATCTTTAATTTCTTCCTTCCACAGAAAGCAATTAACTGGGAAATGACAACCAGCACTCCTAACTGCTGTAATTTTATGGAAGCCTTGTAAAATATTTTTGAGAATAATTGTGTGTTAATAATTTAATGCTAAAGTTGAATAACTTTATCAGAAGTAAATAACTTCAGCAGTGGTGTGTGAATATGCACTTGCAATTAGGCTGATCAGTGTCTGCTATTAATGAGTAAACTACTAAGTAAGCAAACTTCTTATGTAGCTTTGTTTAATACAACCATAGAGAGCAAAAGTAGCTAAATTTAATTTTCCACTTTATGTAACATGGAAACTAAAAAGCATGTGATTACAGTGCTTATCCTGAGCTCCCCCAAATGATACTTGTACTTTTATCTTTGTGAATATGGACTTATGTATTTTTTTTCCATTTGAATAAGCAAAGGAAACAGGATGAAAAACATCACTCCCTATTCTGTTCAGTTTGTTTGCCTACTAATAAATGCTTTTCATCTTCCTAGAAGAGCTTTGTATGCAATAACTAATTAGTTACACTTATCTTAATCTCATAATCTCATAATCTTTCAATATTCCCTTTTCCCATTTTTTTTTTCTTTAAAATTCTACGACACTTCCTCACAGCCTATGAGATTTTGTGTGCCAAGGATATATGTGTAACAGAGTTTATGGCTCCATTGTCTCGTTGCTGCTGTGGCATGTTTCATCCTAAAGGAAAAGAAAAATCTCTATTTCAGAGCTTGAAATATTTTTCACTGTCTTCTGTATAGATCTCCAGGTCTTCATTTTCCAATTTCACAAGATATCCTAAAAATCCTTTAATGCCATTTGTTCCCACCAAGAAAGACAAATAAGTTATCCCATTATTTGCAATAGCTCCTGGTCACGAGAGGTATAACTGTTAGGATGTGAACTGTCCAGGGATGATAAACGTATTGTCACTAGTCTTGTTATTTTCTGTGTTATGCCAATATGATATGCTTTCCTGTTGTGCTGATTTCTCTCCATTTCCATGTGTGTGTGCATGGATGAATGACCTATTTCTCTTTCATCATATGTAGATAGCTCAGCAAAATAGTACAGGTTCCAAAGGTCACTTGCCTTTCCCGTACAATGAGGTAAAAGATATGCAAGCAATTGTTACATTATTAACTGTCAGGCTAAAGTTATTAAGGAATCTTAGAATGAGGAAAGTGCATATAAACGATAATGTACTTTAAATAAAATTTCATCTATAGCTTAATAAAATTCTTGTGTTTGGAATAGTCCCTGATCTAAGAGCATAACACAACAATTAAGTATTAGAGTCATGTTGGCCAAAACATATGCAGCTCACTAGACACAAAACATTTCAACAAAACATTAATAAAAACTTCATACTAAAAAGCCATGTCTTTGAAAGGCTGAATCATCAGTACAGATGCTCTCAAAAAATCTGTGGAAAAGACAGTTGCAATATCTCCAACTAGGTGAGGCAGGAAGGGGTTGTTCAACAGTCTGGAGAGCTTATTTTTATTTATTTATTTATTTTTAATACATTTGGAAAAAAAATAAATAGAGTGAATGATTGACTTCCTGCCTTTTTCTCATTTAGATCACAAGATAAAATAGAATGGCTTGGGTTGGAAGGGAACTCAAAGATCATCTAGTTCCAACCCTGCTGCCATAGGCAGGGAAATGACCATTCCTTTCCTGTTTCTGCAGCAAAATTTTGCATTTGAACTTTTACATTCTTGTTTTTTTTTTTTTTAAAAAAAAAAAAAAAGTCATCTTAGTTTGGAAGCAAAAATAGAAGTGAAACTCATTCAATGTAACTCTAACTTTCCAGTAAATAAGTATGTAAATAAATAGAATAAAATAAACCAGAACAGAATAGAATAAAATAGTTCAATTGGAAGGGACCTTCAAAGTTGGACCTGAAGTGCCTGGCCACTTCAGGGCTAACCAAAAGTTAAAACATATCTGTCAATGAAGGCATTGTCAAAATCCCTCTTGAACACTGACAGGTTTGGGACATCAACCACCCAAACCTGTTCCAGTGTTTGACTACCACCATTGAAGAAATTTTTACTACTTTCCAGTCTGAACCACAGCTTTGTGCCATTCCCATACATCCTGGTATTGGCTACCAGGGAGAAGAGACTGGAGCCTCCCTGTCCACTTCTCCTCCTCAGGAAGATGAAAAGAGCAGTGAGGTTTACTCTTAACCTCTTTTTCTTCAGACTGAAAGTCCTCAGCCCCTCCTCATAGGACACATCTTCCAGCCATTTTACTGGCTTTGTTGCCCTCTTCTGCATGCTTTCAAGCAACTCAACATCCTTTTTATGTTGTGGAGCCCAAAACTACACGCAGTATTCAAAGTGAGGCTGCACTAATGATAAATATAGTGGTAGGACCACCTCTTTTGACATGCTGGCTATGATGGATTTAATGTACTGCAAAATGCAGTTTGCCCTCTTGGCTTCCAGGGCACGGTGCTGGTTTATGTTGAGCGTGCTGTTGGCAAGCACCCCTAGATCCCTTTGCTGAGAGGCTTTCCAGCCACTCATCTCCTAGGCTGTACATGTACTTAGCCTTGATGAAACCATGTTAATTATGCCTGATAATAGCTAAAAAGTCTGGAAAATTTCAAGACTCCAAAAATGTCAACAATATGATATGACTTTGATTCAGTTTTATTCAGTTCATTAAAAGTTTGGGAAATATAAATCCTTTAACTTTTTTGTTTCAAAATGTAAATTTTTTATGAAAAAAAGATTATTTTTAGTATTGTGTTTTAAAAATGCAGTGATAAGAAAAAATACTCCTAAAAATATTTAATAATATGTCACATCTGGACTTTAATTAAATATTAAAGTTAAGTTATGATAAGAAGAGTACCTCTTTCCCATCTTTCTTTTATCTAAATTGTTTAATATTTAATACTTTATAATAAAGAGATACAGAGTAGACCAAAGGAGAGTTTGATACTGTTTTATTATGCATGATTTTATTACCACATAGGAGTATTTAGAAATGTTTATAATATTATAAAATCAGATACAGAGTACTTAAAATTATTTAATGCATTCTGTAATAGATCTGGAAATCTAAGAAGTTCCTTGACAAAGGAGACTGTAGAAACAAAACCAGAACTTTTAAGAGAACCATCATTAAAAGAAATACTTGTTCTAATATCTCTTTTATTATTGCCATAAATATAGCAAGTTTTGTATTTGTTTGTTTATTTGTTTGTTTTGTTAGAAAATGTAATAGGTTGCATGTAAGAAATGAATTGTGGCATAAAAAAGTCTAGGTTAAACCTTATCAAAATGTTAGAAGAACACAGTATTTGCAACCTGATGAAGTGTATGATTGACAGCTGTATATGGACAGTTTCACATGTGAAGTGATGCCAGTAACTCTATCTGTCAGCTGAGGAGGGTAATCAAGTTCTAAGACAAAAAATGTATTTAGTTATATAATTTCATTTAACTGACAGATACAGTTTGACTTTGCTGACTTCAATATTCATTGCAAAACAAAACCAAAGACAGTACCATAATGTCACAGGATGCACAGGGGTGTTACACAGGTATTATTTTCCAAATCAAAAAGGATATTTAATGATATTTAAAACTATTGAGAGAAAATGCAGCTGGGAAAAGAACTTGGAAATATGTGTAGTGGACATAGGAGTACTTCAAGGGAACAGAAACCGTTTTTTTTTCTGAATCAGTTTGCTAAATAGAATTTAGCCATCAAATGCTTGGCAGGTGTTATTTCAACACATTTTAAGAACTCTGACATAATGTCATGTACTATTGGTTTGACATTGGATCTTTGCCCCTGAAGATTTGTGAACATTTAAGTTCATGGAATAGGAATCAGAAGTAACCATGCAAAACCAAATTGTAATCATACAAAAACAAATTTGTGATAAACCAGTGACCTCATGGTTTCTTTTGAAATGGTGGAGGGTATGTAACTCATATGTGGTTTGGACACTGCAGATCTTTGACAGAAGCATGCACTTCTTTTATATGGTTCAGATCTACCTTTCCAGAAAGACTGACTAGGCTACACAATCCACCTGAAACTGGTTTAACTCTGATATATCTAATTCTGATGTAAACTCTATCTCCTCTGTATATTTTATCCCTCTGCTTTCTGCCACTGGGTCTGTAGAACTCTTGGGGAGAAGGACCAAATTCTTTAGTCTCTGCTTGAAACATGTCGTAGAATCATAGAACAGCTTGGGTTGGAAGGGACCTTAAAGATCCAGTTCCAACCTGCCCTGCCATGGGCAGGGACACGTCCCATTAGATGAGGTTGCCCAAAGCCCCATCTAACCTGGTCTTGAACACCTCCAGGGATGGGAGAGCCACAGCCTCTCTGGGCAACCTGTTCCATTTCCTCACCACCCTCTGTGTAAAGAATTTCTTCCTAACCTCTAGTCTAAATCTTCCGTCTTTCAGTTTAAAACCATTGCCCCTTGTCCTGTCAATATCTGATTGAGCAAAGAGTTGCTTTACATCTCTTTTATAAGCCCTCTTCAAGTACTGAAACATTGTGATGAGGTCTCCCTGGAGCCTTCGCTTCTGTAGGCTGAACAACTCTGCCTTTCTTCATAGGAAAGGTGCTCCAGCCCTCTGATCATCTTCATGGCCCTCCTCTGGACTCACTGTAACAATTCCACATCTTTCTTGTGCTGGGGGCCCCAGACTTGAATGCAGTTAACTAGGCTAGTGCCTGGTAAGATTTTTCAGAAGTACTAAACTAAAGTGTTCTTGAAACATTTAGAGTTGTCTGGATAGTCTTATAGTATAACCAGAGGTGAATAAGCGATTGAGGATAGAGGTACAGAGATTGAAGGCTCTAAGCTTAGTAGTATTTTAGCAGTAAATTGTACTTATGTGGTAAGAAAGAGATAAAACAACAACAAAATCCTTTTGTAGGGATTAGCATTAAATTGTGTGAATGAGCCTAGAATTTCTGTTTTGTGATCAAAAGAAAATGACAACTTCCTTAGATATAAAGAGGAAGAAGCTTTGAGCTATTTCCTAAATTAATATTTCTGCCCTTAGTTTAAGCAGTTTGTCTCAGCAGTTTGAGTTTACTCTGTGGGCAGCCTTTAGCTCCCTGAAGAGTCAAAAATGGCTAGGTGTGCTCTGAGCATTCCTGATCAGCTCCTGCAACTACATCAAGTTTAACAACAAAGAAAAAAAAAAGAAAAAGAAAAACCCGTGTATTCTGACATTAACTTTTGCTATGCCTGCTGAGCAATAAAGAGCCTTTCTTAGAAGAAGAGGTTCTGGGTCCAGGGTTATTCTCAGCCTGGGGGAATTTGAATTCACAGGTGGGACTGAGATTGATTTTAATGGTTCAAAAAAATTACTTAAATATATTATAAAATTGCAAACAAAATATTTCTAAATGGGTGATATATATATTTTTTCTCAGTCCTTTATAGTCAAGAATTCTCAAAATAAAATTCTCAAAACAGTCTTGATCTAGCTTGCCTACCAAAACAAAAACTGGAAATCCTTAAGAAAATGCAGACTGACTATGATGCTAAAATCAAAAACCTAGAGAATTTGTGTAAAGAAACAGGCGAAGGAGGAAAGGAGAATCATTGCTTCCTTGCAGCAGGTTGCAGTGTTGGGTCATTCAGCAGTCAATAATGAAGAGGGTAGCACCTTCAATTGCACATATTTCACTCTTAGTGTAAGCTCAGCCATCCTTCTTGGGGATTAATAGTTGTGTGAAGTGGCTCCTTTAGCAATCAAGTGCTTTTTCAGATGAACCTTTCCTTTGGTGCCTTCCGGGAGTTAAATGTGCTGGCTGATTGGCTTTAGTCTTCTGGAACTTGGCACAGAAAAAGAATGTCCCACTAAAGGCTAAAATCCTTAAGTTATTCTTTATCTTTTATATATATTTTTCCCAGTGTGTATATCCAAGATTAATAACCTTCTGGTGATTTGACCATTCTCATAATACTGTATCGTTAGTCATATCATAATAAACCCCACTTGAAAAAATAAAGAGATGTTTTATTGGCAAGGCAGCTATACTTTATAAGGTAAATCTTAAAAGATTTAGAGTAATGGAGGACAATGTTTGTCTTGGAAATTAGAAATATTGTTGCCAAGGTTTTACTTTGGATATCTGGGAGTGAGAGAAACCCTGTTCAGAGAGAGAGAGACTTATTTTTTAAAACTTGTGGGACTTAAGGAAATCTAATGTGGTAATGTCTTTTGTTAAAAGAATGTCCCTGAAGGATGTTGTCAAGAACGTCTAACAGTGTCAAGACTATCTGTTTTCTTTCACCCAGTTGTTGTCTTCTCTGGAGGAGAATAAAGATCTCATCTGGGTAGAGCAAAATGACTGAACCTGGAACCTAAAACGGTGAACCTCTCTCACTGAGGGATCACATCTAAAGAATGAGCATATGCTATGTACTGCATACATGGTAGAAGTCCTAAAAGTCTTTCAGAGACTTTTATCAGTAAATATTATATCTTACAGTTGTGAAGAACAAAAGGAAAATATTAAATACATGTATAATGTCCTGTATTACCAAACACCATTGTCTTTGTAAATCACTGTTAATGGTAGATGACAGGGATAGAGTCTTTTACCTGTCAACATGCCTTCTGTCCCCTTGCAGTTGACTTTCTGCAAATCCTGACTCCTGACCTTTCACCTCAGTCCATGGTTAGTGCAGATGATGGATGAGTCTTGTTAGGCTTATAAGATGTTCTGATATGAAGGAAATATGCCGATGGGCATTTTTATAAGAATAACTTAGCTTTGAAACAAATAGCTGCACAGGCTGAGCAAAAGAAATTTCTGATGAATATTTCAGTCCTCTGCCACTCAGCGTGGGAGACTGATGCCATATCAGCCAATGGGAAAAATGAGAAAGTCAGGAGACTTGTATGGAAGGAAGGAGTGGAGCTGTAAAGGAACAGGCACCCAGTTTTGCTGGCTGAATCTGAGTTCACGGGATACAGAGCAACCTAGTTCAGGAAGAGAATAAAGATTCAGTCCCCAGGAAGGTATTCTGTACAGCTGTCATATTGTTAATCAGATACTAAACATGGAAAAATAAAACATTAAAATTATGAAATATGTATACTGCGATTTCCCCCCCCCCCCCAAAGAGTTTGAATATGAATGTAGTTTGAACTTGTTTCTAACAAATCAAGTGGTATGAAATTTTCGGGTGAAAGTTTTGCAGCAGACCTATGTGGCTGAGTCTTTTCTACCTCTAAAAGAACCACCAAGATTTATATTATTTTTATTATTCAAAATTAATTCTCTTAATATTTTGTGACAAAGTAGAAGAAGGAAAAGAGCTCACTTTCATCATTTGATGGCAGGGTGGAAAATAAATTTTTAAGGAAAGTATAATAAGGAAGACAATCTTTTGCTAACTTAGCAGGTAGGACTTTTATTTAGGTCTCAGAAGGCAGTCTTTAAATCTAGATGTTTTCTTAAAAATAGGTAGATGAATAAAATGAACCCAGTGTTAGAGCTGTCTTGTATTTGCCCAAGATCCAAGATTCTATAGGCTTTCATCACTATTTTGAATTCAAAATTCCGTGCAATGATCAGCCCACAGAACATCCAAAAACAGACAACTATTTTTTTTTTTTTTTTTTTTGTATTTGTCAGGCCTCATAGACAAGAACAAGCTAGAGCATTTTGGAAACACAATATTTCTGCACACTGCACAAATTTGCAGATGATACTTAACTAAGTGGATCTGCCTCTATCTTGAGGGTAGAGAGGATTTACAGAGAGATCTTGATAGACTAGACTGTTGGGCAATCACCAACCATACGAAATTTAACAAGAAAAAATGCTGGATTCTGCACCAGGGACTGTGTAGTCCTTTATGTATAAGCTGGGGGACAAGTGACTTATGTGCAGCCCTGCAAAGAGGGATCTGTGGGTTTTGGTTGATGGTAAACTCAATATGAGTTGCCAGTGTGCCCTGGTGGCCAGAAGGGCCAACCATATCCTAGGTTGCACTAAGAACAGTATAGATAACCAGTTGAAAGCATTGCTATCTATGTAATAATGTATCTAGCATTGGTGAAACCTCACCTCTAGTATTGTGTGCAGTTTTGGATTCCACACTATAGGAAGGGTATGAAACATCTTAGTGTGTCCAAATTAGAGAATTAGGGCAACAAAGATGGTGAAAGGACTGGTGGGCAGGACTTATAGGATTGGCTGGGGATACTTGGCTTGTTCAGCTTAGAGAAGAGAAGGCTGAGGGGTGACCTCATTGTGGTCTAAAGCTTTCTCATGAGGGAAGTGAGATCCAGAGCTCTCTGGTGACTGGTGATGAGATGAGGGGTTAATGGCCTTAAGCAGCATCAGAGGAGGTTCCAATTGTTTATTAGGAAAAAGTTTTACACAGAGAGGGTGATCGGGCACTGGAACAGGCTCCCCAACAAAGTGGTCACAGCCCCAGGCCTGTCTGTGTTAAAGAAGTATTTGGACAATGCAGGGTTTAACTCATATGCTGCCCTGTGTGGAGTCAGGAGTTGGACTTGATGGTACTTGTGGGTCCCTTCCAACTCAAGATGTTCTGTGATTCTATCTTCTAGCAAATGTAGGTGTTAATTCCTTTTTTTTTTTTTTTTTTTTTTTTTTTCCTAAAGGCACTAGAGGGTTTGGGGACCTTTAAGTTGTTGAAGGTTGTCTGCCTTAACAATCCTCATTTTGACATGATTTTACTTGGCTTGAAAAACAAAACAAACAATGTAGGAACAGATTCTTATGACATTTTGTTTACCATTGAACTTTTTTTTTTTTTTTTTTTTTTCCCCACAAAAAGATCATGGAAAGGAGTTGTTTTCGTGCTTTGCCAAGCAAACAAAATTAGCTGTAAGCCTTCTCAAACATTGTCATTTTAATCAACTCATGGTTCAAACTGTGTCCTGACTATCACTAAGTTCTGATTCAGTGTAAGGACCAGTAATTCACCATGTGGCAAAAAAATCACTGTGCAGGGAGCTGCTTCATTATAGTAAAAGCTCCACCTATAACTTTGGCTACAATGCTCTGTACATTTCTTTAGTAACCCAGGTGAAAGGAAATAGCTACTGGAAGGTAACTTCAGGCACAGGAATGTTTTGCTGTGTGGATTATGGCATGGATATATTTTAAACATGGAAAGATTACAAAGAATGTGTTACAGTTGGTAAAATAGAGTTTAGTGAGTTCAGCATAGCCACTATTTGAATGAATTTGCTGAATATCCTAAGAGAGAATATAGAATATCTGGGGATAAAATCAATTTTAATCATTTTTTTTTACAATACTTTTCTGCATTTCTAATAACAATTTAAGAGAGTGAACAGAGGGAAAAAAAAACACAAAAAATAACAGAAAAGAAGATACAACTACAATTCAAGAATATTTGAAAGACAATAATACTCTTAGCAATCTGGCAACTGGTGAAAAGTAGATGTCAAAATCAAAACTGCTATTTACCTTCCCAATGAGGCCCAGAATTAGCTTGCTACTTATTCTATGCTTTCTGCCCAAAACTAGTTTCCTGTGACAATCTTGTGAAGATAAACCAGTAAGTTTCTTCTGTTCTTTTTAAACATTGTTTTTCATTTAATGGAAATAAAAGCATGACCAAGCAAATTAAAGCATCATGCCAAAAAATATCAACAGTTGCTAAAAGATAATGTTTTCAAGTGACTTGATTTGGTACGTGTACAGTATCCTGTAGTCATCTGTATACCTAGTGTCCCATTGTCAGTAGATGAAATTGTCAGTAGATGAAATAAACTGAAGTCTTGTAAACTGTCAAGGTGACACCTGTGCATCTCTGGGCAGTCTTGTGTGCACCCTAGGTCCACATGAGAAACAACTCCTTGCAGTTGTAGAGTTACAAAATTCTGGAAGGCTTGAACAAAGAAAGACACAAGAAATGACGTGTGTGTGAAGGAAAATGATTTGTAATATGAGCTTTATTGCGGATGACACCAAGCTGAGTGGTGCAGTTGATATGATAGAAGGAAGGGATGCCATCCAAAGGGACCTGGACAGGCTTGAGAAGTGGGCCCATGTGAAACTAATGAGGTTCATTCAACAAACCTAGATGCAGGGTGCTGCACCTGGGCCGGGGCAATCCCAGACATGAGTACAGACTTGAAGAACTAATTGAGACTAGCCCTGAAGAGAAGGAATTGGGGGTTCTGATGGATGAAAAGCTTGACATGAGTCAACAGTGCACACTCACAGCCAAGAAGGCCTACTGCGTCCTGGGCTGCATTAAAAGAGGAGTGGAAACAGGTCTAGGGAGATGATTGTGCCCCTCTACTCAGCCCTTGTGAGGCCCTACTTGGAGCAGTGTCCAGGTCTGGAGCCCTCAGCACAAGAAGGATGTGGAGCTGTTAGAACAGGTCCAGAGGAGGGCCACAAAGGTGATCAAGGGGCTGGAGCAGGAGCACCTCTCCCATAAATAAAGGCTGAGAGAACTGTGGTTGTTCAGCCTACAGAAGAGAAGGTTCTGGGGGTCCTCATCACAGTTTTTCAGTACTTGAAGGGGGCTTATAAAAGAGATGGAGAGCAGTCTTTACTCAATCAGATATTGACAGGACTAGGAGGAATGGCTTTAAACTAAAAGAGGGTAGATATTAGAGTTTAGAATAAACTTTTTCACTCAGGGTAGTGAGGAAATGGAACAGGTTGTCCGGAGAGGCTGTGGATGCCCCCTCCCTGGAGGTGTTCAAGACCAGGTTACAGAATCACAGAATCATCCAGGTTTGAAGAGACCTCCAAGATCACCTGGTCCAACCTTTGACCTAACATTAACAAGTCCTCTACTAAACCATATCCCTAAGCTCTTAATCTAAATGTCTTTTAAAGACCTCCACTCAACCACTTCCCTGGGCAGCCTATTCCAATGCCTAACAACCCTTTCAGTAAAGAAGTTCTTCCTAATATCCAAACTAAGCCTCACCTGGTGCAACTTTACCCAATCCCCCTTGTCCTGTCACCAGGCATGTGGGAGAACAGACCAACCCCTGCCTTGTTGCAGCCTCTTTTAAGGTACTTATAGAGCACAATAAGGTCCCCCCTGAGCCTCTTCTTCTCCAGGCTAAACAACCCCAGTTCCCTCAGCCATTACCTCAGAAGACTTGTTCTCCAGACCTGTCATCAGATTCATTGATCTTCTCTGGACTTGCTCGAGCACCTCCATGTCCTTCTTGGAGTGAGGGGCCCAAAACTGAACACAGTACTCGAGGTGAGAATACTCACCAGATCTGAGTACAGGGGGACAATCACTTCCCCGGACCTGCTGGCCACACTGTTTCTTATACAAACCAGGATGCTGTTGGCCTTCTTGGCCACCTGAGCACACTGCTGGCTCATATTCAGCCGACTATCAACCAATACTCCCAGGTCCCTCTCTGACAGGCAGCTTTCTAACCACACATCTCCCAGCCTGTAGTGCTGCTTGAGGTTGTTGCGCCCCAGGTGCAGGACCCGGCACTTGGCCTTGCTGGACTTCATACAGTTGGCCTCAGCCCATCTGTGCAGCCTATCCAGATCCTCCTGCAGAGCCTTCCTACCCTCGAGCAGATTGACACACACACCTAACTTGGAGTTGTCTGTGAATTTACTGACCGTGCATTCGATCCCCTCATCCAGATCATCAGTAAAGATATTAAAGTGACGTGGCCCCAGTACTGATCCCTGGCGGACTCCACTAGTGACCGGCCTCCAACCGGCCTCCAACTGGATTTAACTCTATTCACCATGACTCTTTGGGCCCAGCTATCCAGCCAGTTTCTAACCCAACGAAGTGTAATGATGAGGCCGTGAGCAACCTGCTCTAGTGGGTGGTGTCCCTGCCTATGGTAGGGGACTTCGAACTAGACGATCTTGGAGGTCCCTTCCAACCCAGGCCATTCTATGATTCTATGATTCTTTAAGGAATTTAATCTACTCATTTTTTTTTTTTTCTAAAAAGAAGACTTGAATGTGAAATTATTATTATGCCCACATACCTTCAAGTTGAAAAAATCACGTGATCTGTAATTTAAGAGAAAAAAAAGAATGTCAGGAGTTAAAGCCATATGAATTTGAATAAGAAATTAGGTCTAATTTTTAACAGTGAGGGTGCTAAAATGCTAGTATAGATTATCCATGAAATTGACGATTGATGCCTTATGAAGTCTTCAAATCAATGCTGAATATCTTTCTAAAATGATTAAACCAAACAAGTTTGGGGACTGCAAGTAAAGGGAATTGCATGAAATTTAAGGGTTTTCTGTATAAGGCACGATAAATGATATAATAGTCCTCCTGACCTTAGTTTCTCTGAATTTATTAAAGATAAGTACTAGATAGCAGACAAATCACAGTTCTGAACTGCTAGTTATTTCTAATGTATACTTGGCATTTTATACAACTACTATTTTCTTATTATCTTCAGTGAGAGAATTAAAGTTTATGATGTCATCTAGTATTTTTATTATAATTGGATATATAATTTTAACACGTAATTTCCTTACTGTAATAGAATTTAAATGTCTTTTCTCTCCAATATGATCCTGTCTGCTTAACCAAGTCTGACCAGTCCCTGAATTTCTGGGGGCTTACCATGGCCATTTTGGAAAGAAAGATCCTCTAAGCCACTGAAGATAAATAAAATACTTTGCTACCACCTGGGGAGGTGACTGTATGGTCACTGATGATGACCATTGAGTCACCTCCCTTAGGTGAGGAGAGAAGCATGTTTTGTTTACTAGGCTAGGGGTGCTTTTTTGCAGTGGACTCTGACTCTGCTTGTTCTTGACCCTACTAAGAGGTTTTAATGTAAAATCAGTGAGAGGGGCAAACAGTAGCTGTTAAATAGAGACTGTATAAATATTTCTTTAAATATTCTGAGTATGATAAAATACCATTCCTCTTTCTGATAAACATCACTATGCACACATTCTAGCATTTTGTAGGTAGCGGAGTTGTTTTTCTCTTAGTATTAGTGTGTTTGATTCTGTGGGTTTTGACATCTCTATTCTTTTGTCTGACAAATCTGTGCACTGACTTGTAAAAAAAAATCAATATTGTTTTCCCTGGCACTTTCTCTGCAGTTGAGTTGATTTATTATCACAGTTCCCTTTCCCCTCTTTTTATCAGTGTGTTTCTATTGCTTTAGGGTTGAGTACCTGATAACATCACAGGGTAGAAGACACACAGAGAGTTTCGGTGACCTTATCCCCTATGTGATCTTGTCCAGTGTGACGGTGAGCCATGGCTATAAAGTAAACAATGATATTATCCAAGCCGTGTGATCAGATTTATGCTCTATTATGTTTGAAATAAAGACAAACTAGAACCAATGAATAAAATTTAGACTTATGTTTAAACTGTACTCCTCTAGTATCTAAGTGACAAAAGGGAGAATAAACCTCTACAGACTTAAACTTAATTTGCTTGCAATGTACTGCGTGTTGGAAGAGTCACACAGTCAATAATCATCATGGGATTAAAATCAAGCATAAAGGTGAGCATGTTGTTCATTAAAAATGTAGTTTCATTACTGTTGTTTCTGTTAACCTCTTATATCAAGGTGGTATTTAAGAACCTCAGTTAAAGATCAGAGCTATATTGTCTTAAATACTGTGTGGACATGTAAGAAAAAGACAAAGTTCAGAGGCAGTATTTCAGAACAGAAGTAACCGAAGGCTGCAACAAGTAAATGTGCTGTGAGAGTTTTGACAAGTGTGAACTCAGTAATGCAAACAGAGGTTATGGTCACACAGGAGAACTCAGGGAAAATTAGTTGACTAAGTTTATTAAACTTGTGTCTAACGTGACTGCAGCATATTTGAACCACTTTATTCTTGGAGGAGAGCATTCTCATGTTATGACTTCTGCTTTTTGACATTATCTCTGTGCAAACTCCCTTGGTAATCTTAGACCACTCATTCCCTTGCCACTGGGGACTGCCATTATTTTAGGTGTCATGATAGAAACATTTGAAGGAAGGCTGCAAAGCAGGAATTTGTGAAGGGGGTTTTATTATTGGTGGGGAGCAGCAATGAGGAAATGACAAGTGCTTGATATAGAGGTGTACATATGTGTGAGGCTACAGGGTTTGTGGGATACTGAGGGTAGGATTTGACAGTGTAAAAAACTCATATCTGATAGCTAGAGAAGAGCAGTATGGTGAAGTCTAATAAAAAAGCAAAATAATGTGTTAGCTCAGAGAGCAGAAAGTTGCAAAAGTGAGATGGTAAAGCTAGAGTAATGAGGGAGGAGGCTGATCTAAGAGTTATTAGAAAATGTGATTGGAGGTCTGCCTCTGGCTAGACTATATCAAAGGAAGTGATGCAAGCAAAGTCAGAGCAAGTCTGAGAGGATTTGCTTTGGAAACCATATCCTGACCTTGTACTACTTGTCCTTTTTTATTTTCCTTCATTCCTGCAGGGACTCAGGAAGATTTGGCAGCAGGACAGTGGAGTTGGCAATAGAAGGAACATGAAGAGGTGGGGGAGTAGCTAGTAATGCTTCCCTGGTGCTGCTCCTGTAACGCAATATGTTTCTTAATGATGTCAGAAGCCTCAAGCTTCCTTCAGCTTCCTTTTTTTTTTTTTTCTTTTTTTTTTCTTTTTTTTTTTTCTTTTTTTTTTTCCTGGTCCAGTAGCGTATCAGAAGAGGAAAAAGAAGAAAAAAGAACTTGGTAGCTTCTGCCTTTTCCCTTGTTTTCTTCCACTTGAGAGAGAGAAAAACATATTCCCAGCTGGAGCAGGCACTGAGAGTAACCTTGAAGGAGCAGTAGAGATGAAGGGTTAGGGACTGACCACAACCCCCATTCCCTGTTCCCCTCTGCCACTTAATGGCAGTGCTTAGAGGTCTTTTCCAACCTAAATGATTCTATGATTCTGTATTTCTAACTTAGTGTTTTTTGTTTGTTTGTTTGTTTGTTTTTCCTCTATCCTTTGGAACTTCCCCAGCAACTCAACACATACAATGATCTTCACAGTTCTTTAATGTGTTCTTTTTCACATCTTAACTCAATTTTCCCCAGACCCATTGAATTAATAGATACATTTTTAGCATTTTTTTCAACATCTGGCACATCATGCAGTACGTCATACAGTATTATCTGGATTATTTTTTCTAGATATTGAACTATAATTTTCCAGAGGCCTGCAATATTGTAAAAGTCTTAATTTTGGAAAAAAATATCCCTTTAAATGGTTCTTCTCTCTGGCAAAGTGATTGAGTTGTATTGCTTCTCTTCCCTTATCAATTTTCTATGGTTCCTGCACTCTGATTTATATTTATCGTCAGCTTCTTGTTTTTTTTTTTTTTTTTTTTTTTTTTTTTTTTTTTTTAATAATCAAGCAGTGCTTGCATAGCTGCTATCATACCTGTTACAGTATTTTTACCCAGTAAATGCATGTTTTTTAATTGCTTTGCTTCAGGTAGAAGTTTTTCACAGAATCACAGAGTGGTTGAGGTTGGAAGGGACCTCTGGATGTCACCTATTCCAAGCCCCATGCTCAAGCAGGTATATACCTAGAGGTTGCCCAGGACCGTGTCCAGACCAGTAATAAAATGATTTTACACAGTACCCAGTTACCATTCAGTATTTCTGTTTAAATGATTTTCCCAATGGATTTGGTCAGGTTATGGCTGTAACTGAGCTGTTTAGGTGATGCAAGAGTTTAGGGCACAGTGATATTAGAAGGAATAGCTCCTGAGAAAAGATATAATGTCTGCAGCCAAGTGAGCTTATGAAAAGAAAATTACAGCTCCCTTCTCTTAATAAGAAGCTGAAGTAACTAACCTGGCCTACAAGAAATGGAGGAGAGCAAGTCAGGTTAAGACGTTAGGCCAGGGTGGATCACCAGGACTGGACTGGATGAACTAATGGCAAACCAAGCCACTGGCCACTGCTGAACCTGTGGATGGCAGCTAGAATGAACTGCATCACAGCTGGTGTTAAAGCAATGGCTATCTGTTGTAGTAAATAATATGTGAAAGTCTTATCACATGTATTATTCTGTATTATTCAAAGTATTATTTATCTTGAACTGTGGACTGACTGCATAGCTGTGCTTCCAGCTTTACACTGTACTCTCACATATATATATTTGAAAACTGATAGGCAAACAATTTTGGTATTTGAAAATTAACATTGAATTTCAATTGTAACATAGGGTCAAAATACAGAAGAATCTTGATAAGTTTGAAACTGGAATATATGAAGAAAATGATCAGAGAAACGGAAAACACAATCAGATTTTGAGACACAAATCTTTGAATACTTTTGTAATGAAATAATAATTTTAAACACATTATCCATCATTATTTATAGATATATATTTGAACAGGAATGTAAAGATATTCAAAGTAATCAAAGTTTTGTTGAATAAATTTTGTGCTTTGTAAAATAACATTTTATTTTCTTGATGTTCTGAGAGAATAATTTCCACAATTTCTGCCTCCTCCCCCATTGGAAGATTTATGCATATGACATACAGAACACATGCAGGTATCTAATGCAGCTCTAGGCACTGACGTAAAGAGATGGGAGTGGCAGTTTTCATAAATAGGCTTTTCTGTTGCTGTAAGTTCAAGAGCAGGCAGTGCTCCCAGTTGGCTAACAAATTATTTTGGTAATCTGAGAACATTCAAAATGGGGTTAAAATAAAGCAGTAGAAAAATGCAGCTTCTTGTTCTGTGATCTTTCGTTCTCTCGAAATTCATAAATAGTTCTCTGCCTACTCATATTCATGATCAGTTTTGTAGCCTCAAAATTAGTTATTTCTACAGACTGGCAAATATTTTGGTTAACATATCTATGTAACTTTGATTTTATTTATTTATTTTTTTTTTTACAACAAAAAGACAAACTTTAAAAGTAACATACTGTAGTATTGTTAAGGCCACATTGGGGAATAAAATTTATTAAATTAAATGATTTTTTGTTTGTTTTTCTCCATCTGTTATAGTCAGTATGGATCAGTTCCCAGATGAGAACAAGTGTGCGTTTCATAAGTATCCTACATTCTGGGTGAGCTCCTCAATTCCAAGTTATACTGGGACAGACTCCTTTGCTGTCATTGAATTACATTTTACTCAGTACAGGAGAAACACCCTTGCTGATAAGAATCGTCCACACTTATACACTCCTCTAAAAAATTATATTAATGAACTCACATTTTTCAATGAAGTTTATCAAAAAAAAAAGTCTGTATTTGCTATTTTTACACCTCACATCTTACAGTGTGGGAAAAAGTATTACATGATTATATAACAAAAGAGAGATATTTTCTTTCTTCCACTGGAAGATGACAGTTGCTTCTGAGATACCTCAGTGAGAATAGGGATAACCAGAGCCTGTGTGCCCTACTTGAAACACAGAGGGATGGGGATAACAAGGATGGAAACCCAGCCTAGCCCATCTGCCCCATCTGTTCCCCATTTAGCATCTATAGATGTGACTGAGTTATATACTTTGCAGACAACATCAGGAGGGTCTGTGAAAGTTCATGTTATGTCTTGGCAGTTTTTTTTCCAGAGGAGTAGAAGCAAAATACATATATATATCTATATATAGTGGTATGTTGCTCATCAGGAGGCAGACAGTTGAATGTAAAAAGGCAAAGGTAAGTCTTTTACTATAGGGCTTCATCAGTGATGGATATAAAAAGCTGCTACAAGCAACAGAGGCACGAAAGGCATGAGACCACACAAAAACAGAGGTCACAATTATCTTTTCCAGGAGATGATTTTAGAGAACCTTCCCATAGGTGTCACTACTACTTATCTCTGTGATACACTGTTGTGTCTTTGTATACAGTGGGCAGGGATAATATTTGTTTCATTTTTATCCACCCAAATAGAAAGACTTATGAGACAGATTCTAGTACCTTGAGTAATTTCAGGAGCTACATCACCTAGATCAATGAGGTTAGATCAATGATATTGGCCAGATTATTTGGAAAAATGCTACTCAATATGAAACTTTCTGTGAATGTGTTAGACTTACACTATTATTAAGATCACATGAGCATTTAATCATTGAAATTTTAAGTACCCACATTTTATTTTGTTCACAAGCAAATATGCTATTTCTAATTTGATTTGGAACCAAACCAAAAAAATCCAAACACATCTGAATCTGTGAATTTAAGTGACAGTTGCAAAGCAGTAAGTATTTGTGACATTTTTTATGTTTTTCTAAGAAAACCCACAAATCCGTTTTCTGACAATATAATTGAAATCTGTGGATGCTGTTCGCCTTTTATTATCACAACCTCCCTCCCCTGCAAGAATGACAAACTTTTTCATGACCTACAAAAGAATGAATTTTTATCTACTCTTACCTATAACATTTTTTTTCAAATGGTTTCAAGACAGTTCTGTGAAATTTAAAAATACACGGCAGTAAAAGACTATCTAGATAAAAATAAGTTCACTTTAGGTTATAATAAATACTAAAGCTAATAATGAAAATAAAAAATAAACAAAAACTTGCAAGATTTCATGAAGTTGGCTGATCTGAATTTTGAGAATATCACAGAAAATGTTATAACTCTATGACTCTTTAAAATATTTATTTAAAAATTTGCTCTGACTGCTGACCTATAATAAATTTGCCAGATGCACCATATTTGAAGTGTAAACAGCAGTTAAGAAGGTTTTCCATACACCCAAATACAATAAGATATTCAAATAAGAAAACAAAAATTTTAATAATTGATGTCAGTTTGAGAATGAGAAATTCTTCTTTTTCTCAGATATTTCTAGTGTTTTCTAGGTAGCAATTTTCTGTTTAATTTGTAAAGACAGGCGTATGGCTTCAGTTTTAATTTGTTTTTGTCTGCATTTTGTGGTACTAGATATTCAAATTTTTAGGTATATCTGGCAGCTGACATTACTTACCATTTAGTGGAAGAGTGATAGGTAGAAAGTTTATACTTTAAGGCATTTATTTATATCTTTACTAGAAAAGTGATTTTAGCTTTTAAATTAATACTAATGTTATGGGCTGCTGTCCAGGATGATAACTTTCAAGTAATAGAGAAGCTGTAAAATGAGAAGTATTGTTGCACTGGGATCTATGGGTGCATGTGAGTGGATTATTCCTTTCTCCTGAAGTATGGTTCGGCTCTACAGTGGGTACAATTGAGGTCAAAAAAAGACACAGAATAAAGCATCACCTAGCAGCTGAATGGGTTTGAAACTGAGTTCTCATTATATGCCTTGAGTTTTGTAGCTTGTACTGAGGCATGGTTGATCATCAGTTGATAAATACATTTAGAATATTATTTAGTAGCAGTTTTGCTATGAGTTTATTTAAAGCTTCACATTCTAGAGGTAAGTGATTATGTTAGAATCTCAGTGTTTGTTCTTTTGTTCAGAAGTGGGAAAATATTTTCAGCCTTACTTGTGCTGAGAAAAAGTTTAAAACATTCCCCAAGTGCACCAAACCAAAAAGACAAATTAAAAGACCTCAATATTTTTTCCTTATATATATATATATATATTTAAACAAACAAACAAACAATCCATCACAACCTTTTGATGCTCTGTGTCACGGCAAGTTTTTTTTTGTATGTGTGCGTGTTTGAGAACAGTCACACTGTAACACTGCTCAACAAATGTTATTATTTATACTCAACACAACCCCTAGATTTTTTTTCCCAATATGTTGAAAAATAACATTTACTAACAATTTTACTGCTAATTCCTCACCTATGATCTTAACATCAAATTCCATATAAGTGCTGCACCCACGTTTTACCAAAGCTGTTAAACTATACATGAGCTATAAGCTTTATGACACATAACTCTTCTATACATGGTAACATATATTACCTTTATTGCTAGTCTGGGTGACACAGAGAGTGAGACACAAGGAAAAGCAGACTCATTAGAACTGCATCAAAAGAAAGAAAATCCACACCAGAATATATTTTCCTAGTTTGACTTTTGTTTTTTTTTTTTTTGGTTAACATCTCTTTTTGTGCTAAGCAGTAAGAAACAAGGAAACAAGGCTTAAGATACAAGGTAAAGGATTGTTCGTATGAACTGTTACTGGGAATAAGATTATAACTCTTTAGAATATAACTAGGAGTATTGCTTCTTGATATTCAAATGCAAGATCAATTGCCCAAGTTTCTGTTTGTTTGACTGACAGTTGTTTTTTCAGAGGTAGCTCCTGTGGAAGGGCTCTTCTCTAGCAGCCTATCCTAAAGGCAATGGCAGAAGTGAAAAGGCTGATTGGCTAGACATGAGTAGTGGGTTAGTTACCTGAATGGTCTGGGAGAAGAATTCAAGCTCAGACAAGAGCAGAAGTCTCTCATGGTGTCAATGTATTCATTTGCTGTTGTTGTCATGAGCTCTTTTGCAAGTGGGATCCACACATGCAGTAACTGAGCTAGTAGCTGAAGCAGATGTTGGTGATGTAGGATAAATTGATTTTAAACCATTGGAGACATCATGAAAGGACAAAGGATAAAACTTGACTTAATAAAAGTTAACCTAAGAGCTCTGCACTCAAATACCCTGAAGTTTAATGCTGCACTTGCATTTGCTCTACTGTTTGTGATTTGGTTAATGGGAGGTATGCCTTTATAACTTGGTGTGGCAAAGACAGCATGTCTGACTTGAGGAAGGGATAGTGGTGGTGGTATTTTGCCTGTGGATCAAGAGAAGAGTCTATCTGAAAAATTTTAGAAGGCTAGAAAAACTGTGTTGGCAGGAAAAAAAAAAGCTTATTTTGCCTTTTGGATTCAAAAGGACCAAATGTCTCAAATCACTGCTAAATAACCTCTTACATAGGAGCAGTCTGCCTACTGTTTGGTCCAGCTGGGGTTGAAAGGTTGTACCCATCTAATACAGGTTTAGTAATTATGCTATGAAATGAGTTGGACAAGTTTGAATTCAGCCCTATCGCTTGTGGTGTATATTTCCTTAGGCCTGTTACTAATGCCTAATACATTGGACCATAACTTTTCTTGGTCCTCTGCAAGGGACTTGTGCTGTGGACTGCAATAAACAGTACTTTCAACAGGTTTTTAAAAGCTGACAAAAATCACTATTGTTTGTATGTTAAAATAAAGGAATTTTTATAACAACCAAAGATTGCAAATAACAGTTACCTTTTTACATTAGAAAAAGACTTTCTCATAGTCTCATGAATTTTGACTTCTGAGTTTTTTTTTCTTCTGTAAGTATTATGAAGACATTTTATTAATAAAATATTTATTTACCTTACTTATGCTATTTTCCTTTATTTATTTATTATTATTTTCTTCCCAAAAGTGGTGTCAAGGAAAGTGAACAGTGCTACTTATTTACTTATGCCATATACCATTAACAATGGTTTGTGTCATTCCTGAAATTTAGTGACCAAACTATGGCAGAAGAGTAACATGAGGTTGCTGTGACATTAGATAGGACCTCTGTTCTGTTAATTTAATTTGTCTCATTAAATATACTAGCATGGGATTAGATATTTTTTGATAAAAGATCCTGAAGACTATGTGATTCATTTTCTACTCTTGCGATTCAGAGATCTTAAAGGGGATATTTAAGGACATCTGTGCTGTTCTCTGGAGTAAAGTAGTTAAAAACACAGTGTAGTCTTCTATACTTAAATGAATTTAGAAACAATACTGCATTTTATATCTGACAGAAATAAAGGTTCTTGAATGAGTGGAGTGTGGAAAAGAAGGCAGAGATGTTATCAGTTGCACTCTGTGGACTAATGAAGAAAATTAAGAAGAAAACCCCATGATTCATGAAGAGGTTTAGAAGTTGCTGGATGATTTAAGGCCAGATTAACAAATCACTACAATGCAATTTAAGGCTTTAGATAATGGGAGGTCAAACATGTATTACCAGCTGACTTAAATTTGATTTGACTGAAAGATAAAACTCAGCTACATGAACCATATTAACTGAAAGCCTCTGCTTTACATTTCTCACTGATGGCACCCTGGGGAGGTAACTTTCTTGGCATTTCACATCCAATTTAAGCACATCATTGATGAAAAGATGGCTAAATTGGTGCGTCATTTTGTAATAAAATATCTCACAAATTGTTTATCTGATCAATGGAGAATGCAGTCTCAAGCTGTTCGGGGCTAATGTGCTCACTGCACTCAAATAGTAAGTTATTGACTGTCAGAGGGACCTGGGAATTTGTATACTCAGTTCAGATTTCCTGAATGAGAGCAACATATTGCATCAGAATAGTAGGTTGTAAGCGATTAACTTTGCCAGCTGAATTTTCACTGAAATTGAATAGATGTGAGGAGAAGGAACTAAGCACTTAGCGGGAAATGCTCAGCTGCTCATATGATCAAGCTGTAGAGGACAGAAAAGGGTCTTATTCTTGCCTTACTTATGCAGGCTTTATGCCACAGTTATTCCACTATTTGATGAAGTCCTGCAGTGCAAGTGGGAAAGTCATGCCATATGTGTGTTATATATCAAGTGTTATATTCATAGCTGTAGTGAGACATTTTGTTGCCTGGGGTAGGGTGGGACTGCTTTCTCCCAGCTGGGCAGCATCTGGGACCTCGCTGGGACCAGAGCCATGTGGATCCTCCCTGGGGAGATGTTTTCTTTTCAGGCAAGGGCTGAACTAGCTCTGAGGTAGGCTGAGAAGATGCTGTACAGAGAAAACAGGGAACCTGCCTGTGAGGGTGCAAGGTGAGGAGGTAGCACTAATGTGCATTTTCCCCTTCAGGCTTGGCAGCTACTTTTTTTCTGGAGCTGATGTCCACTTCACATTCCAAAGATGGGGAGCAAGCACCATGACATTCCCCAAATTCAACTGGTCTCAGTCCTGGTCTCACAGAAATGCAGAGTTATATTACTTAGGCACCCTTCTTCCTAGTCATCCTTTTGGTGTACTTTGATATTTTCTTCAGTTCCATTTTCCCACAAAATGAAGTGGGTAAGAATGATTGAGAATTGTTTTCACAAGAAGAAAAACCTTCACGTAAGAATAAAAGTTAACATGAGGATCAGTGGAGGGCTACTCAGTATTTAAGGAAGACTGGGCTTGTTCAGTGTAGGTGTGGGAGAGAACCCATTGTGTGTTAGATTTTTATTTTATTTTATTTTATTTTATTTTATTTTATTTTATTATTTTATTATTTTAATTATTTTATTTTAGTTATTTTATTTTATTTGCTGTAAATGTTTGATCCACCACAGAAACACCATGTAGCTTTTGCAGATATTTTTAGCGGGAGTGTAGTGCTCTTTTCCCAAGGCTGAGGTAGCAAAAAGCTTCTTAATTTGCAACCCATATGTCTAGGATCCTGCAAAGGAGGATTTGTATACTCCTTAGGCATAGGAAATGGGAAAAAAAGTAGAAAAGAGGTGTAAAGTAAATGCATTAGTTAAGCACCTCCACTGCTGAGGTGTAGGATATTCCAAGGTGAATGCTCCCTTGTCTCCTGTTGAAGCTGTTCTGCTGTGCACAATAGATTTCAACACTGTAATACCTACAGGGGAGCTCAGCACTACAGGTTGCTGACTTAAGTGTTTACCTAAGAGCTAGAAGCAATAAGTTCCCATGCCCTTCCCACCCAAAAAATACCATACTGAAATAATAAAATTAGTGTATTGATTTTATTAATATGAATACTAAGTTCTGTCCAATGTTGTAATTTCATTCAATTTACTGGAATTGGTAATTTTATTAATGGTTTTAAAAAAATACTTCTGGAAGGGTACAGAGATTTCTTATGCCCTAGTAGCATAGAAATCTCTTATGCGCTGGTGACAGAAAACTCAGTTTAATGCCCACCAGTGATCTGCAGTACTGACCAGACCGCCACAGTGTCTTTTCTTCTTTTCTTTTGTCTGACTTTTTGAAGTTAAATAGTCCCAGGCCTGCCCAGTACTTGAATGAGAGACCTAGGAAATCACAGATAGCAGAGGATCAAACTGAAAAAAAACTGATCTCACTTGCTGAATGCTAGATCAAAGAAGCTGAACAAGTAGATACACTGAATTTTGACACACCATTTGACACCTGGAAAGAGAGGGAGGAGAGAAATGTTGCCTAAACACTGACCCCGATTCTGAGCAAGTGTTCCAAATAATATGTTCAGCAGACAGTCACTAATTTATTTATTCTTTCTTCCCATTTTGAGGGTGTTTATCTTCAGGAAAACATTTATTATTTTTATTTTTTCCACAGAAGTCCTGAGGGTTTCCAGATGCACATGAAGACTACATTGCTTTATGATCACAGTTGTCAGGAGTAGCACACAAATAAGAAATGATAGAAAACATCTTTGAGGAACTTACTGTTCAGCAATATATAATCTACTTAAAAAAATTAAATGAGTGTTAAGTGAGTACCTTATTTGCAAAATAAGAAACAGTGATACTTTTTGATATAGCTTTTTCTGGATCTCAAAGGCTGTTAGCCTGATGACTCTAAGTATTTTATTTTTTAATTACTATCAGTGCAGAAAGAATAATGATGAAAAATTTCACCAAGCAAAATAAAACAAGGCTCTGAGAAGGACCTTTTTAGTTCTACTGTATTTTCACCATTTTTAAAGTAATGATCTGTTTTTTTATTTTATTTTTTTTTAATAAATTACACCTACGCAAAAGTGTAGATGTTGTCAAAAACAGTGGAATCTTGAATTTCTCAGATTTTATTCAGAAATAGTTTCCTTATGTTCTTGCATGTTCCCAACATTTGTTTATTTTGTGCAAAAAAAAAGCTCCCTTGAGAAAGGAGCTTTTTATGTCACAAAATTACTGTAGTCTCTTGTTAATCTTGTGATAAAAATTGTTCATATGAGGTCACTTCTAAGAACTGTTGAATGTTCATTACCAGTATTACAGACTTTATTTAAAATATTATTTTACATGTATCATCAAGAATATTAATTTTCTACCTAAGTACAAATAAATGGTTAATTAATATTACTGTTACATTAAAATCAGTGTGTTGATCATGTCCTCATAACCAAGTGAAGAAAGGAGTCTTTAAGAAATAAAATAATCCTTATGTTTTACTAGATTATAGAAATCACATGCTTAAAACAATAATGATTAGATCCGGACCAGTACTTACCAATATTACAAGTGCCCAAATACCTAATTGAAATTCTAGTTCTCTTGGTGCAAATGGAGTTGGGATCTTAAATGTCTTAGTTATCACAGCATATCTAACCCTTATCTCATCCCTTTCTTGTCCTAGTTAGGGTTCTTTTCCTGTCCATTAGCAAAGTTATTATCAGGTAGGTGTGGAGTTACCAGGTGGGAAAACAGTGACTCTTGAACTATCACTCTTCCCAAACATTTTAACTAAGCTATTTTTCCTAGTCATAAGACATAGCAAGTGATAACACAAATATTAAATCCCATCTCCCACAGTCATATTTTTGGCTATCTCTGCTTTAACAGTTGTGGGGAGACAATCTGATACTTTATGTGCTGTGTCTATGGTGCTTTGGTAACCCTGTTCAACAAACCTCCCTTTGAAATAAGTTTGCTTGGAGCTAACAACACAGATACCTATTTGGTGTCCATTCAGCCAGGCTCTTTCTATTCTCTGTTCTGCTCTGAATAACAGCCTTTCCACCCGCAATTACTTGAAAGAAAAGTAAAAAATTCTGTTTTCTATACAACTTTCCTTCAGAATTTATTTCTAAAAATATGAGAGAGAATGTGTGTATGGTAGATGACTGTTTTGTCAAAAGTTTTTGGATCTAATCTTTAATTATGGGTTACCATGACTACATTGTTTGATTCCTTTTCTTCTGACAAATGTCTTTTCTGAGTTGTGGACATAACATATTTAATTTGTAAAATGCAGCAGATCTTAATGTGTGTAGATTAGATAAAGCATGAGTTTTTTAAAGAGGAAAGTGATGTTTCCAAAAATCTGTTGACATATATCTTACTTTCATTAAAATTAGTAGAAATGTTGGCGCTTGTATTGTTGAAATTTATAATCAGCCTTTCAGCAAAAATCTACTGTCACTAAACATCTTTTCTACTGGTTTGTCTATGGACAATTGAGTCATACTGAAAATTTTTAAATAAAAATAAAACTGAATTAGTCAATAAAACATGACCATTACTTTGTAATGAGATAACTGTAGACCTTCAGGATATGGTGAACTACCAGAGGTGCAGTGTTATCTCATTACAGCACACATTTTGCTGAAGAATAGCATACTCTAAGACATGTATTTATACTGTAGTACCTTCCTGCCCCAAGCCTATTTTGAGGTATAAGGCCAAAGGATGAGTAGCTTTAAAACTTGAATAGTAGATGCTTTGTACTGCAGCTGTATATGTAACGTTCACTTACATTCAATGGTTTACTGAGTGTGTTAATTGCAAGCAATAGGGATGAAAAATGTGTGTTCTTCTGAACAGCCTTTTTTTTTTTCCTTTTTTTTTTTTTTTTTGTCCCCTCACTAATGCTGTTCAAAATATTTTCAGATACAACTACCCAATATATTTCATCTCCACTAAGGATAAGGATAAACCTGTAACAAAGAAAGCACCTCTTCTAGGACTGAACTGTTTAATTGTGGTCTGTTTTTTTCTTTACTTCTAGTGTAGAATAAATCTTGGGATGTCTCAGTGAAGTTTTTGAGGTAATGTCAGTAAAATGAAGTGTAGTGACAGAGAACCAGATCTACAACACGAAATTCTGTTTTCATTGAAATCAATGGGTATTTGAGAGTGATCTTAATGATGGAAGCATTTAATCCACATTTATGTTACTAGAACTGATAACGGATTGCAGTAAGGTATAGAGGTAACTTTTGGAATCAGTGATCACGGGTTCACAGCAAGATATGTTGTGTGCTTCAGCAAGTACCAAAGCAAACAGAATAATTTCCAGTCTTTAAAATGCTGGAAAGTAGGTGAATGAGAATAATGATTAACTAACAGTGGTTTAAAGAAGTGAAATGTAGTACTAGGGAATGTAAAACTACAGATCATTTGTTATTTCTGTGTTTGCATTACATTGGCATGGAGTAGCCCAAAACATGCTGCAAGAAGAAATTTAGTGTCCTGAAGAGCTTCAAGCAAACACTAAGAAAGTCTGGCTGGGGGCCCAGTAGATAAATTGATGAGGGCAGAAACATGGAAGAAAGCATAATATTACATTTATAATTGCTCCTCTGGGCTTCCCATTGTTCAACTCTATGTAGCTCATGGTGGGCCTGACCACACAGCACTTACAGCACTATGCTGAAAAAATACTAATGGGTGGTCTACTAGAAAAAATGTATACTGAATAAGAAATAATTTGTTGGGGCAATTTCTGTTTTGCATTGGAAGGGGTATTCCTCATTGTTGTTGCTCATAGAAGGAGTTCAGATTTCTTAAGAGAAGAAAATGCAGACACCTTCAGCTTAAAACTGGTGTTTCACATAGTCTATATTATGTTTTTTATTATCTAATTCTGATCAAATTATTTGACCAGTTTTGATTCAGAAAGACTGATTCTGAGTGGTATTGCTGGAGCTGTTCTGTTATATCTATATTTGGATGTGCCAGTTCCCAGTAGCTATCTTACCCTTACATTTTGGGTTTGTGTTTAATCTCTATTTTCAATGAGGATGGTAATATTCATTTAAGTTTAGAGCCCTGTTTAGGTTGCTCTTAATCTCTGTATCAGCCTCACTGTGATCTGATTTCACAGTGGCCTAAAAAGCCTTTTTCTGTTTGTTTTCATCAATGTTGTAGGATTGTACTCATTTTGGCAGTTATTTTTACTGTATGGAAGCTCCTTTTGACCTCTGATACACAGCATTATTCATTGACCCGTCCATTTTTTCCCTTTCATTACAGGCTTTCCCTACTTGACCTCAAAGAACATGACATACCACATGTCATGAGGCATACTTTAAAGAACAATGACATCATCATGGCTCAAGATCATCCATCAGAAAGATCATGGAAGATTCTGGGAGGGACATGAATGTCAGAGAATAGCATGAGGAAACACTAAAACCACAAATAAGTTTCTGTTGAGATTCTTCCACTATTAGGAATAAATCATTATGAAGAAAAGAGAAAAATGAGAAAGGCTGATTGGAAAAAAGTATTTATTTGAGCTGAGGAAAGAGGAAATATGCTCATCTTTCACTTCCTTTCAAAACAAAATTCCAGTTGAGATATTTAGCTCAAAATTCTGAAATTTGGAAAAGTAAAGGAATAAATCATCAAATTTAGAACTTTCTGATTAACACAAAATTATTCTTAAGTTCTGTGGGTTGCTGTATTTTCTGTATTTGGACCTTTCTCATTACTTTCAACTCTTTCCACCACTGATTTTTGATACACACCTACTTTCCTCCATCTGGAGGAGAAGAGTGGTAGAAAAAGTGTATAGAAAAAGTAATGGCAAGTTTTCTTTGAATCCCAACTTTTCTGTCCCGGAATATTTTCTGTTACTACATTAAATAGAATCTAAGTTTTAAGACAGAGGTCTGGAGGAAAAAAAAATGAGGAAATTGAAATTATTATTTTTGTCAATCTATGGGAAAAAATGTGATAATTGAAAACACACATGCACAAACAAACAAACAAAAAACCATCAATGCTCATTTTTCAGGGTTTTGTTTTTGCAGAAAAATCTCTCATATCGACTTACTGATACCTACTGGAACTGAAACAGCATTGTCTACACAAGGGACTTACCCTGTTTAATTGCATCAATTTAAAGTGATTCAATGTTTTTGGCAGAGAAAAAAATAAGGAGATGGAAAAAATAAATGGCTTATTTTAGTTTTATTTTTATATTATTATTTTTAGTGAAATAAAAGGAAGGAAGCAAAGCAAACAACTCATGGCCCTGAAATGCCATATTATTATATTTAGGAAACCATGACCAAGATGCTAATTTGTCTCAACTCACTCACTGTGAGAGTTCCCTTTGATCCTTCTGCCTTTTTTAGAGTGTGATGTTCTCACATTTTAATGCAATATCATTTGACATTGAGATGCAGGGAAAATTGTCCAGTAAACAGCTTTCTTGTACTGATTCAGAGCTTGTGGGAAAGATTATAGCATGAGCTGGAGGCTGCCACAAGAGAAATGGATTATTACTCTGGGAACACTTACATCAAGAAGGGCCCTTTTACAGCTGAAAGAGGCAACCTTTTACAAAGAGCTGTGTTCTGTGAACTCCTTGTCAGCTTTCTGAAAGTGCTAACTCACTTACAGCATACAGGTCATTCCTCCCTAGAAACATAGGAGAAAAAACTTTAGCGTGCTATTTGTGACTTCTTGAATGTAAAGATGTTTTTTACAAAATGACACCCTGTCAAAGAAAAACTAAAAATCAGATTTAATGAGACAGACGGTTTAGGGAGGCAGGAGAAAAGGGGTGGCTTAAAAGACATCAATGCTACATTCACTGTGGCTTAAGCTTTCAGCAAACCAGCCTGCATGGTTTGGATAGGATGGGAGTGGTGACATTTTCCAAATGAAATCCAGTTCTGATAAAACTCAGAACTAGCTAACAAGGTCTCTCTGTTTTCCCACCCCTTAATTCTACTTTTCTTCCTATCATTTTCAGTGTTGTGATAAAATTAAAAGCCTCACAAAGGAACATTTCTGTTTTTTATTTTTTTTTTATTTTTTATTTTTTTTAAGTCAAAGAGGGCTATAGAATAAATTATTACAAGGACATTAAAAGGATTTCATTTCCTTGAGCATACATATGCATTCTGCTGCAGCATGTCCTCTCCCTCCCAGTGTAGCCATTGATCCACAGCTTTTATAATGAACTCTAATAACAACTCTATTACTGCAAGGCTCCTGATTGGCTCAGGCACCCACAAAATTAGCTACAAAGAAGCCAGCTTGTCAATATTAATTCCACCACAGAGATTACTTGTTATGGTAGAACAAAGGTGTTTTGGCTTGGGCTGAACAACTTAACTCCTTGTCTCATAAAATTTAAGCTGCTATTGATCGCCTTCTTCTATTGTGCTGAAGGATTAAAAAAACACGAGCGTGCACACACACATGCAGACAGACACCAGTGTGCTGAATCACTCTGATGCATTCTCCTAAACCACCAATCCCCCTCCCCTCTCCTTTCCCCTCCCCGGCTACGAAGAATCATTCAGTAACATGAAGCAAATTAAATCAATGAATTCATCCTAGCAGATGGGTGCTTTAACAGTCAGTTAGCCTTTAGATAATTGAGGCGTTGACTCCGGAATCATAAAATGGATGGCTCGTTTGTACATTTTACTGAAATAGATCACCGAGGTTAAATAAATGAAATCCCATTTGTCAGGCAGTAATAAATGGCCTCCCCTTCTGCAAACAGCTCTGTTTGGCCTAATAAATACAGGGATGTTACAGTGCTCCTCCCTTGATAGGGTTATGGCTTAATGAAATGGTCTTTCCTCTGCTTGTTTTTGCCTCCTCCTGCACCGTGTGATAAGTAGCGAACCAACGAAGCTTGTAATTACAATCTTACAGAGAACCCAGCCAATCTGTATATAAATCTCACCATCCAATTACAAGATGTAATAATTTTGCAGTCAAGCTGGTAATGAGGTCTAATACTCATGCATGTGATAATCCCCCCTGGATGCTGACTCTATCAGATGTTAGCTTTGTAATTATACTGGCAGAAAATCATTATTTCATGTTCAGCAGAAAAATGAGGTTGGTGGGAAGTTAATTTTCTCTATGCTCTGTGAAGCATAGACAAAATTTTAATGATTTAATCATTATGGTTATCCCTTTTGCAATTGACCTGCGTTACTTCTGTAGAAACATTGGCACATTTAAAAGTCCCTGTTACCCGATAAAGCTTGCCAGGTATGCAGCTTTTAATGTAAGAATAACTGTATACAATTAAACTATTAACCTGCTTGATAGGGGAAAAATCCATAGTTTTTATGTTTTCATTATTTACACATAGGATCCAAGGGAATGTTTATGTCCAGTCCATACTGCGATAAAAATGGGTTCTTAAAGAAATAATAAAGAAAACTGCTATAATTAGGATGTAAGCCCTCAGAACAAAACAGCAGGTTCACAGTGTTCACAATGGTATTTTAGCTGCTCAGTAATCTTTTGTTCCTTTCCAGTGTAAGAAACATTCATTAGATGTTATACCTCTTCACAAAGACCTTATTATACATAATCAGCATTTTTCACAAGAAATAGTTCAGAGGAATCACTTCTGATACGTATCTTTAATTGTTCTTTTTGTTCTCAAGTTTTTCTTGTTGTTTCTGTTTGTCCAGCCTGCTAAAGGGAAGGACACAGTAAGGGAAAATTCACAAGACTGAGATGGGAGAATGAGAAAATAAACAGTAGCACAACGTAATGCTACACGGACATGGGTAGACAGGGCAAAAAGCATCACATATTGCCAATTCGTATCAACTGAGGTATTTAAAAATAAATTGCCTCAAAAAGCTGTGCTCAGCCTTTCTCTTTGTCCCTGTCTCTCTGTTTTAGGAGTGAAGTCATGTGTCTGTTAATGTGTAACTTAATGAAAATGTCATCAAAACTTTGTGCAGGGATTTCAACTAAAGACTGGAGGATATGTATCCAAATGGAATCATAGAAACATAAAATGTTTTGGATTGGAAAGGACCTTCAAGATCATCTAATTGCACTCCCCTGCCATGGGCAGGGACACCTTCCACTAGACCAGGTTGCCCCGAGCACCATCCAACCTGGTCTTGAACACTGCCAGGGATGGGGCATCTACAACTTCTCTGGGCAACCTGTTCCAGTGCCTCACCGTTCAATAGTAATAGAATGCTTCTTAAGCACAAAGATATAGAAATTTAACTCTACTGCTTATAACTTGTGATTTTGTGGCTATAATGTTTGCTTACTGGCTAACATTGTATGTATGTATATATGTATGTATATATATTAAAATACATATCTGTATATATATCCTGTTTCTCTAAGATGTTTTTAAAATGATAACTCAATTTTATCTTCTGTAAATATTTTCACTGTTCCTTTTGGAAAAGCAGCAGGATTAAGACCTGTGCTGTGTTTCAGCTGATGAGTTTCTTGTGGGCTTTATATGGTATGTCTGGAGGCTTACCAAAATGCATCCTCACTAATATATGATGTATATAAAAGTTTGCCTCATATTGTATTACTGCTAGGCTTAAGTGTAATATAGGCATGGAGCTTTGGCCTCAAGACAAAGGCAGTTATGGATAATGTTCAGAGAGTGGCCTGCAGGTAGGTACAACTTCTGAGTCCTTGGGATGTGTTTTTTTCCACCTAACCTCAGATTTGTCTGTCCATACCTAGCTGGATCATCTAGAATCCCTTTACAGCCAGTGAGCATACCTGGGCTGCCAACCACTTGTCCTGACTGAAACATCTACCTTTGGAAAAGGTGAATGATATCTCAAAAGTACATTTCTGTCCACTGACTACAAAATAATAATAATAATAATAATAAAGAGCACTTAAGATGTTGATGACTACTTTGTAACCCCGAAAAACTAGTTGAAATAAATTCTACCCTTACTTCCTTCATGAATCCAACCCTGAATTGACTCTGGAGAAGGCCTGGAGTCCATCATGTATAATGTATTAAACTCTTAATCTAGTGATTTGAAAAAAAAAATAAATAACTTGACAGACACGAACCCTGATCTAATTATTGTTCTCAGCCTTAAAAAGGATTATCTATTAATGAACCCTGTAACTCAAAGCACATATATATTTAGACAATTTATCAAACCTCTTAACAAGAAAATCCTGACATTAGTTATGGTGGTTCTGCTGATACTCCATTCATTCTCTTCCTGGAAAAGAAGCAAGATGGTGATGAGGAAGGCATATGACCTAAAATTAATTAGTTATTAAGAAGCAGCAAAGACTAAGGGACTTGAAGAGGAACATAATATACTAGTTGAATGGACAGTCCTTTGCTGACAGACCTATTGTGCATAATGTATATTGGATGGAGTTGCTAGAAAGACTTAATGCCTTGCTGGATACAAAGTAAATTTTGCTTGGTGGAGAGATAAGGGTATTATTATAGACAGCTGAGTCTAAATTAAGAAAAATGCAAGTAAAATATTAGGTTGAGATTGATATGGAAAATAAAATATGAAATGCCATTTAAGTCAAAGACCATTCTTTTCCTAAAATATTTCATTCCTTTCAGGCCAAGCAAGTCAGGGTTGCTTTTTTTACCAATGTTATAATGAATTTGCTATATTCTGTGTTTGTTGTTGTTGTTGTTGTTATTTTAGATAAATTCTTGAAGTCATGCTTTTTAGCTGCTCTTTCTAGATTTCCTTAAAACCAAACCAAACCAAACCAAACCAACCAACCAACCAACCAAAAAAAGCCCAAAACAAAACAGAGATATAGTACCATCAATGTGTTCCATAAACAGCAGCTCTTGTAGATTGTGGCTTCCTAGAGATTAGTCCTGCAGTATTTTGCTTCCATAACTGCAGTAACCATTCTTGTCTGCATATACCCCCATCTGTTTGATCTACTTATATATCTGATAGGCAAGTAACAGAATGCTTGAGGAGCAGTCTTTGGCAAGATATTTGCTGACTGGATGGCTAGTGCACATCTGCTGTAAAACTAGTTATTTACAATCTTGCAAAATGGGAATGGACACTGCTGCTTACTTGCCTGTCCCTGGGAAAGGTCATTGAGTGCAAAATGGACCGTACAAAATTGATACAACTCTTTATTTTTTTTCATCAGAAATATTTTTTTATATATATGCATATATTTATATATATATATTATGCAAAACACTATGAGTTGTACAGCTGAATCTGTTGTCCTTAACTCATGTCATTAAAAGCTCTTTTTATTTAATCAACTAGGCCATGCTTTTCTCAACAAGTTAGAATTAGGATTAAAAGTCAAGTGAGTTTTACTGCTGGCTAGAGAATAGCTGTACAAGATTGTATTTATGCACCATAGATTAATTTATAGACTGCAGACAGAGAGAGGCTGGGAGAGTTAAGACATTGGACTTGAATTCAGTAGAGTATTTTAGGTGTTGCATAAGTACTGTGAATTTTGTTAATCATACTTCCTTCATTTTTGACATGAAGTATTGAAGACATGAACTTGTTTTACTGGTCTATTATTAAGTAGATCTTTGCTATTCAGTGAGTTGTAAGAAGCAAAAATAGTAACTCAGCTTCTCATTTAAATTCTGTAAACTATTTCCATCTTGTCTTAACCTCTCTGAAAATAACAGATGAGTCATGCAAATATTGGCTATGTCTAAAAAGCAGAACATCTGTGCTTTTTGATATGGACTGCAGTATTATTTGTTCTGTGGTCCAGCCATTAAATTTCTTGGAGCTTTCTGATACTCTTTTTAGAGCATCACGGCATAGAGACATGTATGGAAGACTCCCAGTTCATCAGATTGCACATAGCTGGTAGCTGAACTGCCTATAAATTTGCATGCTATTTTGTTAAAATAGAGATGGTTTGGTGAGCCAAAGCAAACCTAAACAAACAATGGGCCATGACAGAGTCCTTGCATGAGGTAAAATATCAGGTATAGCAGTTATTCGCTTCTTGGTTGCTCTTATCACAGTCTCTGCCTGCATTCCCTAACACAGACTGACTTTTCTCCTACCTGACAGCTCTACCTTTTTCCCTGAGCACGGTAATCCCCAGCACATCAGCTATTTGGGATCCCTGAGCCAAAGAACTACCCTTAGTCACATGCAGCTATGTTCACATCCTATTTCAATATGGACTTTACCTTAAAAATAGTGAACAAGGTGATAAGACAGTGCCCCTACCTTGCAGAGGGACAGGTGTCTGTGGCTTCTTTGCGAACTTTGCCTTATTCTTCCACCTTTTCTTTGTTCTATGACTCTCCTGTCCTGGGGCCTAACTACAGCCAAGCTGCAGAGATGGAAACTTGGCGTACAAAATTCTGGAAGCTCCATGAAACAGCCTTTGATTTTTGTATGGGTCTATGAGAGATCAGCTTAATTCTATTTGAACATAGTTAAGATTATATGTGAACAAATCTAATCATTAGAAACATTTTCAGGCTCAACCGTGATTTCATTGGGCAACTTCTGACAGCTGAACCTATTGATTCCTAGTGTGTTTTGCACAGAAGAGAGGAAGTCCTTTTGTAATGGAAGATGTTAGTGAAGCTGCATATGAAGGGGTTAATTTATAAAAAGGCACTAGCTCTTAGTAGTTGCTAGGTAACATTGACCTTTTCCCAAAGGCTATGTTCAGCCAATGAGGGTGTTTCAGCAGAAGTAATGATTCTGGCTGTGATTTACTCAATGAGTTTGTGGTAACCCATCCTGCAGGGAAGTTGGGAGGATGTAGCTTTGGAACAAACTGACATATTCCACCTATACTACTCTTCCATCAACATTTCTCTTTCTTCTTCTTCTTCTTCAAATAGGAGTGTGGGGTGGGGAGAGAGAAGGAAAAACACATTTCTCTAATTTGCCCATGACACCATATCACTATATTTGCAAGAACTATCTGGCCTCCCCTGGAGACTGGGAGCTAAAATTGTGAGCGCCTGTTTGTGCTTCTGACTCTAGGAAGTCCCAGATTATAGTTATGGAGTTTTCTCTTCAGAGTGATCAAAAATAAAAGAAGACCATCTTCAAGGTGATTACTGAAACCTCTTTTATTTAGAATGAGTAAGAACTTCATAAAGTAGTGAATTTTTAACTGAAGTTTATTTTTGTCTCCAATTATATGTCAGTATTTTATCTTCAGAATTAGAAGCACTGCTTAGAGTTACTTCTTTAATACTACTGTATTTTATTGTATTTTTAAGAGAAAATGAAAAAAAGTGCTTGAAAATATGTATTTTTAAAAGTGCACGCCCAAATTTTTTGTAAACTGATAAGGAGACAAGCATAATGACAAGCAGCATATTTAGCTCTGTGACTAAAACTTATTTTACTTTATTTTTTAATAAACATTTTTGTACAGAAAAAATGCATAGATTTCATCCTTATGGGCCAGGGTAACTTACATGACAACTTGTTAAATCGATTTTATGCTTCTTTTAGATCTGCTATTCAATTTTTTAAAGCGCAGATACCATGGCAACCCCCTCTCTCATATGGAACGTATGCTACTTTAGAGATAAAGAGCAAGTACATGCAAAGATGGAACATGATGACATGTAAACTTTTTTTTTATATATATATGCATACTTTCTTGGATGAAATAATATGCTGCACAAGCATCTTTTCTCTCAGTTGTAATGCATTTTCTTAAACAATCACATTTTGTACAATTCAATTAATTCGTCTCTAGTTCATTTTATAAATAACTTAGAAAGAAATTTCACCCTCTGCTTTTGTGATGTTTATATTCATGTAAGTGTATCTACACATACATATAGCCATAGAATTATTTGTATATTTACATTTGTTTTAATTTGTAATAATTCCTTAAAGACTTATTGTAACATCTATACCTTTACTTATTTTCTTACCATTCCTTAATGTAAAACAGTTTTGTTGTTGTTGTTGTTGTTGTTCTTTTGATTTTATGAGATAGGTTCATGGCTATTAGTATTTTATTATTATTATTATTATTATTTTTTCTAGGGCACAATATTTTTGAAAACCTGGTGTCTTATTTGAGTTGCTTTACAAAGAGTTGGGTTTAGGTTCTGAAGTATTGTTTCTACAAGACAATTGGACAATTGATAAAGGAAATTGCCATTTGTTTTAATCAAAACCCCATTTCTTCCTGTATTGCATACCTTGTTTAGGTATACTTGAGGTTTGAGCTTATTTTTTTTTTTTGTGCTTTTTTTTTTGATTAATATATATATATTTAAGCCTGTTGCTGTGATGAAAGAAAGACATGAAATATTAATAATATGTCTAACAGTACACTGTGAACTTATTTTGGATGCCTTGGATTAGTTAGTTTAAGGAATGAGTTAAAACATTTTCAAGATTTTAAAGCACACCACCTAATCTGGAAACTGTTTTCCCTAACCTCAGTTTTGTCTTTCCCACCCATAAAAGCCCAACACAGTAACCTCTTATGCCACCTTCTTGTCAATTATACAGATTTCTTTCACATGCTTGAAATACTAGAGGAAGGAACATTGTAGAGTTTATATTGCTTTTTCCAGTTTAAACACCATTATTACTGGTATCTGAATATTTTTTAAAATGTCATTACTCAAATCAAGCACACACACATGCATTCTTCCTTCTCATATTTAAAGACTTGATTTTGCTGCATTCTTACCACTGTGGTACCATATGGCTGTTGTTACCCATTTCCATCTGCCTGTTTTCTAGTGATTGTTTTCACTTGTTGGCATTACGTTTTGCCAACTTACATTTCTTTTTGCAAACTTTGATAGGTTTGAAAGTTTAGTTTGCTTTTGATAAGCTACAAAATGTCCATGTATACGAAATATGCTTGTGGCTGCAAATCTCAAAGGAGCATACTCTTGTAAGAGATTGACTAGAAATAACAAATTGAAATACAGGCTTTTCCTTCTTTTTCTTCACACCTTTCTGCAGGCAGTGACTGAACCAACTCCCATTAAAATCAGGAATCCCATTGATGATATTAGGATGTACTCCTGACATCCATTTTTTCACAGGAATTCACAGTGGAAATTCCAAATCATTAAAATTGCTATGAAAAAGTTAATTGTTTCTCTGAATTATATATAAAAAAATACCTGTTTGTGTTTGAGGGGCTTGGATACTGGAGTTCATGTTCACAATGATTTTTCTTTGCTGAAATCAATTTACCTGTACCTACCACTTATGCTTTAACAAGAACGTAATGTGATGGTGAGAAAAAGCGTGGCATATTGGGATGTTCCTCTGAGTGCTATTCCCTGAGGCAGCTGCTGGAGAGTATTGAAGGGTGGCTAAATCAACATTGCCTACATTTTTTATTTTTTTTTTTTCTTTCCCAGAGACCAAATGCATAACCTCTGTGATGCAAATTACATTTAAGCAGCTCTGGGGACTGAATATGGATCGGTGCTTTGGTGAGCTTGGCTTTCTTTACATGGCCACAGAACTGTGGCCAACTGTAATACTCATGTTTGTTTACAGATAAAGCATTGAGTTTGCTTTATAATTCTAAATGACAGATCTGAATTAATTTTTTCTATACTTCAGTTGAGTTTTTATGAAATGATTACTTTCCAAGAAGGTTGCAGTATCAGTACGGAAAACCAAGATAAAAGTGCATCACCAATCTCATTCTAATAAGTGCATGTTGAAGGGTTAACTTCAATCAAAGTACATTCATTAAAACACACTCCAGACAAACACATTTATAAATATAGTTAGTATATCTTCTAGCTTTTCACTTCTGAGTTCATCACTGACTAGAAATATTAAAAAATATTTTTCACATGTGCTTTCAAATAACGATACCTTCAGGACAATACATGAACCGCAAAAATCTGCAGGTCTCAAAGGTGTATGTGTTAGGTATCAGCAATTATTATGAGTGAACTTTGTAATGCAGCTATTAGGAGTGATAAATAGACTGTAAATGGTATGGGAAATGTATTTTTAATTCATAAATTTTAGCAAATAATCAGGAAATAACACTAAGTTATATATATGGCATATATATATATGATAGATATATATATAGATGGCAGTTATATTTATATTCTTCATTAATAAAAACTTTTTGCTGACTTTAATTTTCACTTGTGGGAAGTAGTATTATTACAGATATTGTATACATTTGATTTTTTTAGATTAAGTAAAATCCAAAATTAGTTTTTTTTATTATTATTACTGTATTTAATAACAATTTCCTTGAAGATATTTTATTAACTGTAGTTATTTGTAAAATAATTCATTTATTTGTGTTCCCAGAATTTACTTATGCATTAAATAAATACTTTCTCAAAGTACACCTATACTTCCTACTCATACAGAAATCCCAAATAACAAACTAAATTAGCTGCCAGACTCAGATTTGAGACAAACAATTCATAGTTTTCAAGCAAAAAATCATTTCAGAAAATTGCCTGATGGGCTTGGCATATTTTCTATTTTCATACTCCTGTTAAACCTCATACAAATGTATTTTACTTTGAGGAAAGATCCAGAAGTTAAACAAACAAACAAAAATCACAAACAACGAAACAAAAACATCCCTCCAAAATACTGTTGAAGAAGTTTTGCATGAGGATATGCACATCACATAAAATTGTGCAATATTTTTGTTTATTTCATTTTTCAGTAAGGTTTCTGTGTGAGTGTGTATAAAGAAATAACACTTTACATAAAAGACAAACTTTCTTTTAAAATAATTATCAGATAAAGTATTTTTTTCAAAATGTGCTAAGTGAAGGGTTCTTATAATTCTTTTTTTTTCCTCTGTCATTGTATGATTTATATAATATGATTCTCAGTAATGTCAATTATAGATTATCCTTAACACATCTTATCTGAATATTGTTTTAGTCTATTAAATCTGTTTTAAATGAAAATGGAATGTCAATAATAGTAATTTAATTATTCAACTTACTATATTTTTAATAGCAGTAAAAAAATAATAAATTTAAATATATCTGCTTCAAAGATAAGACTTATTTTAAAATAAAAACTTGAATAATCCTCTGATTTAGAAAATGAGCATGAAAAATCTTTCAAAAAATGTACATGTTCCCATTAACTATCATCTAGATGTTGTCAATCAAATCTGTTTGCATCTGGTACTGATGCCATGTGAAATTTATTTATTTAAACTTTCAGTCACACATGGAAAGTTTTGCAGATGGTGTCTCTTCTCATCTATTTTTTGCATTTCTCCCCCCCCCCCCCCAAATGCCAGTTCTTACTCTCTCGACCCCCCAATTTGATTCCTTCTTCTTCTAAAAAAATAGATCTAATCAGTAGCATGTTAAACAAGAGGGGATCTTTTATGTATTCTGTGTTAGGACAAGGAAAGCATCGCTGTAGATCACTAGAATAAACAACTCAGGCTGATTCAATTACAATGCCTGGGCCAGGCTTTTATCTGCTGGTGACATCATTTCAATCAAAATGTAAAATAATACAATCCAATAGATGCAAGAGGGAAAGATAGGACACAGACTGCTGCACTTAGTCATTTAATAAAAAAAAAGTGGAAGAAAGCTCTTTCTGACAGGCTGCTAGGACTTCCATTTCCAAAACTCTATTACCTTGTATAATAGTATTCAAAAGAATTGAATGCAGGAAATTGTCTATTACTTTTTATTAGTAGAAGCTGTTATGTAGGATACAGCCTACTGCACTATTTTTTCTTTGTTCCTTTAATTAACAAAAGCATGAAATCCTTCTATTGGCAAGCACTCATTCCAAAGCTTCTGTTGCCTTCTGTTTTTACTGAAAATGTATTTTTTTTTTCCTTTTCATTTCTCTGTCTTTTTTTTAATACTAGAAAGTATTTTTTTTTTTTTTCTCCAAGTCACTGTAATCTAAAGTCTATCAGTCACCTTAATGGGCTAGGAGAGGGTAGAATGCAGATACATTTCCATAGTCACGGAATCCTTTTCAAAAGAGTTTCACATTTGAGGAGTTGAGGGAGAGTCAGATTGTAACCATGTGTAGTTTAGTGCCAGTCTTCTGACTGTTTTATTTGCCAGATGCAATTTGGCCTTACTTAATTTATTATCATAGGAAAAAGATAAATTGATACATATCAATTTGATAAATGCACAGAGCAAAAAAATATATTCTTTCTTCAAGCTGTATCCTTGATTCTATGAGATTGTCTGTGACAAAATAGGACAGGACTTTGTAAATATCATCAATCTGGTCATCGCACATGATTCTCTTAGATTTTACTGGTGTAAAACTAGTACAGCTGATTTCAATGAAGTGTAGTTACAGAGACTTCTACATTCATATATATAATATACCGGAAAGCAGATATGAAGGGTAGAGAGATTATATGTCAGTGCTTTTAATGTTTAATTACATATATAAATCAATCTCATAAGGATCTTAGTAACTTTATTAAATTCTAACTTCCATAGCTAAATTTTGATACTGGCTGGTGAACAGGGCCTTGCAAAAACTACAGCAGTGGTCAGCCATCCAAGTGGCTAATTTCAGATGTTGTCTAAAAAGATGGAATTGTTTAAATGATCATTTTCACCATTTGCTTTACTAATGTAGTTTTTTTTTTTTTAATTTATTTATTCTTTCTGCATTTGGTGGGAGCAAATAGTCCTTAAGAGATATGAGGTCCTTGGCAGTCTTAACAGTCTTCAGAAAGACAAAGACTTTGCATCTTCTTTTGCCAAGAAAGAGATTTCTGCTATTCAGGATGACATTATTATTTTGAACATGTGGTAAGTGTGTTCTGATATCTGAAAAGGGTACACATGAAGTAATAAACTACTCTATTGGAAATGGACTAGCAACCTCTGTAATCACCGAATAATTTTAATTCCCTCTTTCACAATCATCATGTTATTTATTTTTTATTATTTTTATTATTTTTTCATATTTGAAATTTCCTTTTTTAAAAAAATTATTTTATTTTTAGGATTTCTGTGATACCAGCATTCGTGTGCTGTTGCAGTAGGCTTAGAACATAGCAGATAGCAATTGTGGTCAGAATCAGACTACACACCTGATGGTGGGTCAAGACACAGCACATAAACAAATACAGACCACTCACCCAGACAAAGGTATTCAAGAACTAGTTATCTAAACTCTCTCGCTCTCTAGCCAGGGAAGACGTAAGAGCTCAAAGGGAGGATGCTTAAAGCTACATGTTGGGCTACCTGGGCCAATGACATATGCAGTATTAATGCCTCTGTAATTTGGGTGCTTACGTTGCATATTAAATTATTCAGCCCATCTGTCCTTTCTGACCCCGGTCCCACCTCCTCAGGTAGGAAGAAAAATGGACCAGTCCTAACCTTACCACTTGTCTAGCGGTAAATGTCTTTTTCAGGAAGGTGAGAGCTATGAATTTCAATTATTGCTGGCTGGGGACCATCTAGCACTCTGGTCCCTAGCTGCGTAAGCCTGTTACTGGAAAAGTAGGGCATTTTACCATTTCTATGATTGTGCTTTTGAGCTGAATTCATGGTTGAGTTGATGTCATCATCATTAAGCTGAATTCCTCATCAAGCTGAATTCATCATTCATGAGCTGGACTGAATTCATCATTGTCCAAGTGCATTGTCTAAGTGTGTAGGAGAACACGTTACATGTGTCTTTGACCATCTCTCAGTACCACTGCAGATTAAGATATGTGTTGGCTTAGAAGAAGGTTGTATGTTTGCATGACTGTCTCAGTGTTTAGGAAGCTTTGTCATCTAAAGTGGAGATCCAGGCTTGCCTGGACATAATGCTGGAGGGCAGACAGTTTCAGTTATTGTTAGATTCACTGGGCCTTCACTGGTAGAACATAGATGATCTGTATTTTAAAGCCCAGTTTTACCCTAAAATATACATACCTCAAATTCCATGAGTCAGAACTAGATCTTTTTCTAGAGCATATGCCATATTCAACCACAAATTGATTTTTTGACCTTAAGTGACTGTGAAATTGCTATATGAGAATTCCACAGCTATCCTTTCCAAAGTTAACATTTAAACATATATAGTTGAGTCCCTTTACAGTCATGTTTCTTCATAGGAAAAAAAGCTAGGAAGGATAGCAAATGGAGGAATCTAACAACTGAAATCCACAACTAAAATTGAGAAAAGTAGACTTCTGGGACTTTTGTCTTTAGTGGTCATAAATATATGTTCATTTTATAATGAAAGATTCTTTTCCTAGAATTTCAAACAAGATGAAGCAAAACAAAGATATATTAAGCACATAAGTTTAATTTTTTTTTAAAAAAAGGAAAGAAAAAAAAAGAAAAAGAAAAAAGAAGAAGAAATGAGACAGCACTTGGTGCTCCTGCTTCTCAGGTCAGTCTAGTAGAAGCAAGAAATACAGAAGTTACCTTCTTTGCAGGATGCTCTTCTGATGGGGCATTGTGCTTTCTACAGTGCATGTCTCTGCCCAACTCTAAGAATTTTTACTCCATTTTCAGTACCACTTTGTTTTCTCCTTCCTCCCTGGGGCCAGCTTTTGATATGCTGCTTTTAGCCTGATATTTTTGTTCTCCTCTAATTTCTTGACTGCCCTTAGCTTCATTCCACTTGAAGTACAGGGATACTCTTTCAGGAAATCTGAAGGTTACAAAGTTCTCTCCTAACCGGAGACTGTTTCAAGATCCATTCAGAAATGACAGCTTTTGTTTTAACAGGGATTACTTTTCCATGCCTATTTATCCGTAGGCTTTGAAAGTACTTGAAGTAGTTGATATAAATTTAAAAGTCTAAATGTACTGTAAGAAAACAGTATTTTATTTAAGAAATCTTTTTTATTTATTTATAGATCTTTATATGTTGGAAGATTTTTATGGTTCTGATTAACACATCTGATTGAACAAAAATCTCCCCAGCAATTTTGATATTAATGGTTAACTATGTATGATTATTTTTTTAAATTATTATAATAGAAAAGCGTGCTAAAATAGCAAAATCCTTACTATTACTAAAGGGAAGCTGAGCATCATAGCTACTCACTTGATAGCTTGTTTAGAAATCTTTATTACAGGTATTATTGCGTATTTCAGTGCAGGATGAAATAGTATGTATGAAGTACATCAGCATTCTCTAAAAAATTGTTTTATTGTAATGTTCAGAAAGTTCTGTTTTTATCTAAGCAGGGAACAAGTAAGAGCAGAATGTTTTTTGTGATTTTTTTTTTTTTTAAAAAAAGACACTTTTCACACCATACACTTAATATGCATATAAATTAGGGTAGATTATATTATGTGCTTTGGAGATTACATAGTTCCAGTTACTGACCCTCCATTTCACCATTATCTTAACCTAAGTCATGCTCTGTTGTACATGCACGGTTGGCGAGCAGTCTGTGTGGTCAGAAAGATTTTCTAGAGAAAACTTACAAGGGGATGTACTGTATTCTGGGAGTATCTTGTGACTTGCTTTTCCTACTATATAAAGTGTACATATTAGACCTGTACATGAAAGTACCTATTGGTCTGCTCCTTAATGTGAACATTGCAAATGTTGAGGTTTGCATAAATCTTTGTGCTGTCTGTACATTAATAGACTTTGGCGCCCATAGAGATTTTATAATGAATTTAAGCCTGTGGATCCAAACCTGAGATTATAACCTTGGCTCATCTGTTGCTTACTCTCTAAGCATGTTACCTCTCAGGCATTGTGTCTTGTTTTGCTCATCCAGGACTGTCCCAGGCTTGATCAATCAGAACAGTTAAGACCACCTAGGAAAAGAAAATAAAGAAAGTAGATGTTCTATTAAATCTAGATCCTTAAAAAATCTTATTCCAGGAGACATTTGGAGCCTGTACTGGATAATGACTGCTAAGACTGGGCTTTTCTGAAAACATAAGGGAGCTACTACCTTCTTTGGCAATTTAGCTGGAGAAGTACATAGCTAGCAAAGCAGTTTCTGAATGTGTCCAAGTGATCAGGAGGTCTGACTAAAATGCCTTCACTGCTGATGGTGGCGTGGATCTCTATATTAGAGAGTGTTTCGATTTTGTTGAGCTCCGGGTTGGGAATAATAAGGTAGAGTCCCTGAGGATAAGGATCAGGGGGTTGGCCAACAAGGCGGACATCCTGGTGGGGGTCTGTTACAGACCGCCAAACCAGGGTGGAGTGATGGATGAGTCGTTCTATAAGCAGCTGGCAGAAGTCACTCAATTGCCAGCTCTTGTTATCATGGGTGACTTTTACTTCCTGGACATAGGCTGGAAATACAACCCTGAAGAAACAGTCTAGAAGGTTCCTGGAGTGTGTGGAAGACAGCTTCCTGACTCAGCTGGTTAGTGAGGTGGTGCCCCACTAGACCTGCTGTTCATGAACAAAGAAGGACTGGTGGGAGACATGGTGACAGGGAGTTGTCTTGGGCAGAGTGACCATAAAATGGTAGAGTTCTCTATTCTTGGTGAAGTTGGGGGGGTTGGGGGTTGAGGGAGATAGAGGAGAGAGGGTTGTCAGTAAAACTGCTACCTTAGACTTCCAGAGGGCAGACTTTGAATTGTTCAGGACACTGGTAGGATGGTCCCCTGGGAGTCAGTCCTGAAGGGCAGAGGATCCAGGAAGGCTGGACACTCCTGAAGAAGGAGTCTTAAAGGTGCAGGAGCAGGCTGTCCCCATGTGCTTAAAGATGAGCCAGTGGGGAAGAAGACCAGTATGGCTGAACAGAGAAATTTTGCTGAGTGTCTGGAAGAAAAAGACAGTTTATGTCTAGTGGAAGAAGGGGCAGGCAATTCAGGGGGAGCAAAAGGAACCTGCTGGCATATGCAGAGAAAAAATCAGGAAGGCCAAAGCCCAGTATGAGCTCAACGTGGTCATTATTGTTAAGGATAACAAGAAATGTTTCTATAAATATATCAGTGGCAAGAGGAGGGCCAAGAAGAATCCCTGTTCTCTACAGGATGCAGAGGGGAACAGGACTACTGAAAGTAAGGACCAGGCTGAGGTTCTTAATGCCTTCTTTACATCTGTCTTTACTAGCCAGACCACTTATCCTTGGGGTACTCAGCTTCCTGACCTGGAAGTCTGGGACGGGGAGCAGAAGAAACCCCCCACAGTTCAGGTGGAAACAGAGACCTGCTGCTCCACCTGGACTGTCACAAGTCCATGAGGCCTGATGGGATCCACCCAAGGGTGCTGAGGGAGTTGGTGGATGTGATTGCTGGGCCTCTTTCCGTTATCTATCAGTGAGATGAGATATCAGGTCATCTGGAGAGGATCCGGATGACTGGAGACTAGCTAATGTGATTCCCATCTATAAGAAGAGTCATAAAGAGGACCCGGGGAACTACAGGCCTATCAGCCTCACCTTGGTGCCAGGAAAGGTGATGGAACAGGTCATCTTGAATGCAATCAAGCAGCATATGCAGGACAACTGGCGAATCAGGCCCAGTCAGCATAGCTTCATGAAAGGCAAGTCCTGCTTGACCAACCTCATCTCTTTCTATGACTGGGTGACTGCCTGGTGGATGAGGGAACGGCTGTTGATGTAGTCTACCTAGACTTCAGCAAGGCCTTTGACATGGTTTCCCATAGTATTCTCCTGGAGAAACTGGCAGCCCATGGCTTGGACAGGCACACTCTTTGCTGGGTTAAAAACTGGCTGGACAGCCTGGCCCAGAGAGTAGTGGTGAACGGAGTGAAATCCAGAGGGTGACCAGTCACCAGTAGTGCTCCCCAGGAGTTGTTGTTGGGACCCATCCTCTTTAATATCTTTATTGAAGATTTGAATGAGGGAATTGAGTGTACCCTCAGTAAGTTTGCAGATGACACCAAGCTGGGGGGAAGTGTTGATCTACCGGAGGGTAAGAAATCTCTGCAGAGGGATTTGGTCAGGATGGGTCAATGTGCAGAGGCCAATCGGATGAGATTCAACATGGCTAAGTGTTGGGCCCAGCGCTTTGGCCACAACAACCCCATGCCATGCTACAGAAGTGGGGTAGAGTGGATGGAAAGCTGTGTAGAGAAGAAGGATTTGGGAGTGCTGGTTGATGCTTGCCTGAACATGAGCTGGCAGTGTGCCCAGGTGGCCAAGAAGGCCAACAACATCCTGTCTTGTATCAGGAATAGTGTAGCCAGCAGGACTAGGGAGGTGATTGTCCCCTTGTACACTGCTCTGGTGCAGCTGCACCTCGAGTACTGTGTTCAGTTTTGGGCCCCTCACTACAAGGAGGACACTGAGGTGCTGGAGCTTGTCCAGGGAAGGGCTACAAAGCTGGTGAAGGGCCTGGAACACAAGTCCTGTGAGGAGCGGCTGAGGGAACTGGGGTTCACTCTGGAGAAGAGGTGGCTCAGGGGAGACCTTACTGCTCTCTACAACTACCTGAAAGGAAGGTGTGGGGAGCTGGTCATCAGCCTCTTGCAGATAATTAGTTATAGGACTAGAGAGAATGGCCTCAAGTTGCACCAGGGGAGATTTAGGTTAGAAATTAGGAGACATTTCTTCTCAGAAAGGGTGGTTGTGTATTGGAATGGGTTGCCCGGGGAGGTGGTAGAATCACCATCCCTGGGGATGTTTAAGGAAAGTTTGGACCTGGTGCTTAGGGGTATGGTTTCGTGGGTGACATTGGTAGTAGTGTGATGGTTGGACCAGATGATTTTGAAAGTCTCTTCAAACATTATTGATTCTATGATTTTATGATTCTATATCTAAGTGAAGTAGTCCATTGTCTAGAGCAGCAACATGGCTATAGCTCTGTTGGCTGCTGTTGCTGCTTCTACAAAAAGAGTAAGCTCTCTCCAAGTAGGAGAGCCATTGCTTCTGGAGGGGATCCATACCCCGGCACTGCTTCTATGTCTCTCATAAGTGCAGATGAGAGAGGAGCTGTGAGCTCCACACTTTCTCAGTCCTAGATCCACTCCTCCTCGCTCCACTTCCCTTACCCATGGCAGGTGTGTTCTGCTCCCATGGCAGGCAAAATTTATTTTTTTCTGGCATTACTGAGAAACCTGAGCCAACTCTGACTGCCTGAAAGACTGGAAAACAGCATCTCCCACAGCTGCCTGATGTGGGGCTGAGCTTTAATCCCTTTTCTTCCTTCATATTAAAACTTTGCTGTGCATAGAGTAGTTTGAGAGACAGAAATTTTACAGCATCATGGTTACAGTATTCACTTTGGAGGGGAAGTGGTGGGATCCATTTGTTGTATAAAGGACTGCTTATTAAGTGGCCAAAGGAAACAAAAAACAGAGAAGAGGATATAAAATGAGAGGTGATAACAAATAATAAAAATACTTTTTATTTATTTATTTTTTAACAAAAAACTCATAGTGGAAAGAGCATTTGATTCAGCAAATTCTGTTGAATCATTTATCTTTCAATAATTTACTATGCAGAGACAATTTTAAAATGATTTTGACTGTGAATGCAGCCTTTTCCTGTTTTACTAAAATATCACCAATTTCTTATAAAGACAACTGCTCTTAAATATGCATTCTTCCTTCTCTAACCTGTTTCAGATGGAAAATAGCATAGTTTAGAAAGGAGCTGGATCAATAATCTTCCTAAATAGAAAAATTATCTACAGAACCACTCAGAAGCCAAACTATTTGTAAGGTTTCCTCCAAGTGCTTGAGGCTGACCAGTTTTTAGTCATCCTGGGTTCAGGGCTTTAGGGGGTTTCTCAGATAAAATATCACCCTGTTCATAGGATAAAAGGGTTTTGGTTGCAATGGAAATGTATGGTATTGCTGTCATTGCATTGCTATAAGCAGATTTGAAATGTAAATATTCATATTTAACAAATATCTCGATTATGACATTAATCTCCAGTATGGAGATTATTTAAGTTACTTTAAACAGCATTCAGGTAAATACATGAAATTTTAAACCCATTTTTAACTTATATAAAACCTATAATAAGATGAATTTGACTTGGTAAGAGTAATGCCAGAATGATCAATAATGGCATGACTAAAGATAGACATTTATCCTATCATTTCACATATGGGGAAATCTTCAAGCAGTACAAAATAAACTGCTTGCCACTTTATCTCCTGGTGCTGTTAAGGGGAACTGAAACCCTGCATGAAACTGGATCTGTCCCTTGGCAGTTATCCCAGTTAAGAAAGCATGTCATTTGTCAGCGTGCCAATAAAATTGATTCTATGATATTTTTCCTCCCAGAATTTTGCATTGATAAAATACTTCTTCATCCAATAATCATGTTTAATATTATATCATAGAATAAAACTCTCCTTCATGTTGAGCTTCTTGCTTTGTACAGCTGGGAATACTAGAAGACATCATTGAAGCATTAACCATTTTCTTGACTGAGTTAAACTTAATTGTTAAAGGATAAACTACTAAGTAAATATTATTGCATTTGAAACAAAATGCAGTTTCCATTTTGTATTGACTGTTGTGTGATGTCTTAATACAAGAAAGTCCTCAGCTGAAACTCCTGATTCACAGCTGATCTCAAACTTTCTTGAAAATAAATGTAAGATTCTTATTTCAGCTTTGACCAGCAGATGATCCTCAGTTTAAAAAGTTAATTTAAGCCAATTTAGATCTCCTTTTCTAGTTTGGTTTCACCACAGTCAATATTGTATTTCAAACTATAATCTAGTAAAGAAAAAAAAAAAAAAAAAAAAAAAAGAGGACTTATTTAGACATTTTTTTTCCAAATCTTTTTCTTAGAGAAGACAGTAAAAGCATATTGTCTTTTTTCCCCTCCTGTCCTGTCCTGTCCTGTCCTGTCCTGTCCTCTCCTCTCTTCTCCTCTCCTCTCTCTCCCCCACTTCTTTGCTGAATCTGCTTAGGAAAATGAGACAACAAATCCATTTAGGATTATGTTGAAAAAGCATCTCTACATTTAATATTACCCAGATTTTTACTACTAAGTTTTTCTGGCAAATCTCTGAAAGTTTCAGCTTGCAACTTATCCGGATCACTTAAATCTGCAACACTAGCTTTGTAATCTTGCAAGAACCTCTGATTTTATTTTTAATGCTATCTCTTTTGGTCCTAGAACACATTTCTTTAGTGTTTTAGGAGATTTTTCAGAATCTTACAGGGTCTTAGTTTTAACTCCAAAACTAAACAAAAATCAGGAGGATATATCTCAGTGTAATAATTCATGTGCTAGTATTTTTACTGAGTGTATTCCCTGTAAATTGACAGACAACATTTGGAAGCCCATGTCACAGTTATTTTTCTATTACCACAGTGAAACTTGGCAACACAGTACACTTGTGCATTACACTTCTCATTATGCTGTTATTTTGGCATAGTTTGTTTATGTACTTGTATGTTGTGAAATGCTGAACAGTATTAATGTGTCTGGTATCGTACTGTTGTTGCTTTCCTTTAATGGTAAACTGAAGTGTTTTTTATTTGTTTGTTTATTTTATTTTATTTTTTTGGGTGGGGTGGGGGATTTAGTGGTGTGAATAAATATACATTTACATATACATACACATACATGTACATAAATATGTATTATATATGTATTATCAATTTCAAAATGAAGTACCTGGAAAAACATGATGTATTTCAACCAGATGGTGACAATTGGGTAAAGAAAGGACTAGTTAGACATCTGTACCTTAAATTGGTTCATCTTTCTAAACACAAGTGGTAATAATGGCATTGTGTACATCTGCACAATGGAAACCAAAACTGATATGAATTAACTCTGGTTGTCACCAAAAAGGGAAATGAGTGCTTCAATGGGAAAACTAGCTGCCATCTTGTGTTCTCACATCCTCCTAGCTTAGCAGAAAAAGTTGATTACCTGGTAGTCAATATCAGTTAAAAAAAAAAAACAACAACCAACCAAAAAACCCAAACCTTTTCCATAACCATGCTATTATACTCCAGATAATTGATATATATGAATTTCTCAGTTCGTGTTCATACAGATATTTTCACTTTACTAGCTAACATTTTCCCTCTGATATATATCCCTTCTGTATTAACACAAATACCATATTGTTGTTGATATTGTTATATCCCAATCTTCTACCAAATCGTCTACCAAAATAAATCTGTCACTTTTTCTATACACAGTCCAACCCAACAAATACTTTATTTCTTTATTCCATAAGTTCTTCTGGTCTTAGATGTAGTGCCCTAATAACTCAAGGTAAAACACAAGTTAGTATATGCACTGTTTTACTTGTACTTTTATTAACAAAACTTCTATATAAGTTGGTCTTTAAGTGGCATTTCTCTTGCACTGTTAGACATGCTGATCATATTATGATTTTTTTTTTTTTTTTTTTTTTTTAATACAACTCACACCAAAAATAAGTATCTCATTTACAGATGTGTCGGTTTCTTTTAAATATATATATATGTGTTTTTCCTCTCTTTTTTATTTTTTTTTTTCCTCTGGGTTAATTTGAACAAAAATGTCTATTTGAGATCAAAAGTTGAATGTGATATTCTTTCCCAATAATATAGAAACAAATATTTTTGTAATAGTCATAAATTACCTTTAAAAAAAAAAATGGTGTGATTTTTTTTGTTTTGTTTTATAATCTCATTTCTCCTGTTTTAACTGTAACTACTTGCCAAATTTTCCTAGTGTTTATCAATAACACTGTTTCTTGAGAATCCTTTTCTATGGAAAATCATGTACATTTTAAAATATTTTCCTAACTCTAATTTCAAGAGTCCGTGGGCAATATAAATACTTTGTTAATATCAAATGCTCCAAATGTTATTTAGAGTTTATGATGCTCTAAATTATTATAAAAAATATTAACCTTTCTTTAATCTAAAGCATTCATGAAGCAATCTGATAATTTTCAAATATACATTTAATCTATTATTACACACTGACATATCTGAAAGGATAATTACTAGTGACATCATGTGTTTGCTATTTCCTATGCATAATGCACGTATTTTTGTTTTCTGAAGTCAAAAAACGTAATTGTTCACTTTCCAACTTTTGGTCAGAGAAAAATATCACAGGTTAAAGAAACGCAAGTAAAAGATAAAAATTTTTTCTTAATGATAATTTTTCTTAAACTATGATTTTCAGAATGTGCATTAACACTTGTTGAACTCGTAAATGATTACCAAAAAAAAACCTACAACAAAAACAAACAATGAAAACACCTTTATGAATCGCACAAACTAGGTGTTTTTATTATTCCATTGTTTTCTAAATGGTCTTTGTGCTAGTTCAGCATTTCATGGTAATTACGAGGTTGTCATAATGCACCTTATGAATTTGTGTTAATATGAGACCAAAAAATGTGTTTAAAAACTATTTATGTAAATCAGTGACCACTCCATAATGTGGACATAATTATATACGCTTACATTAGATTTTAATTGTGTCTTGATTCTTCTGTATTCATGTCTTTCACATTATCTATTTTTTGAAGCTATTTTTTATTTATATGACTAACTGCAAGGGTGGATGGATAAAATGAAAAAGAAAGGTGGGATCGTGTTTTCCTCTTCTCTCTCTCTCTTTCTCTCTCTTACTCTCCCCCTCTTTTCTAAACAAGCTAAGAGTTTTTATAATTCATCACCTGGCTGACAGATGAGTTCCGCTGGAGAATATTAGAAAATGTCTCAAATCTCATATATATGCTAATGGTATGCTGAGACTGGTTGGTGGTATGCCGGAGTTTTTAATCTGTCTCGACCAGTGTGGAAAGTGGAGGAGACAAGTCATTGCACTCGACAATTTATGATCAAACAACTGAATTGTAAAGGAAGAAGGACATGCAGAAAAGGAGAGTAATTTTCTGATTTAACAGCGTTGTTACTACAAATAAAGAAATCTTGATTTTGACTGCACTCGACATTAAATGAGTTTCCTGTGCCCTGCTCTGAATTTTTCATTTCCAGATTTCTATAAAGCACCCTGCTTAGATACAAGTGACAGATAAGGGGACGATTGCATATGGAAATCAAATGTGTATAATAAAGCCATCTTCTGTTTATTAAATAAACACATGTAGATGACTTCCGTGGAGAATGCACTGATAATTCTTCATTGTGTTCTATTTTTTTTGCAAGTCACAAAGAATCTTATTTAACAACCACGAATGACTAGATGCATGCTTTTCTGTTTATTACCTTATAACAAATCAGGCAGTCTAATATATGACATTTATAAACATTTTATTCTGATTCTTTAGTGCAAGCTTTAGCTATAACAGTACAATATATTAGTGTTCATGCTATTAGAGTTCTGGAAGCTGCATCAGTGCATTAGTATTTTCAGAATATTATGTTTTCATGATAGAAATGTTAGAGTAGGTAGATGATACAGCATCATGGTAAAATGGAACTCCAGGAGAAGCAAAGTATAACATGAACAATTTGGTCTTCATAAAAATAATTATAATATTGTGTAACCAAAACTAAGAAAAGACCATAGGGTCTGCAGACAGCTGAGCAATTATTTCTGATTCAGTGATTCAAGAGTCTTCATTTCATATGTAAGAAACACTTAGTTCACCAAGAAATGTAATTCCAGTTCTATTTCTCACTTTTTTTTTTCAGACATGGCCTTCCTATAAATTGTTATAACATACTGCAGTTTTGTGTAGTGTCATGAATGTAGGTTTCTTTTCCTGAAAGGGGTTTTAGCTTGCAATTGAGGTCCTTATAGATATTTTAAAGTAAAAGAAAATACACCTTTAGGTTCACATTTTAATTTTGATAATAAAAAGTGTAGGGAATCAATAATGTCCAGGCAATAGTGAACTGCATTTAGTGATAATTATTTGTCATGTCAGGGGAAGTCTGCAATCAGCAGCTCATTTGGGCTTGGCTGAGAGGCCCATAATATTGCTTTATGCCCTTTCCTGTATTTATCAATATCAGCTGCATTAGGTAAGTTTTAGACTGTCAGCATTTATTTTTCAAATTATCATCAGCATCACTCTTTTCTTTTGCTTTTGCTTGAACTCTGCTTTGATGTATTACTTAAAAAAAAAAAAGGAAAATAACAAACCAACAGTCCAAAAGCAAAGTATGCCCATCTCCTGTCATACATATACTGTTAAATGAGAGCAGAGTTCTGAAATAGTGGTTCAAACGTCCAAAGCACCAGGAAGCTTCTCAGCCTGGGGTAAATGTAATGTGAGCTTTGGCGTAAGTGCATCAGAAAATCCACATGGATTTCTTACTATGATTGGAAGTGATTGCTGTGCATGGAAGTACACAACTGGTTCAAACAAGACTAGATAAGCTGTGTTGCAAAGCCATATGGCTTAGTTTAAACAGCACAAAGAGGAAGCCTTTGATCATGGCCTTTGATCATAGTTAACCCTAAATGAAGTGGTGGGCTAATGTAGGTAAAAAGGTGTCAGAATCAAAGCAACTAGAGGCTGATAGGAGTCTAGGAAAAGAAGGATTTTGGAGAGGATCCTGGTATGCAGATGGTTTGCTTGGTTTTAAACCAAGGATAAGGATAAAAAGATCATAGCAACTTGGGCACCAGTGGAGAAGACCAAATTATGGCAGAAAAAATGAAGATGACTGGAAGCAGAAGCTGTAAGGTGTATGTTATCCTTCAGTGAGTTTCTGACAGCATTTACATATGCATGAAGGGTCATCTCATAATGTTCATGAAAAAAAAAAAGTGTAAGAGCTTGAAATGCAACTAGAAATGTGGGTAGAATACAGAAGAGATTTAAGGATGACAGATGAGATGAAAGGAAAGAGCAGGCATATACCTGGAGTTGCAGGTGGGTTGATTGGCAGATGCTCAGATGAAAAGAACACCTCCAGAAATATATGAAAATGAGAACAAGACAGAGGAAGACACCAATATGTGAAGGAAGATAAATCTATAGATAGAGTTTGATCCATGGAAGGAGTGAGGAGATGGAACAGCTAGAGACGGAAAACTGAGCATCAAGAAAGAAGAGATGATGTAAATGGTAACAGCAGGGGCTAGACACTGGAGAAATTAGAATTGATAGGTGGAAAGCAGAAAGGAAGCAAGAAGACCAGAGTTTCACAGGAACCTCAGATTATTCTGAAAGGAAATATTTTCATAAGAAATATTAAGAGACTAGTCATCAGAGTGGACTAGAAAACATCTTGGTGCAATCACAATGATGTGAAGGGCTATTAAGGGCTACTAAGATGGTGAAGGGCCTAGAGGGGAAGATGTACAAGAAGTGGCTGAGGTCACTTGGTCTGTTCAGCCTGGAAAAGAGGAGGCTGAGGGGAGACCTCATTGTGGTGTATAGCTTCCTCATGAAGGGGAGTGGAGGGGCAGGCGCCGATCTATTCTCTTTCGTGATCAGTGATAGGATCTGAGGGAATGGAGTCAAGCTGCAACTTGGGAGGTTCAGGCTGGATATCAGGAAAAGGTTCTTTGCCGAGAGGGTTGTTGCACACTGGAACAGGCTCTCCAGGGATGTCAGAGTTTAAAAAGTGTTTGGACTGTGCTCTTAGTCATATGCTCTGAATTGTTGGTAGACCTGTGTGAAGCCATGAGTTGGTCTTTATGATCCTTGTGGGTCCCTTCCAACATGGGATATTCTATGATTCTGTGATTCTATAAGGTTAAGTATGAGGGTGAAAGTCATTCTGAAGAGGCTGAGGAAGAATCCTTTGAATGTCTTTCTTACAGGTGAGAGTAAGAACAAATGTCCTTATAGGAATCCTGTTTGAACAGATAAAAGATGATTGTGGCAGATAGGTGAAGATATTCAGAGATCTTTGTTGGAATTATTTTATTTCTTAAATCTAGAAGGCAAATATTTAGGATTATAAGTATCATCAGGATTGGCGAAAGCACCCATGCAAAGTTTGGGATGTTTACCTGCTTAAGTATCTGGCAAAGTAGCCTTCCTGTGTTATGGCTAACCTGATTGATAAAAGAATGGACACTAAAGAGGAAGTAAATACTATGAGAATAATAGTGAAGTAAGCAGTTAAAAATAAGAGTGTTTAATTTGAGTAGTAAGATGCACCTGAAAACTGACTCAGTAATTCATAGGAACTGTAAAACAAACTGGAAGAAGTCAAACAAAGAGTCAGATGTGAAATGACATTATAAGAAAACCAAAATGGAATAGCTGTTATTCCTGGAAAAAGCATATGGAAGGAGCATAACTATGCAGGAACTGACCTGGTACTTTTTGGTGTGTAATGGACTCTAAAGAAGTGAGAGGACAGATTGTGAGTGAGCTGCTATCCAAATGAAAATTTCTTTGGGAAAGGCAGTTGAGTAGCTCATGTTGTGAATATGCTGGAAATCAGACATTGATAAACCAGTGTCTTGGAGTAATAAATATTTATATTGTCCTGGTAGTGAACAAGGTAATTCTAAGACTTTTTTATTTCTCTAATATAGCTTAAAGTACAAATGTTGCTAATAATGATAACACCCAAATTATCAGTACACTTTTTCAGTAAGTAGTCATTCAGCTATCAATGGAAAATATTACTTTAACATTATATTTGGACAGAACAGTGCTGATCAAGGTAACACATGCTTTCCTGCTTTGTTCTATCCCCATCCCTTCTTGTTCTTCTTGCTCTTCACCTTTTTGTTGGCATAGTCCACTGGCAATACCTCACTAACAACTGCAGTCAACTGCTGTTTCCAAGATCAGCTGCTGACCCATTCTTTTTATCTTGGTTATAGAAGAGATGGTATTTAGAAAGATATTTAAGTAACATTTTAGGAGCCAGGAAGGCTTGATCCACAAGTTTCTGTGAAAATTTATGGGACCAAGCAGGTATACAACAGTACTTTATCAGTAATATGCTTCTAAAGCAGAGACCCATAAGCTGGATTTTTGAAACTGCTTGACAATTTTGCAAATACATTGAGCACGAGGTAGAGAGTAAGTACCTTTAAAAGTCTCACCCACTATATTTTAGAAAATACTTAGTTGTGTTCTTCACTTCTAATTTAGAGGCTCTCCAAAGTGTTTATTTCAGAATGTATAAATGTCACAAAAGCAAAATAGATGCATAAGCCCCAAAACAACAAAATACCACAACACTTTGAATAAAAAAAATGTGAGTTAATAGATGCTGCTTTTTTCCCCCATGTTCACACAAGAGCTGTCTACACCACTGTGCTTGACTGCCCTCTTATTCTGTAAAAGCAACACTATGAATAAATAAAACTGAAAGTGTGAAACAGCTTGAAGTTGAATGTGCTCTTAACAGGACATAAAACTTTATTGAACCTCTATGCCTATGAACAATGCCTCATTTCAATCATGCCAGCAGATGGCACTGTTTATGTTAAGTAGCTTTCATGGGGAAATTTAATTTGTTTCTTTTTTTCTTTGTTTACTAAATATTTAGAGATGTTGTCCTATGCTTGTAATACTTCTTCCTGAAATGAAAAATTGATCTACACTAAACTTCAAGTAACTGTATTTATGATAATGTGTGTAAACTAATATTTCTAAGCCACCTTCTTCTCAATGCATAAGGAAAATTAAAAAAGAAATTCAACATGACTGGAGCATTAGCACTTCTGAGCTTTTGAAAATGAAGATAAAGGAGCAGGTTTCTAGGATGTTTTGCAGCTACTCCATGTTTCTAGTAGTTAGGCATTTTCAGGCTGAACGTTGTGCACTTAAAGATTTTCAGCCAGTTAATTCTCCTGGATGTTTGCAGTCTACCGTGGATGCCCTTTCCAGTTCCAGCAGGGACTGATATATAAGAAACTACCACAAGAGGAATCCTGGGTATAATGGAACATGGAAGACTGGAGAGAAATGAGAAGCACTTCAAATGACATTGGTCAGGCCATGCAGGAAAATTTCAGGTTTAAGGGTAAAAGCTGCCTGGGAACATGTGGTACATTTATTTTGTTTCCAAATGGGGCTGGGAAGCCCCTTTGCAAAGCTGATGTACAGCGGTGGCAAAGAGATGCTTCACCCTCTCTGATGTGGGGAATTACTGCCTGGGTAGCGAAAGCACCAGAAATATGACACCACTCCATCAGCAAAGAGTTCCTTTCCCTCAGACACCTAACAGCTCCCTGCAGAGCTGCTACATCTAGAACTGAAAGCTGCACCCATGGCCAGTTCACAGTAGCATTCTGCTATGAGGAGATATTACCAGTGAAAAGTAATGTATATTCAGTCTGTGAACAATAACATAAAATTCTGTGTTTTGCAAGGGAAGGGGAAGAAAAAAACAGGTTTCCATAAGCAGTAAAAACTTCTGTAGCTAATAATGTGCTAGGTTACTGATAGACATGGGACACATAACCCCTGGAGGAAAATAGAAAGCCTTCAATTTCTCCAGCTACAGCAGAGACCTCAGCTAAAGTGGAGCTTCTTTTTCTGAGAGAGTAAGTGGAAATAGCTTCTGCTGAGCTGGAAAGATACTCTTGATTACTTGCTGTGCTCTTAGATAATCAAGGACACAGTGGAAATACCACATAGCATGTGACCAGCTTTGATTTATCCCAGGAAACCTCTCAGCCTCAGAATGCGCTGTAAACAGCTGGTTCACAAACTTCAGACAGAGAAAAAAAATCTCTGCATTTTTTATCTCTTGGTTTTTAAAAAAAAATAAAAAAATATTGGACATAGCACAACCGTATCATTTCTAGTCATTGGATGAAATTAGAAGATGAAACAATGATGACTTCAAATAACATTGTTTTTGGATGCAGTCTTTTGCAAGGTTTCAATTACTAACTCAAACCTATTAAACATATTTGCCCCATTAATCGCATTGTGTGCTGCTTGATTTAGATTTCTGGCCATTTCTCTACTCTTATATGGAATGCTCTCTACTTTCTACAGATTCCTGGTAGTGTTTTGTGGTGGTTGTTATTGTTGTTTTCATTATAATGCCTTTTTCCTTCACCATATAAATGTTTACTGCTCCAAATTTATTACACTCCATTTCCCCAGCTTCCTAGTTTTGACAACTTTCAGTAAAAACATCGAGCCTTGGTAGAGCTAATTTCTGGCTAAATCTGTAACATTTATTATGAATTTTAAAAAGGTTTCAAAACAACAATACAAATTACTATAGGTAACACCTCTTTTATTCTAACTATACTCATACGTTTTTCTTAATTTTCTCTTGGTCAATGGCGTTATTCTGCTCAATTTTGCTATTGTCTGTGTTCACTGCTATGAGTAGCAAACTGTGCATCCTGGGAAGCTAAAACCTGCTGTGTTCAAATACTCCCTCTACTTTTCCCTTCACATGACTTCTTCCTTTATAGAAAGATGCTTGTTTTTTCTTCATGGTTAACATCTTTGAATCCCCTTGATGCCCTTCATTACACAACTCTTGTTCAGGCACTTGGGATTTCTTAAATTGCTTATTAGAAAGCTTCTATCAACACTTGCCTTATTGCCTTAAATCTAGTAAAAAATGCTGTCACATCAAAATAAGCTATTTCAGTTACACTTCTGCTTCTGCACAGTCACCTCCAAACCCTTGTATTGACACATTTCCTCTTTACCAAATAGAAACCTTCTCCAGCCTGCTGCTTGTTTCTTTCCCTTCATTTCATTTTGGCTGACCTCCCAGCCACTTTGTCAAGAATGAAGTGTTGCAACTAAGCATTCAACGTCTGTTTTTCATCTGTTGCTCATTCCAGGGCTCCTTCCTGCACCTCGATCTTCCATGGCCACATTCACATCCTTGCAGCCTACAGGTGAGGATACTGCAAAGCTGTGCATTTGAACAGTGCTAATGGCCAGTTCACCCACTGCAAACCTTTATTGATTTCCTTGCTCAATGTTGATTAATGTATTTACAAATTTTTTTTTTTTTTTTTTTTTTTTTTTTTTTCTGAATATTTCCAAATGGATGTTAGTATTCAGGTGATTCAGATTCATTATTTTGCTAGTACATAGCAATGTGTACAAAAGTATTCAAAGAGAGATAAATGTATGATGAGAATTTCTATGAGTTGCTATCTTCTATAAATAGGTAAATGTGTAAATATTGAAGCATTATTTTGCTGTCATCTTGGAAGTTCTTTGGGTATCACACAGAAACACAGCAAAAAAGTGTCCAGAAAATACCATGTAAATTTCTGTGAAAACTTTAGCAATTATCCATACTTCTGAAGAAAACTGTCAGCAATTAAACAACTGAAGTAATTGTTACCTTATTTGCATCCTTCTTCAGTTGCTTCTTTCGCAAGTCAAAAATCCTGGTCTAGTTTTTCTTTACTTGTGCTGTTCCATAGGTTTAATAATTCCTCTTTTTTTTCCTCCATTTTTTTTCCTTTTAATTTTTTGGGGTATGTGGTGGTAAGGTGGGTTTCCTGAATATGATAGCTAGACCCATGTGAGTATTTAGGGTATGAACTCACAAAAAATTAGTAATAGTGTAATTATATTTCTTTGTTTTGCCTTAAAACATCTTAATAATGTTTTTGCCTTTTTGCCTATTGCAGAACACTGAACTGATGTTTCCAGGGCTTTCTTTGCAAGTGGCAAGAGATAATGCGGAGTCTAAAACTCTGTAGGCAAGATTTTTTTTGTATTTATGCATTTCTTTTCTCTGTTGGCATTACATTTCTACTGACATTTTATCATATAACCAGTCTTTAGCATTCAGGTTTCTCTGTAATGTTTTTTAGATAGTGACAGTTTTGACTATCTTAAATAACTTTCTATCTTAACAAACTCTGTTGCCTCAGTATTTTCCTTCTTTTCCATAGTGTTTCTGAGTACACTGATGGACATATATGCCAGTATGAATTCTCATGGCACACCTCTGGTACCCTTCCTTTCACAATCTTTATTTTCTACCTCTGTATAACCATTTAAGTATCTTCCTTTTTATTCCTTAGCAATCTAATTTCTTTAGTAGCCATTGGTAAGGGACCCTGGATGAGACCTCTAGAAATTCAAGTACATTGTGTCATTTGGTTTAAGCTTTATATGCACTTGGTTATACCTTCAGATCTTCAAGCAGATCTTTAAGGCATAGTTTTCTTACAAAAGCTGTGCCAACCCCTTTGTAGTTCATAATTTATCCATGCATTTCATTAAGTTTCACTACAGTTTTAAATGATTGCTAGTGTTTCCTGGCTGCAGATCTCTCCAACATCCTTAAAAACAAAGATATTTTGTACCTTTATTTCTCCAATATCAGATTCAAGTTATAGTCTACCTATCACCAGTAACAGTTCATATACTTAGTATCTGAGTTCTTTTAATTTTCTTAAGTAAATGCCATGTGGTTCCGGTGACATTTACTGTTTTTACCATCTGGAAGGGTCTTTGTTATCATATTCCACACACACACACGCACACAAATCTTTAGTTATTTTCTTCAAGGAAGTTGCTCTTCTTCAGTGGACACCTTGCTATCTAGCTAACAAAATCAGTTCTGTGTTCCCCAGACTCATAACCAAAGTCTTAAACACACTCTGTTTCTTTATTCTGTTCTGAAAAGTTCATATCTAATTAGCGTAATTTTGAAATATTAACATAACGTTCCAATTCACTTTGAATTATGATACTTTTCAATATTTTCAATATAATCAAAGGGGAACACAGGTAGATGGGAGAAGGAGAATTATTAAGGAGGATGCGGATGTTGCCACCAGTTCATATCCTAGGTGAAGATGAAGTAAGGATATTTACTATTTCCCACATGCTGGGGGCTCTTTATCTTTCAGCTCAATATTAATTCCTCATTTGTGTAATGTTGTCACTCCAGTGAGAATATCAAAACAGATGGTTAGTACACGGTCAATGATTATATAGTCTGTATTGTAAGGAAATTTTCTGCCTTGTTCTACTCCTTTTGTGTGGGTCAGATGATACCAAAGGAACAAGACAACACCTAGCCCTTATCTTTGGAGAATCCCCAGTAAGAGGTGGAGCTGGTTACATAACTGTGATGACTCTCTTCTCTGCTCACCTAAGACTGAGTTTAGATGACAATGACATTAATTGTTAATTGCTGGGAGGGATGATCTACTGTTTGTTGGTTGTTTAGTGTTTCAGGGAGAGAAATATTCAATGCAACAGCCACAGCTGTTCTATTCCTCACCCAACAAAGTACTAATGGGTAATTACAGGGATAGATGTCAGGGAAGTCAGGGAAGAGCTTGACTCTCCCACTTTGGACTGGACTAAGGCTCTCCCCCTCACAGCTGTGTACCAAGATCACTGTGCAGAGTGCCTCCCACCCACCCATTACACACAGCTAATTTAAATCACTCTTATGTGTTAGGCAGTTAATTCTTTACACAGAGAGAAATCCAAAATAGGCAGTACATTATTACTCACTCACAGAAAAAACAAACAACAACAACAACAACAACAACAACAAAACAGGGAGCTGAATGGATCTTTATTTATATGTAGTAATCTATATCATGCATACTCACAGATATTCAAATTGCAGCTTTACATCAGAAATTCACAGGAAAGCCTCAGGCTGATGTTAATTCCATCATTTAAATAAAGAATTTCCCATTGTTATAGGGGCCTTGGAGTTCTTCTGTGCTCTTTCTATTAACATAGTGATTTTCTCAGTTGTACCAAACGTATAGTGGTACAGGCTAGAGATACTCTTACCAGTTACACATTGAATATATATAATTACAGGAGATTTCAGCTAATTCTGATTAATATTTTTTCTTCTACATAGTGTTTTTGTTATAACACTTCCACTAATTCTGTTCTCTTGCCATTATATATGATTTCTATCTGTTATTTGGGTTGGTTTTCAATCTGTTATTTAAAAAGTACCAGAACTGTCTAAAGGCTATACAGTGAAACAGACTTTGGAAAGATATACTGTCAAGGGTAGAGTATTGAACAAGGCAGTAAGAGAGAAGAGAAAAACCCAGACAACATAATGATTCAGTTACAGTGATTACACCTGTAGTAAGCATTACTTTCCCGGAGCAATGAATAGATGGCCCACTTCCAGAATAAAAATAAAATGTTCTTATTCCGTATCCCCCACAACCTTCTTCCAGTGTCTCTCATGTTAAGGCATGTGATTTTATTTTATTTTTTATTTTTTTTTCCTGTCCTTTTATAGAATAGGTAGTGGAAGAGGTATTTAGGGCCTTTCATTTGTGTTTTGGAGAAATCAATCTAGATTTAAGACAAAGATATGATTACACTACCACGTGACCATTGTGAGGGGGTAACAATTGACTTCTAGGCCATCTGGAATATGATGATATTTACATCATTGTTCAAGGCAAGCATGGTCTAGAGGTGAACTGGTCATGTCCTCAAGGCCTGGCTTGCTATCTGTCCCCCAAGCCTGCACATTTACTCACCCACAAATCTGTCCAGCATGCAATGCATATAACCACTGCCTCTTATATATCATACAATCGCATGGAAGACTTCAGATAAGGAAACCAGGGGAGAAACATGTTGGCAGCCTCAGGTGAAAAAATATACTGTCTTCCGAGTCTACTAACTGCTTATTATTTCTTCTGTCCCTACCACTGCTGTTTACATTTAAGAAAACATGCTGACAGTGCCATGCAAGTGTCAAGTATGTGCATAAATGTTACCATCCTGGGGTAGTTGGTGCTACAGAATATACCTGTTGTCAAAGGTATGAACCAATATTACAGGTTAGAGACATTAGCTGGGGTGGGGGCATAGCTAGAACTTCAAGCAATCTTAGCAATATTCCCTTTGTTGATAAGAGGACAGAAGTGACCATATATTTTGTACTGTGAGATGACCAGTAACAAACGCAGAACTTGGGGATGAGAAGGTGAAGCTCTCAGCTGTGACCACAACACACTTGAGCCTGGAAATACACTATTAGGTGGACAGCCAATTTGGATTAAGGATGTCTGCAACACTTATGATCTCCAAAGCCTTTGTGGTGATTGCACATTACCTTCATGAACAACATCTCGCAGGTCATGAGGGTCTTCAGTCTGTGTAACTACAAGGGAAGGTGACTGATGAGATTTACCTTGAACGACGCTTTCACCCCTCATCATGGCTTTTGTACTTGTAACAGCCACAGGGGCAACCCATGTGTAAACTTGAAGACTTTACAGTGGAAAATTCATGAATACTCATTATGAATCACTCATTATGCTATGTGCTTGAGTCTTTGATTTTCGATCAGAATCAGGCCCTCTTCCCAGAGTGGTACAAGTTTGTGTTGATTCAAAAGACATCATGGCTGACACTATGCACCATAAGTCTATGTGTAAGGATTGGATCTCATAGCAAATTGTCCTTCAAAACCTACTGAGTTTCCTTTCAGAAGGAAATGGGGTAGCTTCTGGATTCTTCTCACAGAAGCCACCCCTGCTACCAAAACCTTGCCACATAAACCCACTACACTCACACTCAGCTGGAATCTGGGAACAGATTGAGTTATAAAGCAAGGATGATTGGGCTCCTGCAGTCTAACAGTCTGCACTGCCAAACTGACAGTGCAGGCATGGACACATCCCAAGATTTGGGAAAATACCGGACTAGACTCTTTAGCCATACTTCTGATTGTCATCAGTGTCTACTTTCATAAATGTGTAGATTCTTCTAGATCTGTCTGTAATTTTAGTCTCTAAGCCCATTCTTCAGGAAAATTTACCTCCTTGGATGATGAAAAGATTAAAGCTTTATTAAAATGTTAAGATAGCATTTTGCTAGGCACTTTGTTTCTTTGTTATAGGTTTAATTTCTAAAGTGAAGGTTAAAACTCAGTCCTCATACTGCTATTGCAAACACCGTACATGTTTTTGGGGGGTGCCGTACCTTCTATCTGTATATTTAGATCCATATACATGCAAAATACTGTTAAGTCTAAGTACTAGTCTACAGGTATAAGTGAAAACACTCTGTGAGAGGCAATAGATAACTATCAAACCTGTTGTTTTCCCCCTAGTTCTCTCTTAGTTGCCACTTGGAGTTTGAAGTTCATTTAAATACAGTGATATCCAGGAAAAATCAGAAGAAATGAATCAGTACTTTATGAAATAGTTTCTTCTAAAACTACAGAAAACTATTCAGTAACACTGAAATTATTACTGACTTCAAGTGTAAGCAATAATAAAGCATTATAATAAAGAATCATGCAAGAAACATGAAAAATTCTGGAAGTGTTATCTGATTTTGGGGAGCTTCCTTTAAGAGCACCCAGTCTGAAACTTCTCAGGTCGGGTGCCCTTTCTGAAATGAATGACAGAGAAATATACAAAGCTAAATCTAAAAAGGAATTTATGCAAGGACACTTACGTTGAATGTGATCATCAGTACTGAATTTGAATTAATATTCTGTTTTATTGTGTATTTCAATTAATGCAGACAAGAAAAACATTTAGATTAAAAAATGTGTTCTTTTTTTATGCTGTTAGAGCAAAATGCTCGTGTTTTTGACAACATAGGTTTCTAAAGTTGGTTTCTATAAGAATTGCTTTTCAGAATAGGCAGTCTCCTTTCTCAAAGGAATAATTATATGAAGCAGATCTAGAACACATCACATGTTGCTTTTTGATTTTGGTCAATAAAGTTATCATGTAATTATCATCGACTAGTATTTAATAATTAATTCCTACCTCTAGGGCTGTCTGTTGACAAAGTATGATATCTCATCTAAAAACGGCGGCTGAATTTGTCAGTGAGGTATGGTGGCAAATAATCAGTGTCATCATGAATAATCGAGCTTTCATAATTTTCATTGCATTTATAAACCATTTCCATACTTGCAACATGGCCAAGGTGCCTGCAGCTCAGCTTTTCCTTGTACTTTTTGCATAGTCTGTGAAGTTCTGAATAAAAATCTATCTTTACACAGAGACTTTAAAACAGAAGTAGCTCAGCTCTGGGCAGCTTACACAGAAGTGACTTGGAACACTATCAAGTGAGGTTAACAGTTTCTGTATTTGCAAACTGAGAGGTGAACTTGGGTGCACACAGCCAAAGCATCCTGCAATGGTCAGAGCAGTCTCACTACCACACACTCTCAGTTGGATATTCTTAGGTAACAGGGGAGTGCACAGCATCTGCACAGCAGAGGAGCATAAAACTCTTTTTCCATATGGACATCTCCAGCAGTGAGTCTAAGCTGAGTTTTCACCCACAGCTGCATAGATTGGCTTTGGTGTGCAGCTCCTTCAGGAGGCCAAAAAAAATGCAGGGTACTGTGGTAAGCAAGATGTTGTCAAGCTCTTCAGCTCTCTGCTGTCACAGGTACTTCTAGGGAAGAGAACTTTCTTCTAGCTATGCTACTTTGCCATAGCCTCCTGAAAGGTAATGCACATAGCTTATTAAAAGGTAACGCACCGCACATGGAAACTTGGCCTCCACTGACTGATATGATCAAAATGGCCTGCACTTTATTTTATGATAATTGTTTTTCACCTAACTGAAGAATTTTCTAGGTGAGCAGGTTGTATCAAAGACTCCAGTTTGAAGGGGAGATATCTGGAGGAGAGTGGAAATGCAAAGGGTGTCATGACACATCCTAGAAATTTTGCTGTTAGGCTTAAGAGGGACTTTCTTCTATTCTCTTATGCCGGAATTTTGAACTTCACCCTCCACAAATAAACCTCCTGGTCATATGGGAACCTCATGTTTGAGTAACTGGAGAGGAACAAGGGCAGAGGGGAGGCTAGAGAAATATATGGTTTCTGGTGCCATGGAGGAAATGATGGTCTTGTTCACATCTCACGGAATGGGAGCATTTATATGGAGAAACAGGGTTGTCATATCTTGTGGGAGAATGGGTCTTTTGTTCTGTGAGTGCCTGGGCCCACCTGTAGGCATTAGATAAGAGTCCTCAATTTATGGTTGTGCTGGACCAAGACTTGTACACCAGGGTGTGCTGGTGCTGCCCCTGATATGTGTGCAGATGGCGTAAAACACCTGCTCATTGTCACCCATACCTGGGTGCTGAAAACAGTGAAATTTGGATGGCCCATAGGCAATAACCAGTCTTGTACAGAGTAGTCATGACATAGCAGACTTCACTGATCCTCCTATCCACAGTCCAGTCTATATCACAGGTCTGTCCTATATAATTAATTTAAACACATGAATGAACTTTTTACTTTGACCTTGACATTTTGAGCCTTGTTACAGAGCAAATGTGGTCTTGCTTGCTTGAAATGGTTACATGGTTCAGGGTAGCAGATCGTATTTGGTGTACCCTATGATGTGGACTGGAGTCCTAACCTTTTGGAGGGCAAAGTACTCTGAATAAAAAAGATACTAATCTGTTTCCTTCAACAAACTCTGAAATGTGGACAATATGGATGCCACTAAATCAGTATGGCAGGTAGTCATGACAGTCCACCAGCTGGGGTCACAGTGTCCCATCCCACATTTGCAAGAGCAATGTGAGAGATGTGAATCCTGTCAGTTGTCTTGCTACAGTAGGAAAATCCATGCTTAGTGAAGGTTCACATGACATTGAGAGATAAAATCAATGAGAACCGTACAGGCGAAAAGTATCTTTAAGGAGGCATAGCACACTTCAGCTATTCCATACTTCTGGTAGGTTTACCCACCCCAGACTGGTTGGCCAAGTTGAGGTTATATGAGTTCCAAGAGAAGTGACAATTACCAGATGAGTGCGGCAGTAGAAGATATTATTCTGGAGCTGAAGGGAAGGTATGAACTCCCAGCAGAGGGCTTTGAATTTTTAAACTCCATATACACTGCTGGTCACCCCATATTATAGGACAAAATAGTCTCCAGCAGGTATTGGCCTCCCATACTTAGAACTTCTTAATGGCAGGAAAGACCTTGGCTTGAACTAGCCACCATAAGAAAGAAGGTGGAAGTATCGGTAAAGGTCCTGACAAGCATCTGTTCAGTTTCCTGTTAGTATAGGGCAATTCAGAGACCTGTGCACTCCATGTGTCCTAGCTCACTTCATAACAAAGGGAAAGATTGGCTTATCTGTCAATACTATATACTGCTTATTTCCGTGTGTGGTAGAAGTGATCTTTATGAGAAAGACTTGTAAGCTTAGTCCATTTTTGATCTGTCTTCTGCAAACAGTGAATACTTCCACCACGTTTAAGTGAAAACATTTTAAAGCTTCATTGTTTAGATATTTTTAAAAATTAAAACTTATGAAACACAATAATCATTAATATGCATTTCCAGACAGAGTTTGTGACTTCCTTTGTGTCTGAACAGTGCCTGTCAAATGGCAAATTCTAATTATATCTGCAAACCTAATGAGAGCCACAACAATAATAATGGCAAAATTCAAAGGAGGGAAATTGAGAAATGGCAGAAATCAGTAGTAACTTGATAATGTCTTCAAATATTTGTAATATGGATTTGTATTTTGATTCTTTCATATCTTGTTCTCTTTTAAATTGAAATAATGACTTTATGTGGACTACATTTATACTTAGTGGCTTCACTTTAAGAATATTTAATGAAGCATATTATTGACCTAATTGGATGTGATGGCTCCTTCAAAGCCATGAGGGTTAATTTTGCCAATATGTTACCTCATGGTTATTTATTCCAGCAGTGGAGACTTTGGAGACTTCAGACATTTGATAATGGTTGTTTATTTATCTTTATATTGTTTAAAGGAAGCCCCATTGGTTGTTCTTAGTTAAAGAAAACAATTAAGAATTATGAAGAATTATTTTTCATCAAGTCCCAAATAAAGAAAACTGGGGTTTATAAATAAGGGTTGGAATTTTTCTTATCCATGTTTGAAATAAATTTTGTAGGATGGGTGTAGTTCTGTGCCCTTCTGTGCAAGGACAGAAACTACAGAACACATACCATTTCTTCAAAATCCTTTTTTGGTACAATTTAGGGAGATATCCTGACAGGAAACAGGTATTTTATAAGCCCATTTATTGGTCTGCTCCTCAGTCCTGCATGGGCATATGTGAATATTATGGCTGTAGCTTCCTGTGAAATTATTCTCAAAAGTAAAATGAAATGTTTTTGAACAGACCTTTGTCTCTTAAGAGAAATAGAGGTAGGTTGTGATACCCACTAGATGTTTAAGAAAAAGCAACCAATAACTTAAGAGAAACAAAGAAACTCTCAAAGTTATTAGTTAAGTTGTAATCTATAGTATATTTTATATGGTATCTAAGGGTTAGAAAGAGACATTAGAACATATAGGTTTATTTTCTGAGCTCGGTGACATGTGTCTGATGAAAGCATATCTCCCAGGCACACTTCCAGACAGTTCTTTGAATATATTAAATACTGGAGAACCTACCACTTCCCTTGGTAGTTAGTGTCATTGTAAAAGCGTGCACCTTACTATGAATATGAATTCATCTGTCTTCAGCCTCTTGCCATTAATCCTCTTTATACTTTTTTACTAGATTAGAAAGCACTTTAGTACTTTTTTTTCCTTGTTGTTTTTTTGTTTTCTCTGTAAGGGTTCATATACAACTCTGATCAAGTCATCTTGATCTCTTTCTTTTTTTTTTTTTTTTTTTTAGTTCCCCTAGTAGTTAGACAATTTGGTTTCCTTTAACCTCTCACTACATGGCAATTTCTATAGCATTTGGAACTTTTTTAACGGTTTCTTTCTGTATCCTCTCCATTTTTTCAACTTCTTTTTAAAAGGAATTAAGTTCTGTCTACAGAAGAAAAGTATGCTCCTGGTTCACTTACGTGTCATTATGCTGAAAGTTTCCCTACTCAGATCCAAGATATAACTATCCATGCATTTTTTTAAAGATAAAAAAGAAACAAAATTCATACAAAATCTCCATAAAAAAACATTTGGAGGTAGAGAGCTGTTAACATTTTATTAAAAAACAAAACAAAACAAAGCACAAACAAAACAAAACAAAAAACACACCACAAAAAACAAATCAAAACAAACAAATAAACAAACCATTATAACACTTATTTTCTAAAATGGCATACCTTAAAACAAAAGGCTTGCCTATCTTGCTGCATATCCACAGGTAAATATTTTATTTTAACCAATGTATCCAACATTTGAGGTATAGGAGACTTCTTTCTATGGCATATTTAAAACTAAAAATCCTCTATCTTCTAAAAGCTCAAAATCCAGTTACCCATGGAGGTTGTTCAGGACCTCCATTCAAGACAGCATTAAGAAGAGAAATAGAATTTTAGGATTTTTATTCTTCTTATTATTATTTTTGTATTAAACACTAAACTTGTTTCTCTAAGAAAAATAATAATAATAATAATATCTCTCAAACCTTTTCCTCACCCCAGAATAAAAACCCAACCCTTATAAAGACTAAGAAATTGACCTGAAAAACAACATGTATTGAAAAGGGGAAATTCTGGACTATAAAAAAGGCTGGATAATATTTAAAATTTGAGGGTCAAATTCCCTTTACTTATACAACAGCGTCAATTAGTAATAAACCCAGTGAAGTCAATAGACTAACCATTACATAATGCATACATAATGGTGAGTGAAATTTGGGTTCAGCCTTGGCTGTATGAAAGTAAATAGAACCCTCCTGCTGGATTTTCCAGCATGATAAAACAATGAAATTAATAAATAATAAAATTCAGACAATATATATATATATATTTAAGATAAAAATGAGAAGCAGGAGTGAAACAGTGTGTGAAAATAACTGGCTCATTCATCTTAGGTTGATCTATAAGCTCTGGCATTTACTGATCTCTACCTCACTCTGCATGTGCATTCTCAAAGACAAAGGTAGATAGTCAAACACATCTTAACTCTTATTTTTTTCTTTACCGATTCATTTTTTTTCCCTGCTCAAAAATGACATGAGAGCAGAAACATTCTGTCTGCATTATGATACAGATGCTTTCCACAGAACAAGAAAAGGGAATTTTCCTGATCATCCATTTTCTGATTTCTGAACCATTTCCCATCCTACTAAATTGCTTAATACTCCCTGTAGCTGGACCTGTGACCTGGAATCTTTATGCAAGATTAATGGGAAAGCAAATGGGAATTAGTATCTGGGCGGTTGCTGTGCAGCTCTTGCTTTTTATCTAGCACTCCACCTGTTTTTTTTTTTTGTGTTTTTTTTTTTTTTTTTCACAATTATGCTTTCATTAGCTTTTGAAGCCAGCGATCCTAAAAAGATCTTCCCATTTCTTCTATCTTCCTTCCCCTCAGTCTCAATTCCTTTCGGCTTCTATCCCAAAATTATCAAACTCTCTCCACTTGTAACTGACATGCTGACAGGAAATTATTACACGTCATTACACTTCTTAAAACACAATTTACCCAGCCTTTGCAAATTATTCTTCAGCAAGTGTGAGGGGGTAATGGAAACTGTCTATTCCACTTACAGTTGTCACTCATGCTTTCTTCTGTACAGTGAACAATTCATGTTTTCTCTCTCTCCAAAAAAGGCTTGTGCTTGAATTATGTAAAATCAACTTATCATGGAAGAGGAAAATAAACCTGTTCAAGTTCCCTTACTCTGTTTTATTATGGAGTGCATCCATTTTCTATCGTAACCTCATTAGTCTTCATGCAAGAACAGTAAAGGCTGATGTTTATTTAGCAGGAGTAGACCTTCTTCTGACTTCTGGCCTGCCAATTGCACTTGACACTGTTGTAGAGGAAAAACGATCTTGTGTGACTGTAGTACCCCAAACTGATAATCCATGATCATAATAGTCCTATTCCTTGCCTGACACTTTTATTCTTCTTCACAGATAACTACTGCAAAAAGATGTCTGTAGTGCTTCCCCCCACCTCCCCCCCCACCCCAAAGTGTTGCATCGTGTTTTTGTTTGGCTTTAGAGAGCACACTTCTTTGTCTTTTGGTTTTGTCTTCTATAAATTTAAATTACCAAATCTTGAAGTGAATTGTTTTTGCATATTTAAAAGACTTAGAAACAAACAAACAAAAAAATTGTGTTGCACTCTCCCCCTCAACTTGATCATATTGATTAGCTTTCAGGCATTTCCCTGTCAGGCTCATTCTGCCTCAATGGGAGAAGGATGATGAATTGTCTGACTACTAGCGGAGGGGAGAAAGAAATGCTAAGCCTGGGTCTGGGAATTGGCTAAGTACTTCTGCGGAGCCTCAGACTCTCTGTTGCTCTCAGCAACTTGGCCTCCTTGATTTATAAACTGGAGTGGTGATTAATGATCTTTTAAGTGGACAAGGCAGGCCAAATCTGCACAAATCGGGCCACTCAAACATGACTACTACTTGTAGGAGAAGAATAACAGCCTTTACATAAAGGTAATTGAGACTGCTTCAGAGGATCTGGTAGTCTGCTGTAGCAGAAATAAATCAGCCACACAGGCCATCTATTTCTGAAATCAGTCCTTCTCATCAAACCTCCTTAGGCCAGCACGTGGGGCTGGGTATGTGGTAGGTCAGCAGACAAATGTCAGGTCAGAAAAAAGGCAGATGGAGCGGCCGCTCTGCTCAGAGTGGGAAGCGCATTTCACCCAGCTATCCTGATGCTGCTTCTCAGCCTGATTGAGCCTGTTGAGCCTGATTCCACCTTTGTCTGAGCATTTATGTCAGACGAACGGGGCCTACCCTGTGGGTTAGATGTTTGTTGCCTCTCCCTTTCTTGCTTGTCCCACTTCTGTCTCACCACAACCTTTGCCTGTCCCACCAGCAAGTAAGTGCCTGTCATCCTCTGACTCCATCATGGCTTGTGGCTGTATCCCCAGTGCTTCAAGGCCCAGTCAGTCTCCTGCTTCCTCGGCTGTGCTGGGCTCTATATGTTTTAACAGAGGCTCAAAACCTGGAAGCCTGAGCTCCTCCTGGGTGCTCAGTGCTGATTACTTTAAGCACAGAAAAACTGGTGAGACGTGCTCAGCACAGAGCAGCCTGTGATGCATCCCTTCCCTTCAAAATCCGGCTCCTCAGACAAGCACCTACTTTACCCATCTTCAGAGCCAGCCCTTCAGACAAGTGATTTGAAAGTGACTGCAGTGTCTGCAGCCTCAGACAAAGACTTTCCATACCACACTTTTAAGACTGAGAAGAGAATTCATGGGGCTCAATACCTGAATAATGAATATTTATCATGGAAATTATAACTGGAATCAGGAAAGATGACAAGCAATAAATACAGGGGGTGGCAAGAGTAATTCAGTGGCTTTTGCAGAAAGATCAATAGCAGAAGGGTAGCTTCTTGTCAGCAGGGAGCCAACACTCTTCCCTAGCGGAATATCCCAGAACAGTTTCAATCTGGTGCCCCCTCCAGGAGAAACTCCCCTGTATCTGAGAGGGGGGAAATCACAAGCTTATTTTCTGAAACTCACTTATAACAAACGGAGCCGTTTGCTCTGAGATTGGTAATATCTTTTTCCTCAAGCCTTCCCGAAGCAGAGGGATTGCAGCTAAAGCAATGAATTATCCCCAGACTCAAGCTATCTATGGGTAACAAATATCATTAGTCCACTTCTATAAGAGCTGTGGCTGTGGGCTTTTATATAAACTAACCCCAAATTGCAGCTTCTCACAAGAGGACTAGACAGGAGGCTAAAACACAACACTACAAAATTCTCTCTAGTGGAACTATGTTTTCTGTTTTCCATTACTAAAAAGTTGCTTTTAATAGAATGGGTGAAGGAATCTAAAGACTCAGCTCTGCACCATTTACCTTCTTGAAAGTGACTTCCCTGCTTTTTTGTATTTCACTTTGTTTCTGTAAAACTGTATATAACAATATCTGACTTGCAGAGGTATTGTGAAAGAAAAGTTTTAAATATCTGGAGACCCTCAGATGCAAGCACACAGGATTATGGATATAGATCATATGTATAAATTTATTCTCAGATGCTCCAAGTATCTTCTCTGATGAACTTTTTATTCTTACAGAAACTTCTTTGAAGTAGCCAGTAGGCTAATAGCATAGACATTATTTCTTAATGTGAGCTTAATTTTGTTTATTATTATTATTATTATTAATTATTTTTAGACAGTAAAGACGGAATGGGATGTGAAAGATGATTCAATGCAGAGCTCTTGTGCACTGCAAACTCCTGTGTTTCATTGGTCCTATCTGTGATGCCTATTCTGCTATAAATAGAAATAACAGTTTCTGATGGAGTGAATAAATATTAGAGAGGCATACAATGTTATTTCTATTCCACAGCCTTCATGCTGATATATTCTGTTTTATGCATAAACATTTTTTATTATTATTTTTTCTCTGGCAAACCTCTTTAAAGTCCTGTAAATATGTTGTGTCCTGTGGCATGCCTAGCACTGCATACTAACCAGATAATATTTTAATAATTTGTTAATGTTTTGGACTGAACTTATTTATTTGTTTAGGTTCTTTTTAGTCTTAAAATTACCTTGTAGTCATATAAGTACCCAGTTTCAAATGTCTGTTTGTAAATAACAAATACCCAGTTCACATGCTAGCAAAGATTTCAGTAGAATCCAAAAAGATAACCTACTTCTGTGCATTGAGTTAGGTTTTAAAATAAAACTAGAACATACATCTGTGCATGTTTCAGTATACGTAGGTGTGGAGCTTGAAAGCAGTTGTTCAGTCAGTCATTGACTAGTCATTCTGTATAGGGGGCATATTTGCCAGAAGAAAATAAACTTTCATAATTATCACAAGTTATGGAACTTGATTGGAGCTTAGTCTGTAGCAGTAGTAATTTCCATATGCAAAATAATTATTTCCTTCTTCTATATCTGAAAAGCTCAGCTGTATTCTCCTCAGAGATAAAATCTTACACATGGAAGTATGAAGATGGCTGAAAATTTCTAGCCCATATTAGAAAGCAATTTTGATGTGAAACTCAATGGCAACAAGGCAAAACAAGCTTTGTCATGATTCTTTGTCATCCAGTCTGTTGCATAGCTTGTTATAAAGACTTTTCTGACTTGATACCGACTGCAGAAAAATAACCTCTTCTTAAGCTGATAAAAAGATCAAGCACCATATGGAAAGACTTCTGTACAAAGTAACAGAATGACTCTGGCCTCCAAATGGCTTACAGAAGCATTTTCTGACCTATAATGCTGGATGAGCTTTTCTTATATCACAGCTTTTGTTGGTTTTAATAGGTATTCTATCTCCTCTTTCTCTGAAATATATATATATATATATATATATATATATATATATATATATATATAGTTTTTGGTAACCTGCCTTATTTTCTTAGAACCTGCTGTAGTGTGGTTCTACACTACAAGGCTTTCTCTGCTGCTGAAAGCAGCTGGATATCCTCAGTGTGTGGCCACCCCCGGACACTTGTGCAGCACTTTGTGCAGGACAGCCAGAGAAAGGATAGCATGAAGCTAGTAGAGGTCTGCAGGGGACTTTCAGTGTCTGTCCTGTGCCTGCAGAGGAAAGATGCCACAAGTTAAACCCTATTCTGTCTTCTTCCTGCTCCTTCAGGCACAGCATTAAATGAAGAGTTGAAGTTGTTGGGAAGAAGCTATGTCTGGTTTGTGTCCATTTTAGGCCTGAATATGTCCATGTCAGGGAGTGGGGAGAGGGGTGCTGCTCAGAGGTGGAGGGGTATGATGACGCTGCAGATGTCTACCTAAAGATTTCTTAAGGAATTTATGAGGAAGGTGAAATTTTAGGCAGATTGATTATCGATATTAAACAAGTAGGTAAGTGCAGACAATTCCTCTTTTAAGAGCTGCCTGAAAGCAGAGAAAAGCAGCATTTTTCTGCTACTGGGAATGGGATCTTGACAGACTTACAGCAAAATTACAACATTTATGTTTATTTGCACACTATGTGCATGTTTATGTATGTATGTTTATTTGACAGCATATATATATTGTGTTCCAGAATATTTTTGGTTACATTTTTAGGTATTATAAATAATGACTTTCTTCATCAAATAATTTACAGTGCAAGGTAACTCTTTTGAAACTCTTTATGACAACATAATCAGTGAGATGGAAGAGAATGGTTGCTTGGATACCAAAGAACAGCCTGGGTTCGATGTATACAAGTAGAAGATTGACCCAGCCAGAAATAAGTGGAAGTAAAAATAAAGACATGTCCCCTATCCCCCTGCACAACAACAACAACAAAAAAGAAGAAAACAAAACCAAAACCCAATTTTAGAGAAGCTAAAATTCTGAATGACATTTGGGTACATCTGCATTATATTCACAAGATAGGAATAAGATAAGAAAAGACATAAAAGGCTGTTAAAATAATATTTTCAGTCGAGGTAGTCAGTTTATGTAGTTCTGCCCAAAGTTGGTTGCAATCCAATTAGAAGAACACATCCCACCCACCTTCTTTGCCAGTATTTTATGTATGGTTAAGAAGGTTAAAAGGAAAGAAAAATACACCAGACATTATGAAGAAAAGAAGGCTGACAAAGGAATCTAGACTGCTCTGAAGACTCTTAAATGTCCCAAACCAGTGTTTATAAATTAAAATAAGGTAAATCTTTTTTTTTTTTTTTTTTTTTTGATAAAAGCTGTCAAAAGAAATAGTGGGCAATCCCTTTCTGGCTGCCTTTCTAGAAGCTATGCATTAACCAAATCAACCTGTGATATTAAATATAGGGTATAAAATGCAACAGCCTTTCATAGAAAGAAACACAAATCATTCCATGTTCACTGACTATCTACCATCTATGGTGATACCAAATGATAGAATGTAAGCCATTTGGCTCTAAAATCTGTGTACATCTGAAGGTCTGTTGGAGGACTTCTTGGAGAGGGCTTCTGGGAGACGACTGTGCATCAATGAACTCTGTCATTGATTGTCATGTTATTTTCTGCTAAATTCCACTCTCAGAGTTGGTATGGGTTTGATTTCCACATGTAGTGCTATACAATTTGTTATTGTTTTCATGAATTTTACCTGATGGATTTGAATTGAGTCAGAGGTCTTTTATAAAAGAGCCACTCTTCCATTTTATTTTTCTAATCCATCTTTAAACTTATTTCTACTGTAAATATTCCAGCCTTCACCTGGGAGTTAAAATGAATATAAGCCTGTAACTGATGACCTATTCATTCAAATTCTTGTGTTTAATGCCAAACCCTAACTTCCTGTGCTGCAGACTAATTTCAGAAATGGTATAAGCAGAATGCAGTACAACAGTGATTTTTTTCATATAGCCAGTTCTCACTATTGGCCTTTTGCAAACTGTTCTGTCTCTGTTTTCTTTCTTTCAGAGCATTTTCAGTTTTTATAAATACAGAGCCATTTGCTATGTTTTGGAAAAAGAGTCAGCATATACAAAAACAATAACTATATTTTATGGCACAAAATCCAGCTGTTTAGTACAACTGGCTTCTAGTTCTTTACAACCATTTATTAAGATTCCACATCTGCCCACAGACAGAATATGCTCAGAAGAACTGCTACACTGTCATGGCAAAAGTTTATTTTGCTATGGGTTGTTTCATCTCCAACCAGTTGCAATATTGATTTCTCTCAGTGGATTAATTATCAGTGGCAGTTTCAGTCTTCCTTGCAATGGGCGGAAGGAAAAATGATGTTTTTATTTCAAGGAGGTCTATTGACAATTGTGCCTGGGCTTCCCTTGGGTCTTAAAGTCAATGAAGTTAGAAGACCCATGTCATGAAAGTACTGTGCATGAAATTATATATTTCATCTACAGAGGTAGTATCATGTGCATGTCATGAAGACTATTTAATTTAAAACAAAACAAAACAAAACAAAACAAAAGGCTTCATATAGTTTTCATAGATATTGTAACTGTAAAATCAACACTAAAAATGGACAAATATCAAATGATAGCATAATATTAAAAAAGTAACAAGAGTTGTTCGTAGGATCAACAAACCTATCAAAATGTTTAGTTTAAGTAAAGAGGCTGTGCTCTTCTGTAACAAAACATTTCCAGTTAAAAGAACTATATAGAATTTGGAAGGAAAATCCAAGCGTGTGTTGTTGGCTAAAAGCTCTGTACATATGTGTAAAATATTAGGGTCCTGTAAAAAGCAAAACCATAATTGATTAAATTTGATGTTTTATTATTTTTTTTATTCTCTGACAAAAAATAAAACATATTCATATAATATATATCTGTAAACCTACTTGTTCCTAACAATATGTATCTTTCTTTTTCTATATATGTATATTATGTTCTACATATAACTGTTCTAACTTTGACAGTACTATCACAATGCAAGAATTATGTATGACTTATGTATTCAGCATGATTTTGAAAAAAAAAAAAAATTGAAAATGGTGTTACTATTAAATGATTTAATAAAAATTTGTGGTAAATTTTGGTTCAGTTAAGACAAACTAGATGTGTCAGGACTGCAAAGAAAAAAATATAGAGATAGTATGGCAAAGAAAATTATTGCATTGCTTTGTTGTCAAATATGGTTTCAGCTGTTCTACAGATTTCAAATTTGGGATGCAAGGCTGATGATGCAAATTTCCACAAAATAATGTAAGATTATATAGTTGGGATACACAATCCAAAACATTGCAAAGAAAATGATAGAGGCTGGATTCAATATCTGATTTCTTTAAACTGGAGACCACTTGTTTTACTGAGATTATATTGTAGCCATATAAGCTAATTGGTTTGCCTATCTGAAACACATTCTATCAATTTTGTTACTTTCAGAACATAGACTGATATTGTAGGAGTGCAACTGAGAAAGATATATTTACTCATAGAAGAGCTAATTTGATAAAGAATCAAGCATGAATACAAAACTGGTGATAACATTCACAGCAACACTGTTGAATTTACTCTGTAAATCTGAAAAGCTTGCAAAAATTTTCCCTCAGCTGTATGGTTCCTCAGCTTTCTTTAGAGGTAAACAAAGAAGGAAAACATTATTTGAATATCTTCCTTATCTCCAACATTTTACAATATGATTATTTCTCTAATCAACACAGCCCAAGGAACCACAAAAGCTCAGGAAGATGTCTCATAAGCCATAAATAAAACCCTTTTAAAGTAGAATGGGACTGATGGGCAGGTAGTGACAGTAACTTCTGTGGACTTTTAACACATTAACCTTATTCTGCATCCTTCTGCATTCCTTTTCCAGTTCAAGATTCTGGATTCATTAACTACAGTTCAGCCATACAACAGTTACAATATCATTATGCTGCTAGTCTCATTTTTGTAGCATAGAGTGGTCACTAATTCCCAACAGCTGTACATAGTCATACAGTTTTACTTATGTTCAACACAAACATAATGAGGCAATTTGATGAGAACTGGGCTATAGCAAAAGCTCCAAGCAGATGGGATTTTTTTATTTTTTTTTTAGTAAACTAGATATGAAATATTCTTACACTTCAGAGTTCAGAGGAATCTATTCCTTCTTCTGTAACCAGATGCAGTGAATAGTTGGAAAAGTGATAGACTACTAGCTAAGAAGGGAGCCTCACTTCTAACAATGTTTTGCACAAGGGAGCTAACGACATTGTTTCTTCACCAACCCAATTCCAATGGAAAAAAAATGGTTGTTGAAAACTAGATCAAACATATAGTATCTGTAGCTTTTAGCCTCCCTCTTGAGACACATGATTTTTGAAAACATTATTTGAAGACTATAAATAACATTTCAACTGATCAAAAAAAAGAAAAAAGAAAAAAGAAACAAAGATTTGTACAGTGTAAAGTATGAACTGATCATTTGCCATGTGCATATGTGCTTGTACATTACAATAAATTCAATGACAAATACCCTTAATTTAACATACATATGTATTCCAAAAAATATGGAAAGCCACATAAGAAAATTAACATCAGTGTATTGTAACAAACAAAACAAAACAAAAACACACACAAAAAGTAAAGAAACCACAATAAAGTTAAGAAAAATGAGTGAAGCAGATGTGCTTTTTCATGCTTGACCATGTCAGGACCATGGCAGCGCTGATATTAGCTTAAACCATCACAGATGAAACACATCAGGAATTCCTCAAAAATCTTTAGCATGCATGTTCATTTAGATATTACCGTTCAGCATCCTGTTCCTTCCCTGGCAATTAAAATACCTGATTTGGAAATTAATCACATATATTTACCACAAAAGTGGTTCAAAAAGAGGCTTCTTTGGAGTCCTAAACACGATCCACATGGCCACATGTGCTTGCTTTTTGTGCTGGCTGGAGAACAAAAATGCAGAGTTCTGGCATTGTCACTCCTCTCTCTCTATTATGGGCATATCCTTTATCCTTGAAAGCCAGGATATATATGTGCTGCTGGGATCTTTTATTTCTTTATTTATAAACTTACTTTCAGATAAGACTACATAATTATTTTCAGATAAGGTTTCCAGAAGTCATCACTCACTGTTCGGTTCTGAGGAAGCTATGTGGAATTGTATAATTGTAGGCTTTCATACTAGAAGTGCTCATTTTCATATACAGTGGCACACCTATAACTGTAAAAGATAAAAAAATGCATACATGGTGTTGCTCTCCAAAGTATAAGCATAAAATAGGGAAGAAAGAAAACAAAATACATAGTTCCCTAGTGAAGAAATATGTAGATTGACTACAATCAGCTTTATGGAGACATAGAAGTTTTCTTGGAAATGAATGATACATTGGCTACACAAGGAAGCATTGGTAAGTATACAAACTACAAAACTGAAACATAAGAAAATAGTGGAAGGAAACAGAAAAGTAGGCATTAAAACAGATTCAGTCCTGCAGCTAAACTTAATATTTTAGATTTTTTGTGTCACAAACACATAAAACAATTATAATTCCAATGTTATTATCTAAGATCAAAAAAGGGAGTGGAAGATTTTTCCATTTATATTCATAAGTCTAAATTATATGTATGACAATGTTTAGAATAAAACTGGGACTAGACTGCAATTACACTGAAGTTATGCCACTGTGTCACAAATGTCAATATTTAAATAGAAATTTCAGATGCTTAAATGCCTAAAAGAGGCAGTGCAAAAAATGCCAGTTTTCTCTATTGTATAAAAACTTGGAGACAAGTACATACAGAAACTTATGCTCTATAAATACATAAATATATATTTTTAAGTTAAAATAATTTAAAAACAAAGTAAGAGCAAATATTTGCTGTTTCAGTAACAGCAAATGGAGTGAAAGACAAGTACAAACATTTTTTGAACATTTAAAATTCCTCTATAAACAGCACTGAGGGACAGATGCACTGAAATTTTGTGATGAGTATTAGACGTCGATGGGTACCCATGGATCGTAATAGAATCTCTCCTCTCCTCTCCTCTCCTCTCCTCTCCTCT
>CM021698.1:90282730-90315193 GCA_011074415.1 Stictonetta naevosa
TTTCTTATTTTTTTTTTTTTTTTTTTTTTAATGATGCTGTCTTTTTTTTCTTTTTGGTGAAAATAGTGGTGATAACACACCAATGTTTTTAGTTGTTGAAGAGCAGTGCTTTCACAGAGCTAAGGATTTTCAGCTGTCCTGCCAATGAGGAAGCTGGGGGTGCATTAGGAGCTGGGAAGGGACAGAACCAGGACAGCTGGCCCAGGATGACCAAAGGGATATTCATAGAATCATAGAATCATTAAGGTTGTAAAAGACCTCTAAGATCATCTAGTCCAACCATCCAAATTTTTAGAATGAATCATAGAACGATAGAATGGCTTGGGTTGGAATAGGGACCTCTGAGCAAAAAAATTCTTCCTAACCTTTAATCTAAATCTCCCTTCTGTTAGTTTAAAACTATTCTCCCTTGTCCTGTCATTATCTGTTTGAACAAAAAGTTTCTTTCCTTAATTTTTATAAGCCTCCTTTAAGTATTGAAAAGCTTCAATAATGTCACCCCAGAGCCTTCTCTTCTGTAGGCTGAACAGTTCCAGCTTTCTCAGCCTTTCTCTGTAGGAGGGGTGCTCCAGCCCCTTGATCATCTTTGTGGCCCTAATGGTGTCGTATTGCCTTCATGGCACCGTAAGTTTAAACCACAATTTCCCTTCCCTCCCCTTCCCTTCCCTCCCCTTCCCTTCCCTTCCCTCCCCTTCCCTCCCCTTCCCTTCCCTTCCCTTCCCTTCCCTTCCCTTCCCTTCCCTTCCCTTCCCTTCCCTTCCCTTCCATTCAGTCATATTTACTGAATTTAGCACAAGATTTGAAACTTTTGCAAAATGCCATATGATGCATCCTGACCCCAAGTTGGCAATATGAATTTCCCTCCCCTATAGTTCCTGTATATAAAGACCAATTATGCAGATGAGGAGAAATTCACCCAAAATAAATTGCATGTTCCATCTGATTATGGGTAATAGATTATTCCAGACCTACACTGTCCTCAGGTGGAACTGAAGGATCCTTTAAACATCAAGGACTATTTTCATAACCATTATCCTCTTAACCCTTTGATGTGAAAAGATTGCTATAAAATTTACTAAATTCATCTAAAATGGCTTTTGAATCTCCAATCACTTTGTTCTCTGCATTAATAATACTAGGACTAATCCTGCATGACTTGTGAGATTTAAGATGAGTAGCTAATAGCTTTTGAATCAAGGGTGACTTTCAAGGGTGCCTCTAAGCAATATCTAAAACTGTACATGTGCAATTTGTCTTATCCAAATTGGTGCATATTCAGAAAGATATATAACCTATATACAAACTGCATTTTCATTCAAAATGTATGTAGACCATGATCTTCCTAATTCATGTATGCAAATGTAGTCTGAAGATTAGCAATGGATTTCTTATACAAGGAATAGAAAAGAACTATACACGATTTTTTACAGCTACTTTTGAAAATTTAGCTCTATTTATTCATCTAGCAACTGTGAAGATTTAATTGCTCTTAGTATGTTTTTGGATCATAGGTATTTTTTCCTGGTTCCAGCATAGCATTAAGCTAAGGTTAACACACTGAGACCAGCATTTTTCTCTCCTGTTCTCCACCCCTCAGCCTTTGGTCTTCATGTAAAAGGCAGTCAGAAATATTAGTCAGTGGAAGCTGCTACAGACACAGACAAAGCCTGAGCATTTCTGTATTCAGAGACTATTTACTATCTTACCATTGTAAGATTATTGCATTATCCTTGCTTTCTTCTTTGTCTGACCTTCTTTTTCCTTCATAGTCTCTGCATACCATGTTCATTCTTACCTGCTTCTTTTTCCCTTCTTCTCCCCTTCTCTAATTTGCTCAATTTCAATATTCTTCTCTTTTTCATTTCATGCATCTCTATGTAACCTCCTACCTCTCTCATTGATCTCCCTTCCTCCTTCTATTTTCTCTCAAAGGCACAGTGGAACGCACAGGATCTTATTTATTTATTTATTTGTTTGTTTGTTTACTTATTTATTTACTTTATTTATTTATTTATTTTATTGCCGCATCTTATTTCTTGATAAACTCCTTAGAACAAGGACTTCCCTACTTTTTCTGTGTATAGTATCTCGCCCAAAAGGACCCCAAATGACCTTATATGCAACTCCTCTGTATGAAATCATGATTTATTTTTTTCAGAATAATGTAATTTGAGCATTTCTAGGTTCAATTGCAAATCAAACAATCCCATTGCCATGGAAAGAAACAAAATAAATATCTAGGAAAATGTTTATTCACTTATCAAAAGTGATAAAATGACAACCTATTCAGGACAGCATATGGTCTATATGTGATCTTGGATAGCATTACAGAACAAGAATCCTGGTTGTGAAAACAAAATTTAGGCATTGAAATGATTCAGTCTGTTTGTAAAATGGTTAGTTTAGATGTTGGTTAACCTTTCAAGATCAAAGTTCTGAAAACATGGAATCATAAGTGGCATCAGTCTGATACATCCTATTTCTTTTTCTCTGGTAATGCAATCAGGTGTCCAGTTCTGATCAAAATAAAATGTCTTTGCAATCTCCATCTGCAGAGAAAATAAGATCATACCAGAAGGAAAATTATGAAAACCAGCTTCTGCTGTGTCTGTGAACAGACCCGCCCACCCTCCACCTGAGAGGATGAGTTACTTATGATCTAAAGATAAAAGAAATATTTCTCAAATTAACTGATGCTGGAGTACCTCAAAATAATGAGGAGAGTTGTATGATCCAATGGCACAGTAGTAGCCTCATGTATTTTCTTCAGCTTAGTCTGAGTAAGAGGCTTGTGCTTTGGGAAGGGGGTTAGTCGAGAGGACTACAGCGGTCTTGTCCAAAATTAATCATTTAATGATTAATTTGTTCAATGTCAAGACTTCACAGATGCTGTTACGTTTCTTTGTCTTACCTGCAAAACCAAGATACACTCAACAGCTGTGTACTATCTCCTTTTTGAGATGAGAGCTGGGAGCACCTTACTTTTTTCCTTTCCCTTTCTCTCCTCCTTTTCCCTTCTCACCTTCCACTACAGAATATCAGTAGATACTTGTGTGCACAGTTGGTACATGCTCTGGGTAAATCTTGGTAGTGGATATTCAGGAGACCAGGCTCTGATCGTGGTGATCAAGAAACTTTGTAGACTACCACTCCTGCAGCTTGGTTTTTGCAGCTTTTATGTATGCAGTTGAGCTCATGATCTGCCAAGGGGGGGAGAGCAACGCTTTCTTAAGGCATGGAAAATATGTAGCATTTCACAATGAGTCTATCTTAATAGTATGCTGAAGAGATGAAAAAGCAGTGGTAAATGGACTCAGCTTGTGAAGACAGTTAAGGAAGAAGCCATTTCCTGAGTCCATTCTTAGATTTGTTTAGACCAGATGTGGACATGTTTATAAAATGTATAATAACAATTAAAAAGAACAAAAAAGCAAAGCAGCAATAAACAAAGTGCACACTAAAAAAAATGTTGAAGATTATAATTTAAATGTTACTGTTATTGAAACACAGAATATGCTTAGAACAATTCCAATGCTGGAAAAAAATATATATACATATACACAATATCATATAACAACATGCAGTGTTTTAAGATCAATGTGATAATTAATACAAATTTGTTTTATTGAGTGACTTTAACAAAAATCACAGCATAATCAGGGTGAAAGAAAGGTATGTTTATGCCACCAGTTTTACACAGTTGCTGTTTTCCTGGGGTGACCAATATGGCTATGGCCACCACATCAGCACTACTTCATGCACTACACCTTCTCAGACACTGAAGGTTAGAGTTGCACACAGATACACATCCCTACTCTGCAGAAACCTCTTATTAAGGAATACTTTGGTATTAGTTATGTAAGGGAAACACAGGCTTACAAAACCCATAATATCCAATAAAATTTTTGTGCATATCACCACTCCTAGCTGTGAAGTGAGATATTGTCTAACAAAGTAGATATAACTACAAAGATTTATGCCATCTGAGAATATGGCAGGAATTATGTTTAATTATATTTGTTGAGTTATTTTTGCTAGAAAAGTTGTACTAACCAGAAAGGGCTTGTTAAAACAAAACATGACAGTTTTCCGTATTTTTCCAGCAGAGAAAGGGCTGTCAGATACCCTCTGCTGTAAAGAATCTCTTGATACTTTAAATAACCTTCCACATTCTTTCCAGTTACCATATATTTCTGTCCCACTACCTGCTTACAGTTTTGCATATCTACTAAATATACATTTTTAAGCTACTATATTTTTTGCTCCCCAAAATACTTCTTTCACTAACATAATTCTTCTTTCTCTATAACAAAATAAAAAAATAAATGACAATAACACAGTTTACAGTAATGTACAGTATACTGTGTTATTTTTTTCTAACAAATCATGATTTCTTGTGAAAACACTTACTAGCTCTTACACTTCTATATGTTGTCCTTGTCACCTTTCTTCATTTCATAACTGTCGGTATGGTGATCTGAGTATCTTGAATTAGGGTTCTGCAATTGTTTGCCTGTGTTGGTGTTCAAATTCCCCATGCCTGTTATTTTCTAAAAGCAAGTAATGATACTTTGTAATTAATGATGATTTTATAAGATTTTAACTCTGTCTGATGGATATAAGCTAAAAATCAATCATTGTCTCTTAATTTTCAAAACAATCCAAGAATATATGAAATGAAACATCACAAAAGGCACTTACATAGAAGATATAAACCGATGGGAAGCTGTTTGATTTATTATACAACAGATAAGATCTGCATGATACAGCTTCCTGATGGTTTATGAGCCTATGAAATCTTTCTAATGAAGGTTATTCCTGAACTCATAAAATTTCATATTTCTGTCTGTGCTATATCATCAGCCTGTAAAGCTAGACCTGGTCTGATAAATGTATTAATTATAAAAATAATCCTTCTGTTGAACTAATGAAAGATAGAAAAATGGAGCTAACTTCTGACACAGCAAGAAAACAAAGGGAGCAGCAAGACTGACCACTCATTTCCTATTATCTTTCAAATTGAAACAGAGGGAGACTTCATAAACCTTTTTACATATCATTACTTCAGATTTCACTTCTTAGGATACTGTGTTCTCTAGGAGATCATAGAATCATAGAATGGCTTGGGTTGGAAGGGACCTCAAAGATCACTTAATTCCAACCCCCTGCCATGGGCAGGGACACCTTCCATGAGACCAGGTTACCCAAAGCCCCATTCAACCTGACCTTGAACACCTCCAGGGATGGGGCATCCACGACTTCTATTGGCAACCTGTTCCAGTGCCTCACTACCCTCTGAGTAAATAATTTCTTCCAAATATCTAATCTAAACCTTTCAGATTAAAAACAATACCCCTTGTCTAATCCCTACAGAGTCCCTCCCCAGCTTTCCTGTAGGCCCCCTTTAGGTACTGGAAGGCTGCTATAACGTCTCCCCTGATCCTTCTCTTCTTCAGGCTGAACAACCCCAATTCCTTCAAACTGTCCTCATAGGAGAGGTGCTCCAGCCCTTTGATCATCTGGGCTTGTTCTAATAAATGAAATGAGTCTAAACTTTTGTTGTTTTCCTAGTAATCTGGGTTTGAATAAATGGTAATAATTCAAGGTAGGAGATAAGATGCATAGATACACCCGAAAACATTTCACTATTAAAAATTACTCTGAAAGAGACCAGGACCTTTCACATGCTGTTACCTCTTTCAGCTGAGAGGTACTAACAACTTGCTGAGAAACAGAGGATGCTAGAGCTGCCCATCGGGTGTAACTGATGTATTCAGTCACACAGCGGAAACTTCCCTTTGTGTGTCAAAGGATACTTGCATTTATATCACTATCCTGGTTGTGATCATTCATTACAAACTTTTGTTTGGGTTATAAGGATGCTATCTTTGTTTTGAATATATATTTTTTTCAAGACCAAATTACAATAATAGAGAGAGGCTTGTGGTTCCACATTAAGTCCTATTTAAAGGAAGCATTTGAGCATGTGTTTAAATTTAGCCCAATTGAAAACAACACATATGCATGTTTTTAACATTAATATAAAATATGTTGAGTCCAATAGGAATGAATAGGAATGATTTCCTGAATGGGAGCTTTAATGTCTACCAAGTATGTGATAGAGCTCAAAACAGGATGAACATGTGGCACTTTTATTTTTTTATCTAAAATTTGCATAATAAATGATAAACTAAAAAAAAGAACTGATTTAAAACAAAAACAAGGTAGCTGAATAATTGAAATTTATCCTTAGCATACAGAGGAGAGAAAATATACACAAAAGACATTTTTGCATTTCTGTAAGAAAAGAAGGACCACATGAAAATTCAGCTGATGTTGTATTATTTACCCTGTATTTCTATGAATCTGTTCACATACCTTCTTCAACATTATTTTTCTGTGGAGCAATTAGAAAGCTTCTACAGTGGAAAAGAAAGGACGTTATCAATTAAGTATAGTTTAACATTTCCTTTTTTTGGGGGGGGGGGGGGGTGTCTTGTGGCTATTAAGCATCAATAATTTCTGCTTTGTTACAATGTCACTAAGAAGATTGATTGTGCATGTCACCTTGATATGAAGAGACTTAAATGGAAACCATATATTTGCAACTCCACCAAATTCACTTTTTCAAGAAAGAACAACTCAATTCAACTCAATTATATTTAAAATAATTTATGTTTTATGATGTCTTGCACCTCTGTCTAGATGAAAGCCTTGAGTTTTTGTTCAGCGTTTTTATTGACATTGCTGTTATAACTATACAAAACAAGCACCAAACTGAAAAACATACAATCAAACAAAAAAACCCACAAGCAACAACAACAAAAAAACCACCCCATACCATATATTACTATTGTTTAAAGACAAGCACTTTGTAAATAGGAAGTGCCGAGATCAGTTTTGTGCAGGTCAATTTAAATCATCTGTCTGTGCATATAAATTATGATACAGTTAATTAGATAATCACTATAGGATTACCTGAGTCCAGTTGACCTTTTTTTTCATTCAGTGAATCCAGTAGATGGTGGTTAATGAGGAACTTGTCAAAAATTTGTATTCAGATTTTATTTTCCAAATTCTTCTCCAAAAGCAAACATTCCCATTCTAATGAAAAAGGTACCTATATATTTCTGATATACTTGTGTCTAACCTTTTAGGAACTAATTTTCCATTTGTTTAAAGAGATGCTTTAACCCTTCCTTCAGCACTAGCTAGTAAGTGCAGAACCACTTAGGTTTCAGCACTACTGAGAGCTTCATTCAAGCTTGAAACTTGATTCTCAGATTATCTAGGGGATTGTCTGTTTGATCAGTAGAATGCAATCCCTTGAGTGTGCTCAGGACATGTTGAAAACAAAGGACTACCAGTAAAGTCAGTCTACTGTTTTGAGTAGGTTGCCTGCCCCTCTGACTTGTGATATTGAGGACTACAAGACAGTGCTTGCTTCAGGAAAGATGTGAGCCACGGTTTCTAAGATACTGTGTTACAGAAGCCATTTGTTCCTCTTCTGGCCCATTAAATATTTATTTTATACAAAGACATACAGGAGAGACCAAAGAAGCCAGGGCTAAAGGATACTTAAAAGATGAATGTTCACATCTGTGTCCCAAATTGTTGAAAACATAGAAAATTTGAAAATGCCAAGGCTGCATCCCAATTTAGCAACTCAATCAGTCTCAAGGACTATTGAGTATTCTGGCTTTGTGCCATCTCTTTACAAGTGGAAGAAGCCCAAGCTGTTGAAGCAGTTGTCTGTCTTCAGTGCCTCAGTCCTGGCTAACACTGATATTTGTCTATATAAATACTTGCTGGAAATGTCTTTGTCAGGCCTCTCACTCACCTATGCGTATATGGGAAGACTAGAGACTAAATGTAGGACAGAGGACTATTTTGTAGAGAGCATATACAAGCAGTTAATCTAATTAATCTTGCAGGATCTAATTAATTATTCCTGTCTCAAATCCCTCAGTGTATTATTTTCTCTGTGGTTTATTCTGCATTTTGACAAGTATTTTGAGTGTTTCACAAGTAGGAATGAATTTGTTGGTACAATTCATGGAGGAGTGATTTCCAAAAGAGGACGTGTAGCACAGAGAGGTGAAGTTCACAGGTTGTCAGCAGCATCAGGTTCCTGCTGCAGAGGATTACTCACAGGAGGATGAGGAAAGCTGAGGAAAGATCTACATACTCTTAGGTTCACATCCAAGAAATGGAAGGGACTTTCAGTGAAGTGATGACTACACAAGGGCCAAGGCAGACAGCATGTGGCACACTCCTGCCAGCCTGCCCTAAGGAGTTCAGTTACAACCCAGAAGAAAAGGATTCTGTATCTTAACCTCTTCTCATATCACTGAAAGACCTGAAAGAAAAGAAGGACAGTGGCTGGTATTTAGGTTATCCTGACTTAATTGACATGTAATACATGCCATAAGTTGCCCAGGGGCAAGGATGAAAGGGTTTAGCATTTTGGGGAACAAAGTTTGGAGGAAAATACAAATAGGGTCATATTAATGCATAAGTAGAGATTGTGTTAAGTTGTACAGTGGATGCTTTATTTTCACACGGAATATATTTTGTGACCCTGTACTGTTCAATGTTAGTACTATATAGCACTGTTCTCTAACAGCATAAATTATACAAATCCGTTACCCTGGAGATAAAATACACTATGACCCATTACTCATATATGGGTATCTGTTACTCTTTACCTTCTTTAGAAAATAATCTACCTCTACCTGTTTTAGCATCCTTCCCTCTCCTTCTTTTTTCCTTGTCTCTATTCTGTCTTTGTCTGCCCCAAATATGTATAAAGGTCATATGTTCTTTAACTGCAAAAATGAATGATTCTTGGTACAATGTAATCCTGAATCTAGAATCTTGACCCTGTTGTTTTATGAGATCTGAGGCCTCCTTTCAGCTCTGGTTTTCCACTGACTTCTTTGACACGCTTCACTAGACCTAATAGCTCCCTATTACCAGTTACAATTTAGCATCTGAGCCAGGAGCTGGAGGAAAAAGGGAAAAAGGAGTGTAAATTATATGGAGTTGTGGTGAACAAAGGTTTTATTTCTCCTGAGCACAACCCTTTGATAGGAAAACGGGGGAGACAAATGTGTTGCTAATTTAATTAAGTAGTATGAGATGGCAGGGTCCACAGATGCTATTTAGGACTGGATTAATCAAGAGCAGGTGATGAAAATGAATAGTCACACATAATGTTAGCATTTTTAACAATCCGACACAGTCTAATAGAATCAAGTGCCATTTAACAACAGCGCTCAGTTTTGCTTGATAATCCAAATTTATCTACACTTTCACCCTAGATCAAGAACTTTGATTCCCTCTCATTCCCCTCATTCCCATTAATTTTCTAGTGCATTTTTAGTTATTTAACATTTTTCCCAACATGTTCATATCCACTTGTACCACATGGAAAACAGCACAGTGAGGGCTGTGAATGAATTGCATTCTAGCTGCTGATAAATTTTTGTATGGAGCAGTTAAACACCTTTGAACAGAAAAAACTGACCTTTGAACAGAAAAAACTGACCTTTAAACAGATGAGAGGTCATCCTTACCAGTATGCAAACTTGTTTTTCCTCCTCCTTTCTAAAAGTACAGGAAAGGTCCTGGTCAGTTTTTTCTCTATCAAACTAAACCCCAAAATATTTTGGTCTTTAATTTTGTGATTGCCTGCAGCTATTTAACATGTCTTTTGCTATGTGGCTCAATATTTCCTGACAATAGCTGAAGAACAGAAGTTAGTGAGATCTTCTGTTTGCTCTCTAGTAAGAGTTATTGGAAAGAAGATGAAAATCTGTCAGACTGAAAGCAAATTTAACTGCATATGAAGTCACACTTTCCCAATTAAAGATTTTCAGCTAAAATATTTTTTTTTCTGCCCATAATTTCACTGTTTGCAAAGGACTAGAATGTAACACTGGAAATCAGAACTGCATCTGGTTGTTGTCTTTTACCTGTGAACAGACTGTGGACTCAACAAGCACATTAACTTTATAGAGCAGTAGACATACAGCTCATTCTTCCATAGCCTTTGACATAGACAAGAGTGTAGGAAAGTGGTATGACATCTGTTTCTCATCCCCTGTGTGTAGAGAGGGTATAAAGACTGTCACCTATGCTAGGGCCCTGAAAGCTTTATGACCTATTACTTCTTTATGTGGTGCCATAAAGGCAAACCAAATCCTGTCCAACATGAGACTGACAGAACATTCTGCAGTATTCCTAGTTTTCAAAGTCTGAGTTCTCTTTACACTTTTAATAGATGGATTTATTGTACTTCAGAGTGCAATTTCCCATTAGTTGTTATCAGGACTGAGGGGAGCTTCTTTGTGTCACAGGAGAGTAGTTACCCCATCTGAACTACTCCATCAGGCGCTATACGTTTTGCTGCATTTGTAGAGACTTGCCTTTTCTAAACCTTATGAAAGTCAATCACAAACAGAAAAAAATGATACATATTAGGCATGTCTCAGTTGCTATGTTTTGATATAGCTATTCTCCAATCCCTGAAAATCTGTTTAGAGCAGCAGAACTACTTCTGTGTACCATCAAAATATCTGTAGTTTTAGGAACCCCTGTGTATTAACAAATCCAATGCATGAAATGCAAAGATAACACATGCGTTTATTTCCAATTAGCACTACCAGGATGACCTCCCTGGTTCTGCATAGTGTTCTTCGTCTCTCTCTCTCTCTTTCCCCCCCTCAAGTGAACTATTTATTTGTCAAAGTACCTTTAACAGAAAAGAGTGGATACCACCAGGGAGAAAAGCAAAACAGCCTCTCCACACCTCACAGGAAAAGAACCCACAAAAAACCCAAACCCAAAGCCAATATGTTTTTACATTAATGTGTTTTATAACAAAAAATACCAGCATCACAATAAATTTCAGGATTTTTTGAAACATAAAACCTTTGTTAATTTGCTCTAAGGCATTTAGCAAGAGTGGATCAGGTGTGTCCATTCCCAGCTGTCTGTCTTTTCCTTGTATGGTGGTAAAGCACTATAGACCTCAGGTAGTTAAAACTCATAGCTTAGGCTAAACATTTCACCTGTCAGTCACCTCAGGGCCTATTTATCTCTTTTGCCCTATAGTCACTTTTGTGGCATCTTAAGTTGTTCCAGCTATACTTGCCAGAACTTGCCTGCAATATCCATGAATTTTGTTGCATTTAAAAACCTTCTGTCACAGATGACGTTACCAAATCTTTCTGCTCATTATTGCCCCCTATTGAGACAGTACAGCTCACAGAGCAGGTATTGTGAGTATTGCACTCTTAACCGGAGCAGAGTCACTGATGTAGGATGGCAATGTATTTAGCTGCCAGAGATGCTTTGCATACATGACAACGACCAGAAATTAAATGCTTATCTAACATCCTTCTTCTTGGAATATCAGAAATAAGGAATATTAAAATGTAAATGGTATGAGAAGCTGAAGCAACAATGTACCTTCATTCTAGAAAACTTCATCTAGAGCTGGAAGTTTAGTGTCAAGGTTTGTGAGATTTATGAGAAGTCACGAAGGAGGGAGAATTGCTGTGTGATTGTCCTGGAGGCTCAGGATGAAGTGAAAAGAGAAGCTCCTTTGACTGGGGTGGGGGGAAGAGTGGGGAGAGAAGAGATCACAGAAAGTATTTGGTGTCTCTTGCTTTAGGCTTTCAGAGTAACACAGTTCCTTTCTATTTTTTTTCTTTTTTTTTTCTTTTTTCTTTTTTTTTCTCCTTTCTTTTTTAAGTGTTCATACTTTCTCAAGTATGTTTAAATTTAGAGTTGGGATCTTGTGCACTTCATCCCTGTTTGAAGGCAAGGTTATATTTTGAAGTATGTGTGGGTTTTTAATTAAAAATTTCAAGTAAAATATTTAGAATACCTCTGAATTATGGAATATTTTTGTTTTGCAAATGGAAAAGTGTAACCAATGGTCTTATTACATTTTATATTAAAAGCAGTGCTAAATTATAACAAAGGAAAAGGTTAAAAGAATTACAGTCTGGATTTATTTATATGCGTTGAAGATTAATGTCTGTGGTTAATTTGGTTTGAAATATATATTCTAATAAGGTGTTAAAATTAGTTCTGAGAGTGCTCATCTGGCAATTATGAATATGTTATAACAATGTGTAATTAAGCCTCTCTAAAGCTTTTACTTTTGTTTGTTTGGTTGTTTGTTTGACTGAACTTATGAGAACTTAGAGACAGGTGCAAGGACACTTTTTAAAGTGAAATTATAGTTACACATAATTGCACAAGAAAACTTTTATGTATGTTCTCACTCCCTGAAGGAGAAAGATAAGAGAAGGCAAAAAAGGGGGCAAAAAAGCTTTTGAGGGCAAAAAGCTTAGTGTTTCCACAATTTGGGGGAATGTTTATGATTGTTTTACACTATAAAGATGTGCAAATTGTCATGCAGGCTTAACCACATGTGTCAAAATATGGAGGGATGAAAAAAATGATAAAATGGCCAGAAGATAGCAGCTTATTGTGTCATGCTTTGCCCGGAGGATATTAAGAAGTAGGGTACTGCCAGGGTCTTTACTAGGACCTTTAACATCTTTGGCATCTTTAGCAATGACTTGAAAGTGATGATGGATGGCACTTTTACCAAGTTTGCAGGAGATACTAAATTGTGGAGACCACTTGATAAGCTCAGGAACAGGATGGCTATTCAGAGGTACATGGACAGGCTGGAGGAAGGGGTCAACAAGAACCCCATGAAATACAACAGAGACAATTATCAAGCTTTGTGCCTGGAGAGGAAGAATCCCTTGCAACACTACAGTCTGGTGCTTGAGTATGGGAGAAGCAGGTCTGTGGAGAGGTCTTGTCGGGGGCTAGACAAGAACCAACAGCATGCCATGTCAACATTGACAACCAACAGCATCACTGAGTATCAACAGGACCATAACCAGTAGGTGGAGAAACAGCTAGAACAGTGTGTGCAGTTCTGGGCTGAAAGAAAGATGTCCATCAACTGGAGTAATTTCAGAGAGCTGGCTGGGAGAGGGAGCACTTGCTCTGTGAAGACAGGCTGAGAAAGTATGGCTTATTTACCCTGGGGAAGAGGTGGTTTTGGGTGACTTAACTGTAGCCCTCCAGTACCCATGAGAAGATTATTCAGAAGACAAAGCCAGACTCTTCTTGGTTGTGTGTGGCAGCACAAAAAGAGACAAAACCTCAAGCTGAAACAAGAGTGTATCTGGTTACTCAGACACAAGAAACTCTTTCAGTATGAGGACAGTGCAGTAGTCAGTGAGGTTGCCTAGAGAGTCTACGGAGACAATGTTTTCAAGGCTGGATAAAGCCCTGAGAAACCTGCTCTGATGTCATAGCTAACGTCTTAAAAGTCCTTCCAACTGGAACTGGCCTGTGATTTTGTGACAGATAATAGTCATCTAGTGTTAACATTTGTTTAAAGGTGCTGCACCTGGATTAGTAGACAACTGGCCCCAACCAAATGTGGTAGTGCTTGACTTTTGCTGGGCTACCAGGCTTTCACAGCTCCCATGGCTCTCTCTGCAGCACTTGGAGCAGGACAGGCTTATTAGGAGGAGGAGGCGGGCGGGCTGCTGTGTCCCAGCAGGACAACAATGGGTGCAGTCCCTTTGAGGAGATTTCTGCTGCTTCTGGCCTTCCTTATGAAGTATGGTAGCTCTGCTCCTTTCAAAGATAAATACTTAAATAGTACTGTTTGGTCTTTCCATCCCACATAGTGGCTGGGAAATACACAGTGAATACACCTATTACCTACAAATATCAATAGCATGAATACTGTTGAAAGGATTATTGTGACATATGTAGAAAGTGTAATAATCTCCTCCATTTGGCATTCTAAATATTGAATTTCTTGCCTGTTTAGTATTCTAAGTGTGCAGTCTTATCATTGCAACTGTGCTGGGGCAAACTTATGTAGGCTCATGGTCCAAAGGAGGTGTGTCATTCCTGGGATATGACCTACATAAGTTACATACATTAGCTGTTATTTCAGGTGAATTTTCAGTCAGATAGGAGTATTAAAGAGACTTTAAAAACAACTAATATTTATATCAGTTCTGTTCCTTGCCATTTGCCTCACAAATGATTACTCCACAAAAGAAATGTATTGCAGCTAGAGGTGGAGGGGAAGGAACAGTGGACTGACCAAAGCTTCCCACCCTCATATTGTGCACAAGACACTGAAGAAAACAAGTCAGAAAACTGGGGAAGCATGCCAGAGAGGAAGACTGGGAGTGAGTGAATGCTGATACAGGATAGGTGGAGGGGTAAATGGGAGGAGCAAAGAAAAGAAGGAGACTTGCCATGTAGAAAATAGTATGATAAATTCACATTTTTCCTCAGCTGAAGATATTTTCAGAAATTAGATTTATCTACTGGAATTTAGCATAAAGTAAATCATAAAATTCCATCAATATATAATCATCCAGTCTCCTTTATTTATCCATTTCTAGCTAGTACATCTTTTGTACATTTAATTTCTGAGCTGTTGGTTTCAGGTGCTGGTATGTGTTAAGCACCAGGATATTCTGAGAGTAATGTTTAGGTAATAAGCAAAGTTGTTCACAGTTGCAACTAGGAGAGAAAAGACACTGCAATACACTCCAATCGAGAACTTGTTTTCATTGGGTGTGAACTGCAGATGTATTTTCCTGAGTAGGTACCTAGTCAGGAATTACACTAACTCTTTTTCCTGCCTAATGAAAATATTTTTATGTTACAGACATCACAGTAGAGGACCTCTCATCATTGAAGCGGGTGAGTTGGACCTTGCACATAAAATAAAGATTTAAAAAAGAACAAACAAAAACTAAACAAACAACAAAACCATTTTTCTTCATTGCTAAACAAATCAGCGGATCCAGTAAAATCTATCATTATGCAAAAATTCTTGCCTTTCTGTTGGTTAGATTTTTCTCAGACTGTGTACTCTGCTTGTTACCCTTGGCTCACCTGAAACATCTCTAGAAAATGTGCAGAAAATACCTTCCTTTTCTCTTGATATGCCCAAGAATGGATGAGATACTGAGAAGAATTTCTTCTACTGACGTAATGTGTAAAGAAGAAGAAAACAATATGTCCTGTGGAAGAGGAAGAAGAATAGATTATGGGAATTAAGAAGATACAGAACCAAACTAATCCTCTCCAGCTTCAGTACCCTGAAAAAAAGCCAGACTCGCTCCAGTGCATTAAGGTTTTGTCCTTGGCAAAGAGGCTGTTTTGCTGTCCTTTCCCACCAAAGCACTCTGTATCGTGTCATGCTTTATTGGTCTGCATAGATGGATGTTTCTAGATCAGTGGAGATCTATCACAACAGTAGAACAGTCCTTAACTCAGCCAGTGCAGAACGTACTTGCTTTCTTTTCTGCAGAAATCTTGAAAATACCTTGAAGCAATGGTTCCAAGGAGCTGCCATTCCTCTCCTTTTCATAGCTAAGATGACAGATGTTCTAGATTCATTTCCAACCACACAGATTTTTTGTTTGTTTGTTTTTGAGTTTGTTTTAAAACTTGAAACAAATCTTGTTTTGAGGTATGAAACATGACATCTACACAAATGTCAAAAAATTCTATATGTACCTAGGGAAAAATCTGTCTTTGGGTTCCTATAATAGCACATCTTTCATCCTAGTTAATTAAGTACATATAAGTGTACTTCAGGCCTGTTAGGATTAAGCAGAGATGCAGTGAATCCCAGTGAGGATTTTTTTCTTGCATTTTTATGTAATAGATATGTTTCTTTGTTTCGTTTGTGCATTGTGGTCTCATTAATCTGCAGTGCAAGACGAAAAGTGGCCATGATTTCCACTGGTATGATAAGACATTTTGGCTGCTACATTCATAGAGATAAATTGGTTATTTTACAAAGTCTCAAAGGGTGAAAGCTTGGAGCTTTATTTTAGAGTTTGTCACATGATCTCACTGCATGACATCGCAAATCTCCCGTCTCTGCTTTGTTGGCCTATATGCATGAATAATTTTCCCAGTACTTGTTTGTAACTGAGCGGGAGAAAGAGAGAATTACCGCTGCACAATCTCTTGTTGTCCGCGATCAGCATTCCGTTGGTCTGAGCTGGCTTACAACAGTGTAAAGACATCAGTGGCATGTGTTATAATATATTGAGCATTGTCCTGCTGAAGAACGCACGAAAGAAAGAACATTGTTCTACTAGGGAGCAATTCATTGGGTTTTTCCCAGAGACTCTTGGGTCAAGTTTTTATAGGCCTATTTGATTTTCAAATTCTTTTTCCCCCTTTTTCCTCTCAGTGAGCCATAGTGTCCAAACTTGTCTACATTTACTTCCCATGTTTTGTGCATGGTAGATGTCCTTTAAAAAGAGTATCTCAAATAAGTCTTTATTCTTGTTTTGTTGGCTCTTATTCTGTGTTTTCATGAACTCTGGCCCTGGCCATGGCAACTGCAAGAAAAATGTTAACATTGATTGACAGGATTAAGAAAGCCTCCATGCCTATCCGCATTTCAAACACTTTGGGAACAATGGTGTTTGGTGTGATTGAATTAATGAGATATCGCAGACTGTCAAAAGAGCACACATACTTTACATAAACCTGATTATCTTTGCATGGCAGAAATGAAAAAAAGAAGGCTACAGAGGTTTGGCTTTCACTCATGCCTCCAAAGGAGCCATCAAAGTGTGTGCCCTGGCTCAGAGAGTGATGTGCCCGCTCAATTGGCCTGCCCTCCCTTTTTCTCTACATACTGCCTGGCTCTGCTTAGCATATATCAGCCCTGGGCTTTAACAAGTCTATTCAGGCGACCGGGCCCAAAACAACACTCTTTTCACAACTCAGCACCTCTGTGCTGTTTTTTTTTTTTTTTTTTTTTTTTTTTTTTTTTTTTCCTAGGGATCTATTGTTTAACTTGAACTAAGCATACATTTCAACAATTAGACCTGAACTGGCTCCTTCTGCCCTAGCTTAACCCCATAGCTTAACCCCAAAGAGCGGCATCAGTCATGATATAACATATATTTTGAGAGGTGAGCCACAGCTGGTGCTCATGCTTAGCAGCAGAATTGCTGGATAGAGAAGAAAGTTTCGTAATGAACCTCTTCACATTTAAGGCTTTAAATGGTAGTTTGGTCCCCCAGGAAATTTTTCAGCAGGCAAAATGACAGGGTGAATACATACAATTCACTAAACTAGTGCTGTATCTTAACAATATATATATATATATATATTTTTTTTCCAAGAGGACATCATGTATTAAGAAGCTGTGAAATGAAATGTAATCCAAAAGCTGAAAGGATTCTACCTACATACATACCTGTCTGTCTATCTGTCTACTTACCTGCCTTACAACTTCTCTAATCGTTTTACATGGTCCTTTTTACCACAGATGAGCAATGCTTTCTCAAATGTGTGCATCCGTGGCTTACTGGAAATCACAAATTTAGTGGAGGTGGCATTTGTTAACTGAATAGCTTATATCAGGGTTTTCAAACTTTTTGAAGCAGGCAGTCACTTTTTCTATTGAATTGAACTCCCTACATTTAAGAGACTGGAAGACTTTTTTTTTTTCTCTCAAAAAATTTTTTTTATTTTTTTTTTTTTTTTATAAAATACACATTTTTTTTTTTTTTTTTTTTCTTTTCTGTGCTAAATTCATTTGGAAAAAAAATGGAGAAAAGTTTGCTTGTGGAAAAAGCTCTTGTTAGCAAGGCATGTCTGGCAGTATTTCTAGTTAGACTCCAGTGATGAGATACCTGGAAACCCTCAAAAAATCATTCTCATGAGAATGTCTGTTTCTGCAGGCATATGAAGCATGGATAACATAAATAAATTTTAAACAAGTGTTCTAACCTTGCTAGTATACTTGCATCTGCACAAATATCTAGACCTCCGAAGCTCCTTGTATCAATACTTCTCACCCACTGGGAAAATGTAAGTTTTTTTTTAAACATGGAAGATAGTTTTTTTTTTTTTTAATTTTAATTCTTTTTTTTTTTCTTTTCTTTTTTTTTTTTTAATATTTAACTCACCATCTGTGGATTTTTTTAATTTATATAACACTTTAGGTCTTAATAAGTAAAGAAAATATATTCTTTATCTGTGTAACTTCATTGATAACAGTGCTGAGCTGAAAAATATAAGAATCGATTTCCAGATAGAGATTTTTTTTATTATTATTTTATTATTTTATTTTTATTTTGTCTTCATAGCTTTATGGACTTGTCCCTAAAATCTTGTATTACTCCCTCAAGCTCTAGTGATTCTATGTTGGGATAAATGATTAATTTTCTCTAAGGATTTTGAAAAACATTGTAAACATACAGAAGTTTAAAATCATTTGGTGGCATGTGTTGAGTGTTGCTTTGTAAATCATTAAATAATTTATAGCAAAACTCATTTTGACACTTGTGCATATTTTCCAAGGCCATGGATTAATGGCAGACCTATCATAACAGATTAATGATGCAGATCAAAGAAAAGGAATAAAGCACTGCTCTGTGAAATTGTAAAACAAAATATTTCCCCCCAAAGCTCAACCAGTAGATGGCTCTGTTTCACAAACCCTGTTATGATACCAGCTGCCATATCCTCCCGGTTAGACCTACTGCAACCTTTTTGTTAGCAAAAATTCACCTTTGTGTAAAAACTGTAAGATGATGTGAGGACGGTGGTATTTTGAAGCCTATATAAAGTTGTCTGAATACTCAAGACATTTGAAATTCATATGTGCACATAATAAGCAGAAGAGATAGAGACAGCTAGTCAGTCTGACTCATCCTCAGAATAATCAGGCTTCTTTACCCTACATGACAGGTCATGGACTTAACATCTTTTGCCCCTTTTTATGAACAGCGCACAACTGGGATTTATGGAACTTACAGTAATAGGTAGGGATGCCACCACAGGTCACTCAAGCTTATGCTTCCTTTTTTTTTATTATTATTATTATTTTATTATTTATTTTTATTCCCCTCAATCTGCGTACCTGAACGCCAGCTAGTGTGCTTTCCTTTCTATATCTTACACAGTCAACTGCTCCTTTTGTGCTCTTTCTTCTCCAGTCTCATGACAAAGACTTAGTGAAGGCGAATTCTAGTGCATCTGGAGGAGAGAATCTTTCCTTCTTGAATCTCAAGAACTTACAAGTCTGAAAAAGAAAATCTGTAGAAAAAGGAGCTGGACAAAGAACTATCTTTGGGAAAGAGAAAAGAAAGAAGGAAGCCCTATAATGATATAACCCTACAGTTTCTTTATGCCAGCCTGAGGTCATTAATGCCAGCCTGCAATGCGTTCTGCAGAACACCCCACTCTGCACAGCATGAAGCTGCTTCACCTGCCAGAGAGTGCCACTAGCCTCCTTTGTCTCTCAGGGAGGAGTATGAAATGACAGTCCTGCCTGTTTCTCCTGCTGAGAGCTCTGCCAACAAGTTAAAAAATGTTTTCCGGCAATCCTTTAAATTCACAATGGCAATTACATGTCTATGAGAACAACAACATAAAAGAAGTGAACATGAAATATGGCAACAATGATTTCTGTTTTTGCTAACACAGGTATTGTTGACCTTTATGAAGACTTTGGAATGCACTCCCTGCTCACTTAAGAGTAAACATTCACCCTATCCTTTAATTTTCTTTCAACTTTCTAAATGAATATTATTCACTTTTCCTTTATTAGAGAATTTACAGTAATGTTATGTTTTTCATTTATTAAAACTATTGTAAGTTGAAATTTTGAACTTTTATTCTTGATAAATAGAATGTAAGTTTTTTCCTCATTGAATAAATAATTTCCATTTTGGTGAAGCCTGAGGTTGAGGATTCACAAGGGCTTTAAGCGAACAAAGTGTGTTCTGCTGTCAAAGTAATTCTTCTACCTTCTACCTTGTCTCGCCATGGTGTTTTTTTTTTTTTATCACTTTTTATTTAGTGCGGGTGTGGGGGGGGGGGGGGGTGGTGTCAGCACTAGCATACATGCATGCCCAAAGTGTGCTTGATCACTTCCCTCACCTGCTTCACCCCCTGGATAATGTTAGCACAAAGAAGGCAACAGAAACACCTGGCTGGGTGTTAGATGGAGGTGGGATTTCCAGCTTTTAATTGCGTATTTTACTTAGACGAGCCTACTGCAATGGTGGAACCCCAGCTCACAACAGGAAGTCTTTGACTGTTGTGAAGACACGTTTAAGTGTATGTAATTAACTATAACTCTTGTCATTCCACCCAAGCAGAAACACTTCTTTACTATAGAACCTAGGAAAAAAAAAAAAAAAAAAAAAAAAAAAAGAGAGAGAGAGAGCAAAGCTTCCATATGGAGTCCTACAAAACAAAAGGGAGGTCCTTTTAGTACAAATGATATTATCACCTATACTTTTTCCAAGACATAGGCAAAATTAAAAAAATAATAAATAAGCATGAATGAGACAGCCATCTACAGTTTTTATACCTGCTGAAAATTCTTACTATTACTGTACAACAAATTTGTGCAATCAACCACAGAAGACACGTTGACATGTAGTTGTTTCTTCTTGGTCCCACTTTGAATCTCACATATTGAATTAGTTCCTTCATCCGGATTCACCAAAATGCACACATAACCAATCAAAAACATACCAGCCACACAGCCATCACCCCTGACTCAGACCTCCTTCTACTGTAACTTAGCCAAATTCCTCTTGCAGCTTGCACATAGTTCACAGTGCCTTCAAAGCAGGAAGTCTTGATGTCCCCTTTGTCTTCTTAATGCATAGGAAAACTTTGTTTCCTTCATCCTGACATGTATTTCTAACGTATTCTATGTGTGAATTTAGTTCAGGACTAACAACAGGAAAGAACTGAGTTCATGCTACGCTTATGTTTATTAGGTGATCCTCATAAATTTGCTCTCAAGTTGATGTGTCAGTATCTTCACAGAATCAGAGAATATCCCGAGTTGGAAGGGACTCACCAGGGTCATAAAGTCCAACTCCTAGCTCCACACAGGACCACCTGTATTGGGTTTACATGGCAAGGATTTGGTAGTGGGGGGCTGCAGGGGTGGCCTCTGTGAGAAGAGTCCCAAAACTGCCCCCTGTTAGATAAGGGCAAGTTTCATATAGCTCCAAAGGGACCTGTTACTGACTAGAGCCGAGCCAATAAGCGACGTTGTTTGCACTTCTGGGAGAGCATATTTAAGAAATGGAAAAAAAGAACAGCTGCACAACAGCAGCTGGGAGAGTGAGAAGTGAGAAAATATGCGAGAACCAGCCTGCAGACACCAAGGTCAGTGCAGCAGGAGGGCAGGAGGTGCTGCTCCAGGCACGCAGCAGCAGTTCCCCTGCGGCCTGTGGAGAGGCCCCTGGTGGAGCAGGCTGTCCCCCTGCAGCCCATGGGTCCCACATGGAGCAGATCTCCACGCTGCAGCCCGTGGAGGAGCCCCCGGTGGAGCAGGTGGATGAGGCCTGGAGGAGGCTGCGGCCCATGGAGAGCCCCCGCAGGAGCAGGCCCCGGGCCGGAGCTGCAGCCCGTGGAGAGGAGCCCACGCAGGAGCAGGGAGCTGGGGGGAGCTGCCGCCCATGGGGGACCTATGCAGGAGCAGTTTGCTCCTGGGGGATGGACTCTGTCGCATGCATCTATGTTGCAGCAGTGCTTGAAGAGCTGCTGCCTGTGGGAAGCCCCTGCAAGATCAGTTCTGGAAGGACGGCATCCCATGGGAGGGACCCCACATTGTAGCAGGGGCAGAGAGTGACTGTGAAGGAGCAGTGGTGGTGATGAAGTGTTACAGATTGACCGCAGTCCCCATTCCCTGTTCCACTGTATTGCTTTGTGGAAGGATATAGAAGTGGGTGGATGGTGTTTTCAGTTTGTTTTTAGTTTCTCACTGCTTTAGCTTGTTAGTAATAGGTAATAAATTACATTAATCTCCTTGCACAGAGTGTTTTGCATGTGACAATAATTGTTGAGTGATCTTCCTGTCCTTGTCTCAACCTTTGAGCCCTTTTCATTGTATTTTCTCCACCTTTCCCTTTAAGGCTGAGGAGGGTGGGTGGGGGTGGGGGGGAGAGCAGTTGTTGTGGAGCTCAGCTGCCCAGATGAGTAACACTACTGCACCACTCAAATATCAAACCATATATCTGACAGCATTGTCCAAACAAATTCCAGCAGGCTCAGTTCCATGCCCACTGCCCTGGGAGGTCTGTTCCAGTGCCCAACCACACTGTCTCAGTGAAGAACCTTTTGCTAGCATACAGACTGAATCTCCCTGTCGCAGTGTTATGCTGTTTCCTTTGGTCCTGTCACTGTCCCCAGAGAGCAGACCACAGTGCATGCCCCTCTGCTCCCTTCATTAGGAAACCACAGGCTGCTATGAGGCCTCCCTCAATCTCCTATTCTATGGGCTGAACAATCCAGGTGACCTCAGCCACTCCTCATATACCTTTCACTCCAGACATTTCATGATCTTTTCACTCCAGACATTTCATGATCTTAGTTGCCCTCCTTTTGACGCTCTCTAAAAGTTTTATGTCCTTCTTATACTGTGGTGCCCAAAACTGCACACAGTACTTGAGGTGAGGCTTCATTAGTGCAGAGCAAAGTGGCACAATCCCTTCCCTAGACTGGCTAGCAATGCCATGCTTGATACACCATCTTTTATTAATACTTAGGTGGCTGACTAAAAGCTACTGACAGTGAGTTTGGACTGACACTAGCAAACATGAGGAGATGCTGAACAATGCTTTAAAACATATCAATTAAAGCACAGTGGCTAACATAATATAAAACAGCTCTTTTATTTTTCTAATCCTGACAGACCCTTGAAGTCTCATCTCTGGTAATATCCTGACCCAACAGAAGTTCAGTAAAAAAAAACTCATTTACCTCAGGGCTGTCACAATTGCATTAGTCTTTCTAGGAAAAAGCAGAGAGCACTCCCAAAATTCTTTTTTCAACGGAAAGACCGAAAGCATGGTCTTTCTGACACTTTTCCATTTTCCTAACTATTAAATCAGCTAGTGCAGATTTAAATGCTATGAATGAATAGAATATGTTAGATTTTCAAAAAATGTTGCAATGGCATTGTAAGTTTTCCATCACAAAGGCCACAAATCCTCTTCCGTTAAAGATGCTTGGTTCCCAATCCTTGAGAAATGTGATGTAAATCATGGAAGAGAAATTTAGAAGAATGAAAATGAAATTGAACATCATACTAATTTCCTCAAATAAAAACATATTCTAGGTGGTATTAATTTCCAGTTACGCTTTCTTAATGACATTCTACTTTTCCTGACTACATTTAGGGGTTAGGAGTTTTCATTATATTGATGACTGCACTTTCCTTTTCACCTTGAAGAAGTGCATTCTTTGCACTGCAGACTCAGTATCCTTGAGTAACCGGAAATCATTAATAAATATAATTATCACTAGGCAAAGCTTTGAGGTTAGTACAATGCCCTGGTAAAACATGTTTGACTGGATGAAAAAGTTTACGGAGATTAACACCCACAGAGCTGGCCCACTGGTAGGTTGATGCAGGTTAATAGAAATGTGTGGCAACAGGCAGTAACATTAGCAGGGTCTTTATCTTTAGGTCTCATAAATATTCTCCTTAACCCCTGCTAAAACATGTTTCAGGCTTTTCTAGAAAGAATTAGGACAGTTAATTCTATGCTTATTGTAAGGATTAGGATCATTCTGTTCAGAGTTTCCCTGCTCCCCACTATCAGTTCAGAAGTGTCCAGCTTTCTGGGCACTTAATTTGAGTTTATATCCAGTGTTGAGATTTTCTGATTGCTGCTTCTTGTCTCTTAACCAAAGGAAGGGATATCAACAGCAAATTCCTAGGCTGTGAGAGCTGGCCTCTGAATATTTTGTTTGAAGTGTAGTGCTCTATTAAATAATGCCATGAAATGTTGAACTGAAGGTTCATGCCTTACAGTACTGAAAAGCCAGTTTGGTCATTATGTTGAATTTAAAAGGAGCAAGAGCTTCTTGTAATCATATATAAGTTTATTGTTCTTTTCAGGTCTTTGTCAGTTTCTTTGTATATTAAACCACAGAGACTTTATTCTTTAGTAGATTGAAAACGGAGCTGGGAAGGGGTTAAGGATCTTCGTTGACTGCAATTTCTCAATCAGCCTCAGGAAGCCTCAGGTCAACTTTGCTCATAAAACTCTGCACAAATATTTCTTTCTCTATCAGAGGAATTCTAATTCCACACACAGACCAGTGCCACTCAGATTATTACACATTATTAAAAATTAATTTTAAAAAATGGTTTGGTCCCTGTAATCTCCTGTAGTACAGTAAGATCCCAAGCTTTGGGGAAAAAAAAAAAAAAAAAAAAAAAAAAAAAAACACTCCAATAATAATGAAATAAATACTAAATATATGCTTTTTTATTTTTTTCCTTGCTGTTGTTATTTCTGTTTTCCCCAGTTTTATATTCTTTGCTCTTTTTCCACCTTTAATGGCAGAACTGAAGATTTTTCCTCTAGCTACAAGACTGTCCTTATGAGAAAAAACCATCATATGGAACTTAACAAGGATAAAAACCTTCCATAGAGATTAATAGGTTTCCATAGAAATTACTCTAAAAAACATATAATTTTATAGAAACTTCAATAGAAAATGTGAAAAATCACTCCCTCCTGCAGTAAAATGTGTAAGAAGGTGAGCTCAAGAGAAAAATACTTCTGTCACAGAGAGACTGTTATGCTGTATAGCTAGCTACGCAGTAAGATTTGTCTGTCCCTCACAGCATAGGCCTGTAACTAAAACTATCCAGACCAACTTGGCAGCTTGCAGGGAAGATTACTTGTGTCTTTGTCTAAGCACCAGGACTCCAGGGCAGATACACCAAAAAATTGCTCCTTCCCTGCACCCAGATTCTGTTTTTTATTCAGCTCTCCTCATTACAAAGTTGACCGTATTCAAAAAATGCCATATGTCCAGCCATGTGTTAGTGTAACAGACAGCAGAAAGGTTTGTTAGATGACTGTGTTGGCACCATGTCCTGTGTGGCACAGAGAAGGAGACATGAAATCCTGGTGCAGCTGGAAGACATATTGGGGTGGTCAGCTGCATGCGTAGGAAAGGAGAGATGCAGGAGGTGGGGTGCCTGCACAGAGTGGATTAGGAGTGGGGAAAGCCATGGAGTGGGGCAGCCTCTGGCATGACATAGACCCATAGGTATACCTCAGGCAGCAGTGGTCACAGCTAGGTTATCTGCACAGGAGTGAGTGTGGGGGCTAGTACTACTCAGGAAGCTACTGCCAGGTACAAAACTAGAGAAAAAGAAAGGCATGTGTCATGGACAGGATATTTCTTTTTTGAAATATACATATATACACATATATATATTGCCATTGTCTTTTCCTCTCTGAATCATATCTATTTTCAGAGTTACCTTGTTCTAATTTGTGTTTTAATAAAACTTAACACTTTGGGGTGTTTGTGTTGCTGCATTGTAGAAGAGATGGGACTGTTCTACTTCACGACTGGTGGATTTTGGATCTCAAATACATCTGATGTAATCTTCTAAGTATACCTGCTGCCAGTTCCAGTCTAGCAACTATCCACATGCATATATACAGGCCATAATCTCCAAATGCATTCTGGTCCTAAGCTGAGGTTTACTTAAGAGAGACATTCGTTTCATCAAACTGTGCCACTGGATTACTTTTCATCAAGAAAAAGGTTACAGTTCTCACTGAATTCCACAGAAATCTTGTGTATATGGGGAAGAGCAGTTAAAAACTGATTTGGTATGTCAATGAACAGGTAGAAGTCCCTTACCACTCTGACAGGCTGTTTACTTGTTTGTTTGTACACCTTAATAAGCCTATTAAATATAAATATGAACACTTTTCTTTATTAGCAGTCACAGAGAATTCTCTTAATTAAGGCACCATTTTCTTTTAACTTTATCACATCAACATTTTGAATTAAAAATTTCTGTGCTAGTTAACCTGATATTCCTATAAGTAAAAATAAAAAATAAAAATAGGTGTTTGTTTATGTTAAAACATTCTGACTGATTCCTTAGGAGAGCAAGGCATGATAGCAGTGGTCTTAGTCTTTACAGAAAGCTTTTCCTATAATGAAGCATAACAAAAACACTGAGATGACATTTCTTATTTTTCATATTTCTTCACAGTAAATTCAGATGGATGGGGTTATTGTGCTAATCTGGGTTCTCATTTGAACAACTTGCATTGGAGACTAAGAGAACAGAAAGGATGGGTTGGAGCCATCAGCTTTGAAAAAGGAAGGGGAATATGGTTTCTGGAAGAAGTCTGGGTCTTTCCCAGGGAGGAACAGTGCACATGTAAGCAAAATATACATCAGTCAAAATTGTGCAGACAGGGCCATCTGTTGATCTCCTGTTTAGTTGATCATTTACAACACTGAATACTTTTTGGAAGGTTGGTATTTGAAGGGTGCTGGTAGATAGCTCAAATTCCAAGGCAACTCACAGAGTTCCTGCATTAATAATTGACTGAGTAGTAAAGCAGCAGCTTGTGACTGGGAGTAGATTTTCACTTGTCATGACTCTTGGACTTTTCAGTGTGTATATAGGGCATAGTATGAGAAATCCTATGAAGAGTAAAAGAGTGGAAGAAACAAGTGGATACACCTTAAGTAATAGCAGTTATGTTGATGACTCCACAATTTTATAGTTTCCAATATGGTGCACTGAACACTGTAGTTTTAAATCAGTGAAGAAAATGAGATCATCCCTAAGTGGAGCAAATCTAACTTGTATATAGCTTGTCCCAGACAGTAGAAACAAGGTAATATCACAATGAATGGTTATATTGCAGAAGCAGCAGATGAATTCAAATCATGCATGTTAAAAAAAAGGGATATTCCCAAAAAATTAAAAGAAATTTGGAATGGCTCACTCATTCAAACACTCATTCAATCAAAAGGCTCTAAGAAAATGGAGTCTAAGAATGTGTGAAAGTTTACTGCAAAATCTAATTCTTTCATACCCTGTTCTGAGTACGAAATCATGAAAAATGATTTCTGCTCATATAGAAACTATGGGGGGCATTTAAAGGTGGTGCTGGTGAAGACCTACATATTTCCTGTATCAAAAAGAAGAGAAATTATATGTTTCCAAGATGGGAATGCAGCATAAGCATATGTACTTTGATCATATCAGGCATAGGGATGGAGAAGACCTTGAAATAGTTAGTACATATGAAAGGGATAAGGAGACCACCCTTGCAGAGGATGACTGGCGAGAAGATGATGTATGACAGATGACTGTGAGTCAGTTGCTTATAAATCAAACAAGAAATGGACTGAGGAGGCTCCCAAATATTGTAGAAAGATGTTACCAATATTTTACATGGATTTTACCTTACTTAAGGTAAGATGAATGTCTCTCATACCTGATTTAGCTCATTTCTATTATTATTTTGAATTCCTGATCATCTGGAAGTTTGTGGCATTCAGAACTTTTCCAGGCAAGTGGGAAAAAAAGAAAAAAAATCTATATACATAAGTGCAAGATGGAAACGTGTAAAATAATTTGATTTGATATTCCCATATATTTTGTAATCTCAGGATTTTTTTTTAAAAAAAGAAAAAAAAAGATAACTGGCTCAGAGAAAAAGACAAATATTTAAGCAGACAAAAAGGCCATACTCCAAACCAATGAATAGACACTGTTGGCTCAATGTTATTATTTTCTGTAACATTTTTCAAAAGATGCTTTCTCATTCTGGATTACTTCATTTTAGGTTTACATTATTACTATTACTAGTCAAATGAGCTTCACAGAAAGGAGGCACCACTACAGCATCTTTCTCTTCCTGTCCTCTGCAGGTAGGAGGATCTCTGCAATAGGGATAATATATCTTAATTTCAGCTCAAAAATATGTTCCTTTCTGAATGATGTTTTTGAAAAACTAGATTTGCTTATATTAAAGGGCTGCATAATTCAAGTCTGGACAAAAATCCCTTTCAAAGGAACTGAAAAGAGACTACTTGTTTTGTTCTGTTACAGGAAAACAAATGTATTGCATTTTGCATAAGTATTGTATCAGAATCAATTATAATGGCCTTCATACGCCTGCTGTTTCTACATTTGGAACTTCCCAGCACATTCTCTTTTTGTCCCTACACTTTTTATTTTTATTTTTAATTATTATTCCTTGTCTCTTACCTTATTTTTTCCTCTGACATTTCCTTGTTCATTGGATTATTTGCTTTTAATTCACTCTCCTCTTTAAAGAAAGGCAAGCTTGTAGAGTAAGGATTTTATAATAATTTTTATTAGGTATATGCAGGTAAGAACTTGGTGCTGCTTCTACTAAAGTTTTCTAAAGTTTATCTGAACAATGTGTAATTTGCAATTACAATTTACCAACACTGACTTAGCAGTAAAATCAGAATCAAACTCCCATTCAAGCTCCCATTTGAGAGAAACATTTTCTTGTATGAAATTTTAAAGAAAATCTGTTCAGGAAGAACAGGTATGTGGCTGCTAACAGTGATCTTTATCAGAATCGAATATATTTGTTCATGAAGAAATACATGCTACTTGTTCCAGAAGTAGTTGCCTAACCACTATATTTATGCACAAAAATATGCATGAGTACTAAAATAAACATTTAAACATACGTTTTACTGAGACAGCAATTCATTTCTTGTATTTTATTCCTTGTTTTATTATTCACAAAGAGGGTATAACTTTTTAAAATATGAAACTGCAGAGTTATATTTAATGCTCAAAGTCTTTCCTTCGGAAGATAAGAAAATTCATTAAAATTTCTATGTATTTTTGTCTCCTCTTTTTTTTTGTCTCCTCACTTTAAATTGTTCTGCATTTGTCTCCTGAAGAAATCATGTTTGTATTGACTTATTCAGGCTATGCTCCTTTTTATAAAAGCCATCTAGTGAAGTAGGACTTGTTATTCAGAAGGCCATACAAAAAGGCAGATCCTTAGCTCAAGTAAACTATCCCAGTCTCACTGGCTTCTGTAGTGCTTTGGAAATTTTCCACAGCTGTTGTCCTCCATGTTCCAAATTTCAAACACTCAGAGGGTGTGCACTGCACTTTTTGTTCTGTATGTCATTCTGCTATAATGAATTATATATGTATATATATTTTGAGGTGTTGTCACTCTTACTATGTGACCAGGAAACAGTAAATCTTATTACAGTTGGTTATCACCTCTAAAGAATGGTATGCTTGAGGGAACTACAGAATACAGTAGCATATAAGTTTTGTGAACACATCTGGAAGATAAAAATAACTAGACAGGAAGTTACATGTAAAATGAAGTAAATGCTGATATGCATTTAAGATTTACGTGATGCCTCCTTTATTTACAAGATAAGTGATTTGATAATACAGGAGATGTGCATCTTAAGTAAAATGCTGGGTGTGGTGTTGTACGGAAAAATAGGTAAAGTGAAACAGAAAACTTCAGAACAAGAACTGTTTGATTAAAGAATCTGTTAAACAGGAAACTACAGCACATGCACTATAGGGGAGCTGTAAGACAGAAGAATATAGAGGAATATTACTCATGCTCTCTCAGAAAGAACTGTTTATGGACTTAGACTATATAGTATTCATATTAATGCCTTTGACAGGATGTGTTAATGAAATCTGTTGAAGATGCATACAAAGGAGATATCCCCACTAGAGAGAAAGACCAAAATGCTGAGAGGAGAACCCTGTAAATGGGAATAAAGGGCCATTCCTCTGGTTCTTGTACTCTAGAAATAAGGACTTTCTGTGTAATTTTACATTACTGCCGTGGCTGTCTTTTTTAAAGGATCCCATTTAAAATCCTTCCTCTGGATAGGTTCAGAGGTATAGTGCTGTCCTTTCTATGAGTGGATTGTAATAGGATAAGACAGTTGGCTTTCTTCAAAAAGACTCATGTTCCCAGAAATAAGGGAATGGATTCATCTTGCTTGAAGCTAGATAACTATATCTGAGCTAAAAGTTTGTTTATAGGCAGAGGTTAGGGTCAGTTATCTTTGTGCTATGGTTCTTCGGTCATCATTTCCCATGTAGAAAGATCCCAAAAGGTATCTGTTTCTTTCCACTAACTATAACTGTCACCAATGTCTACTTGTAAAGAGGTCAAATATGTCTCACCCAGAGAGTATGACAAACTTGGAAGCCTTTAGAGATGCTTTCCCACTGGGAATAACATTGCAAAAAGTCACAGCTATGACCTTCTGTAGAGTGTACTGCAAATTCTGGTAACTTATCTAGAGAAAAGATGAATTCAAAGTAATGTATGAAAATTAGATATTCTGGAATGATTAGGGAAGTGAAGATTTGATTTATTATGGGAGAATAAAAGAACCTAGCTTGTGTAGTATCAAAAAAAAAAAAAAAAAAAAAGAAATTTTATCTTATAAATATTGTGTAGGAATAAACATCAAAGGGGTAGGAAAATGAAAGACAAACCTAGTGTAAAGACATTTAAGCTAGAAATTAGGTCTATAGATAGATATAAGAGGAGGAAGACTTGGAACAGAGTTGCTATCAGAAGGAAAGGGGGTAGGAGACCAAACTTCTTTCTATTTGGATTTAGGTAAATTTTAAAATGGAATTATAAAAATGTAGCTGTCTGGAGTAATAGGCAAGTGTGATTATTTGTGCTACTAATATTTTCTTAGGAGTGCTTATGAACAGTAAATTTCAGAACAAACAGACAACAAGATTCTAATTTTTCATTTCTGATCCTGGAGACAACCAAAGAATGCAAAAAAAAAAAAAAAGAAAGAAAATATTTCCTAAAATAGAAGCAAATTTTTGTTCTACATATTTTCTGCTCTCTATCATTATTGCATCTGTAAAATATTGATAACAAATTTATTGCATATTCTAAATGATCTATGTAATCTGCTTTGTAAATATTCATTGGGTATTCAGAAGCCACAGGAATGATTGGCTCCCTTTTCTGCTGTAGTTATATCCATTCCTGGGACATCCTGAAACAAAGTTAATCTTATGCTCCTCTTCCCCCCATTCTGAATACGTTTCCTTAGTTTTCCTAAATCTTTTTAATCTTATTCCCTCCTTTTCCGCATACTGTCCCTGTTGCTTTCTATTCACTCATTATTAGTATGAGTGAAATGTCTCCTGCAGTTTGTTTTAATTCAAGTCTAATGCAATTCAGTTGAAGACCTTAGAGATGAAGTCTCAAAGTCAGGTTGACTATCTGTAACTCATTTGTTCCCTTGCCATATCCAAATTAAACCTGGGCTCTTATGAAAGACCCTGCATAAATTTTACAGTTATTTTACAATTCCTTCCCAACATGAGTCTCCCTCAAGTATAATGAAACCCTCAAATCAACTTGCTGATATCACTGAAGGTAGGTAACACCATATTCAGCAGGGAAATTCTCCTGTGAAAACACAGAAGAAACACAGAGATTGCTCCAGCTTCTGGCATTGTTGTCACAGCAATAGCTGAGAAGTGAACTTCGTGCCTTCTGAAATCTAGGTGATGCTTTCTCAACTATTGATATACAGCAACCTTTGCTAGCCTTGTAGCATACACATTTCCTTCAGAATTACAGAAAAAAAATGGAAAAACTTACTGTCATATGAAATCATAAAATGCAAAAAAGAATAAAAAATATAATTACTGGAATTTACTTTTCAGAATTGTATTGTAAAATTTAAAAATTCTAAGCCTTTACACACTAATGCTTAAAGTAGAGATGTTTCAATTTGTAATACTTTCATTCCAACATTAATTATCAAACAGGAATTTCAAGGCAATGCCACCAAAGTCAATAAACTTAATAGAATCATAGAAATATTAAGGTTGGAAAATAACCTCCAAGATCATCTGATCTAACTGTCCCCCTACCACCACTATCACTCACAAAACCATGTCCCTAAACAATGCATCCAGCCTTTCCTTAAACACCCCCAGAGATGGTGACCACCTCCCTGGGCAACCTGTTCCAATAACTGACTACTTTTTCTGAGAAGAAATTTCTCCTTATTTCCAACCTGAACCTTCCCTGGTGCAACTTGAGGCCGTTCCCTCTAGTCCTATCACTAGTTACCTGTGAGAAGAGGTCGATGCCCAGCTCCCCACACCTTCCTTTCAGGTAGCTGTAGAGACCAGTAAGGTCTCCCCTGAACCTCCTCTTCTCCAGAGTGAACAACCCCAGTTCCCTCAGCCACAAGTAAGACTTGTGTTCCAGACTCTTTATTTAACTTGCTGAAAATATTTAAACAACTAAGGTAAACTTGCATCAACTCTCTATACTTCATTTATTTATTTCACTCTTTTGTACCTGCTTATCATTGTATATAGAATGTAAATAAAGTTTTACAGAATTTATATGAAAAAAATGGTTTCCCAGTGTCATATAAACCATATAGCTATTAAAAAAAAAAAAAAAGGTTAAAATGTTTTTAGTGCATTGACTGATCTTTCTTTTTCTTTCTCTTTTTCTTTCTTTCTTTCTTTCTTTCTTTCTTTCTTTCTTTCTTTCT
>CM021698.1:90315293-90338331 GCA_011074415.1 Stictonetta naevosa
CTTCCTTCCTTCCTTCCTTCCTTCCTTCCTTCCTTCCTTCCTTCCTTCCTTCCTTCCTTCCTTCCTTCCTTCCTTCCTTCCTTCCTTCCTTCCTTCCTTCCTTCCTTCCTTCCTTCCTTCATTCCTTCCAAGTATCATGTATTAAACATATACATTTTCTATCTAAAACTACTGGAAGTCTATTTTGTGGTATATTTCGTGGTCCCAAATAATAAAAAATAGTACAGGGAAAATGGTGTCAAGGTCTGCATGTTGAATAGAAGTATCACAGAAGAACCATTTAAAATTTTATTCTATACAAGAAGCATAATTTAGGAGAGGGAAGGGTTATTTGTTATTATTTGTTTAAGGAAAGCAAACAAACAAATGAACTCATATTTTCAGTAAACAGTCCTTTGTACCAAGGGAGCCTATCTTTCACTCAAAGAATGTTTGCTAATAACAATTTATTGTTGGTAAAAGTTAAAAGCCTTTTCTTTTAGATTTTAAAAGTGTAATTCTTCTATATTAAGCCTACTCTTAATCAGAGAGATTTACCAAAGCTTAAGAAAGACACATATACACACACAGCATGGAACACACAAGAATAGAAAAAAAAAAAAAGCTGATGACTCCTATTTATTGTTAAGCCTTGGAAAGATATAATTAATTCAGAACCTAGATTATTTAGGATCCAAGGGATGTTAGCTTTATTTTCCTATCAGTGCAGATTTTAGCCCTGGACCTTTGGAAGGCAATTTGTTTTTCTGATATAAATTCTGGAGCTTTCACTTCTTCTTTCAAAGGCATCCCAGATCAATTGAAAGCTAGATGCATATAATTCTGGCACCTCATGAAGGAAGCTCTGTTTCTTTGGCATAGTAGGTGTTGCAAAACAGTGAGAGTACAAGTCTGTGCATTTAACATTAGGAAGAATAAGAAATATGAAGGACAAAGAAATAGATGCATGTGTGTGAGCAAATTCAATGTTATAACACTCTGTTAGGAAATGAGGCTTTACTTCAGACAAAGTTTCCCTCTCATGGTCATTTGTTGATTTGAGTTACAGGGAAAGCATTGGAAAATAATCTTTTAATTTACATTTTTTTTTTTTTTTTTTTTTTTCAGATTGATTGAATGCTTAAAAAATATCCTGGTTTTGTGTGTCAGTGGTTGATTTTAACATAAGACAGCGTGCCTAGCGCAGTGCCCCAGGTTATGGCTAAACTTAGCTGGCATTGTCCAATCTCAGAAGCTAGAAGAAATATGTAAAAATATCATTGAATGATACTTCCAATAGAATGTTTTCCAACTTCTAGTAATTGGTGGTTTAGGTTTCCTTGAAACAGAGATCTTCAAGGAGTTCTCTTACATGAAATTTGTTCATTCATCTCTTGAAATCACATGGACTTCCAACATCTGTAGCATCCTGTGTCAAAAGACAACACTGTTTTGTGGAAAAGCATGTCCTTTTGTTTTTCTTTTTTCAATTTAGTAGTCATTCTCTGTGTCCCCAGATCTGGTGTTGAGAGAAACAGTGAAAAAATACTCTGTATTTATCTTCTGTGAGGCACTCAATGATTTTATATAGTAGTATTATTCCCCCATTCCACCTCTGACATATCTTCTCCAGACTGACCAGTCCTTTCTTTTATTTATTCTTCAAAGGGAAGCAGATTCTTACCTTTGATCTACCACATTGGATTTTTCTCTGTTTCCTAGCATCTGGCATATAGAGTCTGAGATACCAGCATTTCAGATGTAGCACAACATTTATAGGTAGTATAATTATATTTTGTATGCCATATTAAATGATAATATCCCCAGAATCACAGAATGGTTGGAAAGAAAGAAGAAGTTGGAAGAGATCTCTGGAGATCCCTCCATATTTTATATTTCATATTTTATATTTCCACTGAGGATTTCAAATCGATTGCTTTTCTGTTCCAAAGTGATTCTCATGTTTTAACTAATTCTTTGCTTTAATTAATTATTTTTTTAATTATTGCTACTATTTTTTTTTTTGGTGTGACTCAGGAACAAAAACCTTCAGACCAATAAAACACAGGAACATTCTATGTTTTATTATGTAACAATGATACCTCATTACTTGACAAAAATATTCTCTTACATTTAGTAGTATCTAAAACACTGTTCCTATAAATACAGATGTAATCAAAACATGATAACAATCAAACCTTTTATTAAAGAGCAGCAATAAGAAAAAACAATATTTCATATTTTCTGCATATTTTCCTTAAAGACACAATTGGAGAATTAATTTATAACAAATAACTTAGAATATTTCCCATTTTCGGTTCTTCCTTGAAAAAAAAAAAAAATCAAATACTACTTTTTACGTTTAAATAGATACAGCTGAAAATTTATTTTCCCTTCCCTTCCCTTCCCTTCCCTTCCCTTCCCTTCCCTTCCCTTCCCTTCCCTTCCCTTCCCCTCCCTTCCCTTCCCTTCCCTTCCCTTCCCTTCTCCTTCTCCTTCTCCTTTCTCTTTCTCTTTCCTCTTTCTCTTTCTCTTTCTTTCTCTTTCTCTTTCTCTTTCTCTTTCTCTTTCTCTTTCTCTTTCTCTTTCTCTTTCTCTTTCTCTTTCTTTCTTTTTCTCTTTCTCTTTCTCTTTCTCTTTCTCTTTCTCTTTCTCCTTCTCTCTCTTTTTTTCTTTTTCCTACTATAAGATAAAAGCCATAGAAGGCCAAAAAAAAAAAAAAAGAAAAGAAAAATGGAAAAAAAAATTATGTTATCTTTCAGAACAACTCTGCATTTAAATGCATGTATTCTCTGGAAATTTTACTTTCTCATGAACTGAATGCATATATTCTCTTCTGAAGTTGAATTGCCTCTAAAATTTCTACATCTACTTTGCTCTCACTTTTTGTATTTGGAAGACTTTCTCATGTGCTTTTTGATCTACTGCTGTTGTTATGCAATGTTCTTAAGCACCATTTCTTCTGGCCAGTTTTGGCTTATTCTCCCCAGTAGCTTCTATCTTGCTGCCCTCAGTTTTAGTTTAGTATCATGACCACTTGTGAAAAGAATAGTTTGCTCCACACACTTATGAAGTCACTGATTCACTGATCATTCTAAGGTGGAGATTTCATTTGGAAATAATCTCTTCTCTTTTACTGAAGTACAGTGACAGAATTATTCTGCTTCAGCATAGATGGCAACATAATTTAAATTTTATTTTATTTTTTCCCCGCAATTTGATTAACAAGAGAAATGCTTCTCCTTTTGTTCTCTTTGGCCCTGTACTCTATGTGTTGCCATAGACTACATTTATTCTACTGCACATTACTTTGAGAACAGAAGATGTAAAGTAATAAAAACACTATCATCAGACTGTGGAAAGTTGCATGACACCATGTTGTGGTGCAGTTTTCAAACCAGGGACTCCCAAAGTAGTTCATGTAGGACAGAAAGTCATTGTCTTTATATACTCACTCTGCTTTAATATATGCTGTCTCTGCTGGGAGCAGTCATATGTGGCAACTCCTCTCCGAATGCTTGTAGCTGCATTTCCTAACCTGAATAACACTGGAACAAACTGCGGTCTTTCCTTTTCTGTAGGGATATCTACCTCTGAATTGGCAGTGGAAATTGAAGGGTTAATTCCCAATGGACACAGAAAAAGCAAACAGTCTGAGTACTAGTTTGTAAAACGAATTTTCAGTGTGTAGCCCACAGACTATCATTGATTGCGGTAAATAAATAAAACCACTCCTGACTTTTATTGTTGTAGGGAGTAATTATAATTCACAGGGCCAGACCCTTTGTGCCACAGAATGCTTCATTTGTGGTTTGCATGAGCAGATACATTAACTTCTGTAAGCTCTTTTCATTAGAACGCTATTACTCATTGAGGACTGATCAATATATCATCTATACAACATCTTGAATGTGGATGTCTGGACCCATTGTGGGCTTGCTGATAATGACTTCTTTATTCAAGCCAGCTTGTAGGAACAAGGAGATAAAGAAAAGGGAAGAGAATTATAGCATATGCTCATGAAAGTATTCTAAAGGTTATAAACAGAAAGCAGGACTAAAGCTACAGGGTAGGGAAAGGGATCATAGAGGAAAAAAATAGTGGAAGGGAACTGAGAGTTGAAAAGGAAAAAAAAAGCCAGAGTTTCACTCTATTTCTTTTTTGACGTTATGCAAAACAAGCTAAGTTTTAATAAACCTTCTTTTGAAACTAGTCCTCCCTTTGGGATTATATTGCCCTTTAGGTTTTCATATCCTAATGCTCTGCTCATCTTGTGAGGCATATAAGTATTCCCAATGAAGGCAGAGAACCATTCTTCCCCCTCACAATCTTTTATTTCTCTTTTGTTCTCCTCCTTTCTCACCTCCTTCCTTCTAACCTAAATGAACTCTCTGGGGCTCCAAGATTTTATTTCTTCCATTAAGTGTTGACTTCCTATTATATAGATCTTTTTCTCCTGTTTCAAGCTTTTTTTTTTTTTTCTTTTTTTTTTTTATATGCTCTTTATCAAATTTTATGTAATTATAATAGAACATTAATGTATAGGGTGACAAATTACAGCTTCATTCAGTCTCTCTGCCCTCTCCATATTTGGGGTGTATTTGGGGAAATGGTAACATTTATAAAATTATATATCCATGAAACACTCCATTTATTCTGGCTCTTTCTTTGCTACTGTACTTCAGCTTCTGTTTTGTTGATAACAAAAGAAATGAAGAAGTATATTATGTTCTGTGGATTGGACTGTAGGTGCCATGCAGGTGAAGGAAATACAGAAAAGGTGAGAAAATAATTTATCGTAGAATGGCTTAGATTGGAGGGGACCTTGAAAATCATCTAGCTCCAACTCCCAAAGAAAGAACACATAACAGGAGAGCCATCCCTAGCTTCATTCTTGGTGTGGGAAGAAAAGAAAAGAAATAGTTTTTGTTTGTTTGTTTGTTTGTTTGTTTGTTTTCCAGATGAAAAACCTGATTGAAAACTAGATTTCTGATAAAGCAGGTCTCCATCAAGTAAGTATTTTGAGTACAATGTCAACAACAACAACAAAGAGAATGAAATAACAATTCTTTAATAGGGCAGGAAGTGAAGTGTCTACCTAATTCCTACATGAAAATGAAAATCTCACGAGTTTATTTCAATATATTCAGTGGTTCAGGACTGAGAACTCTACTCTTAGAGACATAAAGTCAACATCTGGAAATCGATAAGATGTTCAGGAACTACACATCATTTTTTTTTTTTTTTAAATGTCTGAAAACAACTAGAGAACTTTAGTCACATTTCTAGAAAGACCTCAGAACAGCAAGCTAATTTTCAGTGATCTAAAGGTGTTAAACAACCCAATTAATGGAAATTGGGGACTAGGTGTCTGTGTCACAGAAGAAAGAAGATATTTAACATTGTAGAATGCTGGTAGAATGATTGTCCATTATTAGTTCATAATGGTAGTAGTAACAGAGATGATCAGAAAAACTTTCTTTTATTGCATGGTAAACAGGCATGAAAAAATTCTGATAAATTCAGGTGTGGGAAATGTTTTTGCCCCAAAAGTTTTGCTTCTGGCTTCTTAAAAATAGGTGGATCCTTCTATCTGAAAACTAAATATTTCAACTGGATTAAGAATATTCATTTTTTTGGTGTGTGTGTATTGACTTCATTTGTCAAGTCAGATCAAATAGTATTCTTTAGGGGCATGTACCAGTAATTGTATATCTGATTCGTCTGCCTCAGTGCTTCATGGAAGTTGCAATTCAGGCATCTCACTTCTGCCCTCTGATGACGTGTCAGGCTGCAGCACGAGTCGCAGGAGAGACTCAATCTGCCCCAGCCCTCAAAGGAGGAAGGGAATTACTTGCTCCCACTTCTCTAGGACATGAAAAAAAATGCAGTTCAATATTTCAATGTATATAAATAAAAATTTTCCATTTGGAAATCTATATGTTTCTTTTGAACAAATAAAGCAAAATCTGACATTTCAGAAAGGGAAGTTTCCCATGTTCAAAAGAAAGAAAATTAAAAATGTCTGTGGAAAAGAAAAAAGAAAGCTAAAACTGGAAAAAGGGTGGGGACTTAGGTTATAGCTAGCTATCACTGTAGTAGACAGACCTACATAATCCCTGCCCAACTATTATCAGACCACAGGCATGAAGACAGTCAATAATAACTTAATCTAGAAAAGGCTTTGCAACACTTGTGCTTGTGCTGTTCTCATGAAGTACATACTATTCAAAGTCCAGAGTTTGCTGGTCAGGATCCATAAACAATGTGTGGAGAGAACTAAAACATATCTCTAGCATGCAACACAGCATGCCCTGCACTTACTGTGACCCTCTTGGGTGAAATGTTTCACCAAAGAGCTGCTATGTCTCTCTATGATTTGCTATTATTCTTGCTCACCAATCCTGTGCTAATAAAGGCAGAACCTGAAATTATGCCTCAGCTTATTGGTCTAGGGTAGTTCATTTACCTTCCCTAAAGTTTCAGTACTCCCAGGTTCAAATATGGAGATATTTTAGATTGGGTTACATTTAAGGGGCTTGTAGACTCCAGTTCAATGTCTCTGATACTCTGAAGCAAACTCACTCAACACATGCTAGAAATAATACAGTGAATGTGTTGATGTGGAGTAATGAAATCTAAACTAATTAAATGTAAAATACTTTGTATTTTAAAGTAGAACTGTAGTCATGTCCTCACTGCCATATGCAAAGTAGTGTCACCGCAAGAAGTAGCAACTTAATGTCTTGAAACATGGAAACAAAAAGCTCTGCATAGCCCAGAGAACTCACTGATGATGTAATAGCATATTGATGATAGACTTATAACCTTGCTGAGCTTGCAGTAGGAATGTGCTGGTCCAGCTTCTCTTTGTCATTGCTGCAGACTCCTGGAAGAGTGCTGCATTTGCTCTGAATAACAAAAAAATCCTGCCTGGCTGTGAGGGAAGCTCTTTAAAGACTGCAGTGAGGCTGGTGTAAGCAGAGATGGTACTTTAAACCTGCAAATTACATCTAGAGTGTCTCTAGAGTGTTTATTAACTGGACTCATATTTTATTGTACACAGGTTATTTCTGTAAGTGATTCTGCTCCTTAAACACAGTCCCAAGTGAAATACTTTGTTTTGCAGAAATTTCAGCAAAGCATTATTATTGCATTGCTGGATATGTTTCTTTGCCTCTGCTGTTCTCTGCGCACTCTGTAAAAAAAACAAAACAAAACAAAACAACAACAACAAAAAAAAACACCAAACAAACAAAACAAACAAACAAACAAACAAAAAAACACACACACACAAAACAAAACAAAACAAAAAAACAGAAAAATGCAGATGCTCTCCATCTGTCCCAGGAAAGTCTGTAAACACTATGGGTTTAAAACTGCAAACTCCCTTAGCTCTGCAGTCCCTTCTGGGCTGCAAGATCTTCAGACATCATTTCTTCTTATTTATAATTAGTTTTGCTGCTGAGGGAAGTTCACTCAGGTGTTAACAAACCAGTTTGTTTTGTACTTTGATTCTGCTTTCTCCTACTTTTTCCAGACCTCTCAAACCTCTCATCTCTTTTTGCTTAATGTTGCTACTGTAGCCTTTCACTGTGCTTGTATGAAGGAATTCTCCTCTTGTGTGGGCTTCTCCTATGGAATTTTGCCTAACTGAGCTGTTCCAGCAACTTTAAAATAAAGTAGCCCTGGACTTGAGTGAGAGAGTGAGAGAATCCATTAGAGGTACTTCACTGAGCCCAGAAATATTTGGACTTGTTAATGTGTAATAGGACTTGCCTTAAATTTCCTTAGAGGTGTTCTGGCCTGTCTTGGGAAAAGGGAATCAGAAAGTCTCTTCTCAACAATGTAACAGCAGCATAGTAAAGCAGTCCTTTTCTAGCTTCCCGCCCCCCTGCGCAAACACCAGTGAGAAGTCCAACAGCTAAAATTCCTGCCCTCTAACATTTATCCATTTATCTGGCATTATCAGGTGAGCATCCTCTGGGTAATTGTTTTTCTTGCCACTGTAGAGCTTTGCTTCACTTCAGTAGGGGTCCAATAACATTGAATAGACCCCATAATCTGTGAGCTGCAATTAGCTTTGCATATCCTGTGTTCCACCTGGCACAAAGCAGAAATTTAAACCTCTTTGTCTTCTTCTCTCCCCTCTGTTTATTTCAGTGCCTTCCTGTTCCTTATTCCTTATCACAGAACAACCTGGTTGTTCTTCCCATACTGCATACCTCTTGGAACAGCTTAAACTTCTTTGCCTTCTTTTTATAAATTGGAAAATAAATAAACTTGGAAAAAAAGACAAATATTTTGTATTCTCTACAGGGAGAGACTGAAACCATAATGTAAGGCAACAGTGTCATGCATCTGCAAGCACCATATTGAAAGAAGGCAAATAACATTTTGACTGCAAGTTGCATGATATGATTCTTATTCGGTGATTTCTGTCACAAGAAAAACAAACTCAGCACATGGAGATTAATGTAATTCATTGCCTATTATTGACAGACTAGAGCAGTAACAAGCTAAAAGCAAATTAAAAGCATCTTCCCACCAATCCACCCTCTTCTACCTCCTACTCAAAAGTGGCACAATGGAATGGTGAATGGGGGCTGCAGTCAGTCCACAACACCTAATCTCAGCTGCTTCTTCATCTTCACTCTTCTCATGCTCCAGCGTGGGGTCCTCCCCCATGGGATGCTGTCCTTCCCAAATGTGGGCTTCCCACAGACAGAAATTCTGCAAGAACTGCTCCAGTATAGATCCATACCGCAGGGTACATCTTTCAGGAGAGGACTGGTCCAGTACTGGTTCCCCATTAGTGACGGCTCCTGCTAGACCTCCTGCTGCTGTGTAAGGTCCTCTCCATGGGCTGCAGCTTCCTTCGGGCCAGATTCACTGGCTTCACCATGGGCTCCTCCACAGGCTGCAGCGTGGAGATCTGCTCCGCTGTGGTACCCAATGGGCTCCACCACGTACCTCTCCACAGGCCACAGGGGAACTTCTGTTCTGTCACCAGGAGCATTTCCTGCCCTCCTTTTGCACTGACTTTGGTGCCTGTGGTATTGGTTCTCACTACATTATCTCACTCCTCTCTCCCAGATTCTGTTGCCCGACATTTTTCTGTTTCTTAAATATGCACTCAAAGTGCTGCAACCAGCATCATTTATTGGCTCAGCTTTGGCCAGAAGTGGGTCCCTTTTGGATCCAGTGGGAGCTGGCTCTTATCTAACATGACACAACTTCAGGACTCTTCACAGAATCATGTAAGTTAGAAGAGACCTCCAAGATCACCTAGTCCAACCTCTGACCTAACACTAATAAGTCCTCCACTCAACCATATCACTAAGCTCTACATCTAAACATCTTTTACATACCTCCAGGGATGATGCCTCAACAAGTCCTCCACTAAACCATATCACTAAGCTCTACATCTAAATATCTTTTAAAGGCCTCCAGGTATGATGACTCAATCACCTCCCCGGGCAGCCTATTTTCACAGAGGCCACCCCCACAGTCCCTTCACTACCAAAAACTTGCCATGTATGCCCAACAAGATGATGACAGTAGACATTAAGTTGCACTGGTAGATCGATATTACAACTCAGATAACTGAAGCCAAGTTACTTTCATATGTTATATGGATTTCAGTTGGAGAGTGTTTATTTATGAAGAATCTTGGGTGTACTGAGGCAGTCTTTGCTGAAAACTAAGCTGTTTTGAGAAGCAAGTTCCTGGCTTTTTCAAGATGCTTCTACACAAGCTGCAAACATATCCTTAAATTTCAGCATTGTAATATACCTGTTGGACAATTTTGGGATCAAGACACTGTAATCCAAAATTCTGTCTTTGTTAGTTGGCCTGTTCTTGTTGTAGCTTTCATTGTGAGAGCTGTATTCCCTGTGAATTTTCTGTATATTAGATCAAGCAGAAATTTCACATGAAATATCATTCCTCCATATAATTAAAAATAAATAAATAAATACATTAATTTTACTTGATCTGAAGTTCTTTGTTAATGTTCCATGACTCCCAGTGCCATGATTTTTAGAGGAATTGCAATATCTGAAATTATCTGTCAGTAAGCTTATAGAACCATATAAGTGAATCTGCATGTCCTGAGAGCATGATGAGGTTGGCACTTTGGTACAAATTTCTAGTCAGGGACAATCTCTTATCCTGGTGAACAACTATATGTATATCAAGTTTCATCTTCTAATCAATATTTGGAGCATATGAAGTGTGCATGTTTATGTTTAGTATGGACCCTTATGATAACTTCAGAACATGTCCTAAAAGGTCTTATGGAGTGTGAAAGGAAGATGAGCAATGTACTTCTGTCAATCTTACCAGACATGTACTTTGAAATTGCAATGGTGGAGGTTTTTTTTTTTTTTTTTTTTTTTTTTGGTCCAACCCCAGTTTGTTTTTTTTTTTCAGTATAGCTCATGCAGTATGTATAGTATATGGGCATATTTCAGGATTAAACTTGAAATGATTAATGCCTATGCATAACTTTCCTCATTTTGTGCATAGAAATCTTTGATGACTGCTCAGGTGGATAAACTAAAGCATATACCCAAATGCTTGAGGTATTAGAGCCTCAGTTATTATCTTTCTTTGGAAAATAAAACATGGCCACAAAGAAGTCATGTATAGATTAAAAATGAAGCAAAATGAAAAAGTAAATATGTCAGGAAAAATAATTAGCTGACATAAGTTAATTTTTTAAAAACACTTGTTTGTGGAACAAAGTGTAATTAAACTCTTAGTGAGCATATGGTATGCAAATACTAAAGCAGTTTATTAGTATGTATTCAGCAGAATATTTGTGAAGATCATCCACATATACATATAAAAGCCAGTAGAAAACTAGAATGTAAGAATGAGAGTGGTCTAGTAATGATGAATGTTCATTCTGCTGATATTTTTGGTTTTGAAGGAACCCAACAAAATATAACCTCAACACAAACCAATTTCATTTTTTTTAATGAGGGTGCAGGTCTGAGATGAGGGGAAAGTGAAACTAGCTGTGTTAAGCTAATTAAACCTACTCTCTTTTTTTTGGTAATTTTCTAACACCAGGTACTGAATTAGCTGCAACCACCTGTAACAGTTCTGGTTTCAATTTTCAGTAGTGTGTACTCCAAGTCATGCTGGAATGGTTCCTTTCTCTATTTCTCTCTTTTAAGAGAGATGGCTTTTGAAAGTTTTGTTCCAAGAGCTGACTTGCTACTTTCAGAGAGAGATTTTGCAGAGCCCTAAAATCTACACACAGAATTAATTATACATTGTGGTTGTATTAGCATTAATTAAGGTAAGAAAGTTAAATATATATATATATCCGTAGAAACACATAAGTCAAAACTAATCAAATGCATTTTTTTCAGCAGTAGGACAGAATTTGGCCCAAATCCAGTCAGTCATTGCATTATCTGGTCAAGTCTTCCTACCAGGAGACTCCAGTGACTTGTTGTGCAGAACTAGTGAGATGGGATAACTGAGACAGTGAGAGAGTAAAGGAGGGAATATGGAGCAGTAAAAGGGAATATGATTTTTTGCAATGCAGTGGTATTTTGGGGTTATGGAGCTGGGCCTCTGACTTCATGACAATCTTTATTCCTTGCAGCTGTGCTGTCTCTGGGGCCACTTGGAAAAGCATAAATGTAAGCACATAATTCATTTGTGCAAGTTCTGTGTCTTAGGTCACAGGCAAGGCCTCAATTCCATTTGCAGCAGAAAGCACAACAGAGCACCAAATCTGAAATGACAAGAGTCTACTCAAGTATTGATTAATAACAAATCTCTTCATGTCCATACAAAGAGTAAAGTCCACTGCATTTATAGTGCTTAAGTAAATAAATAATACGTAGAATAAAATAATACGTAGAATAAAATAAAACAAAATGAAATAATAAAAAAGTTCACACGATGGATCAGTTGTAGTAGTTATACTAAATGAGTTTGTTTTGAGTAAAGCCCAGCTATAGCAAAATATACAAGCTGAACATTTGGTTTGATGTGAGAGAAGCAAGTTATTACATTTCTGAGATATTTCTGGAACACGAAGGAAATGTATTGACTGCCAATGTATATGTTAATTGTTTTGTTATGGCACATTTACATGTCGTGTTTCTTCCATGACTTTCACCGTGCAACATTGTATATAGAGGGAAGGGGTCTGACACTTTTTAAAGTGAATTCATCTTCAAAATTGCAATAACATGTGAAATGACAGCAAAAGAAAGATTAAAACAGCAAAATAACTGTTGAGTATTGTTACAATTTACTGCCAAATAGTGGAAGAAAGTAAGGAATGGTTCCTTAACAGTTCAAACCACAAAATAATTCTGTACACTAAAGAAAACAAAACCAAAATTTATTTGCTTTGTTGCTTCAGTTCTGTTACAAAGTCATCTGAGCATTAGTGGAACTCCAGCAAAATGGAAGTGTATTTTAAGACAGAGAAGAATATACCTTGCTTTCATCCATGTGCTTAACTGAAAATAACTTTTCACTTACACTCAATTTGTGACATTTTCTCAACTGCAATTTTTATTAGATAGCTGAAATATATAAACAGAAAATTGGTTTAACTGAATATTCTCTATAGATCATTAATTTTTAGGATAAGTCCTGAGTACATCACAAAATATCGTTGCTTTCTGAGCTTTTTTTGTTTGTTTATTTGTTTTTTCATTGAAGTCCCCCATGGTCTTTAAAGTTAATAATCAAGCTTGAAATGAGATTATAATATTTTGTAGAAATTCACATGAAATATACGTATTTTTCACTGAAATCTTAGACTCATAGAATCACAGAATCATTAAGGTTGGAAAAGATATCCAAGATCATTTGGTCCAACCATCCCGCTACCACCAATATCACCCACTGAACCATGTCTCACCTTTCCTTAAATATCCCCAGGAACAGTGAATGCATATTTCTTACTTATCACATCATCTGACAACTGAATTTTGGCTGATAAATTCCCAGATTAATGAGTAGAGATTGTGGGTATATATATCACATGCTTAGAAAATGTTACTGTATTATTATTATTATTATTATTATTATTATTATTATTTGTTAGGATTCTTCAGAAGAAAACATAAAAACACTCAATGGATTATAGTCACAGTTTCCCTTTTAAATTGGGCATTCCAGATCCAAATAAAAAATTTTGGTTTTAATTTCAAATTCAGACTGATAGCTTTTTTCTTGGGAATCTTCAAAAGTCTGATTTCCTTTAATTTAAATAAAAGAATTTCTTATCAAGTAACTGCATGGGTTTCAAAGACAAAAGGATGGCAAAATAAAACAAGTGATTCAGCATGTTGTCACTCAACAATGCTAGCTGGCACTTTAAAAAAAAAAGGAACTAGGTGAGCTTTCACTAATGCCTGCTAATTTTGCTCAGTTCATTTCTGTTTAGTCATATTAAAATTACTAAAGGGAATGATTCATTGGCACAAGCAGAAAACAAGGGGTACAAGTGGCCCTCTTTCATGGTGGAATTGAAGAAGACATTGTAACAAAGCTAAATTTGCTTGTTATTTGCTTTCCTCTACATCCAGCCTCAGTGGTTTGGCAGATCTAGATGGTCAAGAAATCTCCATCTCTTGAAACGTTCCAAAAAAAGTGCCTCAACAGTACCATTTTATAACACAAGTTGTCTAATTCAACAGAATCACAGAATCACAGAATAGTCTAGGTTGGAAGAGACCTCCAAGACCACCTAGTCCAACCTCTGACCTAACACTAACAAGTCCTCCACTAAACCATATCACTAAGCTCTACATCTAAATGTCTTTTAAAGACATCCAGGGATGGTGACTCAACCACTTCCCTGGGCAGCCTATTCCAATGCCTGACAACCCTTTCAGTAAATAAGTTCTTCCTAACATCCAACCTAAACCTCCCCTGGTAAAATTTTAGCCCATTCCCCCTCGTCCTATCACCAGGCACGTGGGAGAACAGACCAACCACCACCTCGCTACAGCCTCCTTTAAGGTACCTGTAGAGTGCGATAAGGTCGCCCCTGATCCTCCTCTTCTCCAGGCTAAATAGTCTCAGCTCCCTCAGCTTCTCCTCATAAGACTTGTTCTCCAGACCCTTCACCAGCTTCGTAGCCCTTCTCTGGACTCGCTCAAGCACTTCCACGTCCTTCTTGTAGTGAGGGGCCTAAAACTGAACACAGTATTCAAGGTGCAGCCTCACCAGATCTGAGTACAGGGGGACAATCACTTCCCCGGACCTGCTGGCCACTCTGTTTCTTATACAAGCCAGGATGCCGTTGGCCTTCTTGGCTGCCTGAGCACACTGCTGGCTCATATTCAGCCGACTATCTCCCAGGTCCTTCTCTGACAGGCAGCTTTCTAACCATTCATCTCCCAGCCTGTAGCTCTGTTTGGGGTTGTTGTGCCCCAGGTGCAGGACCCGGCACTTGGCCTTGTTGAACTTCATACAGTTGGCCTCAGCCCATCAGTCCAGCCTATCCAGATCTTCCTGCAGAGCCTTCCTACCCTCGAGCAGATTGACACACGCACCTAACTTGGTGTCGTCTGCAAACTTACTGAGGGTGCACTCGATCCCCTCATCCAGATCATCGATGAAGATATTAAAGAGGACCGGACCAGTACCGAGCCTTGGGGGACTCCACTAGTGACTGGCCTCCACCTGGATTTGACTCCATTCACCACAACTCTCTGGGCCCGGCCATCCAGCCAGCTCTTAACCCAACGAAGCGTGCGCCAGTACAAGCCAAGAGCAGCCAGTTTCTCGAGGAGAATGCTGTGGGAAACAGTGTCAAAAGTCTTACTGTAGTCAAGGTAGACCACATCCACAGCTTTTCCCTCATCCACTAAGCTTGTCACCTTGTCATAGAAGGAGATCAAGTTCCTCAAGCAGGACCTGCCCTTCATAAACCCATGCTGACTGGGCCTGATTGCCTGCTTGCCCTGCAAGTGCCGCATGATGACACTCAAGATAATCTGCTCCATGAGCTTCCCCGGCACTGAGGTCAAACTAACAGGCCTATAGTTCCCTGGGTCTACCCTCCGGCCCTTCTTGTAGATGGGCATCATGTTTGCTAGCCGCCAGTCGAGTGGGACCTTCCCTGGTAGCCAGGACTGCTGATAAATGATGGAAAGCAGCTTGGCCAGCTCTTCTGCTAGTTCTCTCAATACCCTCAGGTGGATCACATCCAGCCCCGTCGACTTGCGTACATCCAAATGCTGTAGCAGGTCGCCAACCATTTCCTTGTGGATTGTGGGGGCCACATTCTACTACTCATCCCCTTCCACCAGCTCAGGGTACTGGGCATCCAGAGAACAACTGACCTTGCCACTAAAGACTGAGGCAAAGAAGTCATTAAGCACCTCAGCTTTTTCCTCATCTCTGGTAACTAAGTTTCCCCCTACATCCAGTAAAGGGTGGAGATTCTCCTTAGTCCTCCTTTTTGTATTGATGTATTTATAAAAACATTTTTTGTTGCCTTTAACAGCAGTAGCCAGATTGAGCTCCAGATGAGTTTTGGCCTTTCTAATTTTGTCCCTGCACCACCTCACAACATCCTTATAGTCCCCCTGAGTGGCCCGCCCTCTTTTCCAAAGATTATAAACCCTCTTTTTCTCCTAAGCTCGAGCCGCAACTCTCTGTTCAGCCAGGCCAGTTTTCTTCCGCACCGGCTCGTCTTCAGGCACGTGGGAACAGACTGGTCCTGAACCATTAAGATTTCTTTCTTGAAGAGCTCCCAGCCTTCCTGGGCTCCTCTGCCCTTCAGAACCACCTCCCAAGGAACTCTGCCAACCAGTGTCCTGAACAGCTCAAAGTCAGCCCTCCAGAAGTCCAAGACAGCGGTCTTACTGGTCCCCCTCCTGACTTCGCCAAGTATCGAGAACTCCACCATTTCGTGGTCACTCTGCCCAAGACAGCCCCCGACCACCACATCTCCCACCAGTCCTTCTCTGTTAGTGAACAGAAGGTCCAGCAGGGCACCTCCCCTGGTAGGCTCGCCAACCAGCTGCATCAGGAAGCTATCTTCCACACTCTCCAGAAACCTCCTAGACTGCTTTCTCTGGGCTGTGTTGTGCTTCCAGGATACGTCTGGGAAGTTGAAGTCCCCCACAAGAACAAGCGCTGACAATTTTGCAACTTCTGCCAGCTGTCTGTAGAACTCCTCATCCATCTCCTCATCCTGGTTTGGCATCTGTAACAGACCCCCATCAGGATGCTTGTCTTGTTGGCCTTTCCGCTGATCCTAACCCAACCCATAGCGACTCAACCTTATCATTCCCAGCTTCAACGACATCAAAACACTCTCTAATATAGAGAGCCACTCCACAACCCCTTCTGTACTGCCTGTCCCTTCTGAATTTATGCCTCACAGTGCATCTGGGGTAGCTTGCTGATACTCACTCCAATTACAATTATAAAAAGAACTTCAACATATTCAAAATGTGGACTGGTGGAACTGAGCAAGCGCTGGGTGAGGCTGAACATGACTTAAAGGTAATGGAGAGGATATGTATTTCATGCTTCTCAACTGGAGTGCAAATGCTACAGGCTGAAAAACACTTAAAGAGAGCACTAACCCAACAGTTCTGCTCTGTAAATGCTGTTTTATTTCAACGAGACAACAAGCCTCAAGGAATCTGATTCCTTAGAGTAAGATGGATTCATATGTGACCTTTATATAATATCCTTACAACTTTGTACAAAGATTAAAGGCAGTGGATTAATGCCAAAGACTAAAGGGAGAGTATTAAAAATATATGGGAATGTTTATATATGATGGTCATTTCAAAGAATTGCAGCTAGAAAATATCCAAGAGAGTAAAATCTCAGCAGTTTGCAGAAGTAACTTTTCTCTACAGTCAATACAGGAATGTTTCCTGGAGGAGACAGTAGGAAAATTGTTTGTCTGGGTAGGGCCAAAGACATTGAGGCAGACATGGGAAAGATGGCCTTGCTCAGATTGTTTTCTCTTCTGCCAGTGCTTTGAGCACAGAACATTCAGAGACTCTGGTATATACAGTAAAAGATGGTATATAAAATTAAGAATGTAGAAAGCTGAGGTACTTCCTTGTGACAGGATTTAGCTCTGATTATAGAAGTATCTATAGCCTGCCTTTAAGCACAAAACTTGTTGATTATGTATTCTTTGTGATATGGAAGAGAGAAAGAAATCATCTATAAATCTCACAGAGATCTTGGAACATCTCAGACTTGTTACTCAGTATGCTTCTAAGGTTCAAAGAGAACTACTATTTCAAGTTCTGCATCTACACCAGTCAAAAAAAAATTGCATGCACTCCAGAATTGTGATCCTATCCCTCTGGAAAATTTCTATTTTTTTTTTTTTCTTTAATGAATAACATACAATCCAAAACCAATATGTTCTTTATGCTTGCTGTGTTTCTCAGCTTGTCTGGCCAAAGCATGATAGAAATGTAGCAACTCTGAGGTGATTTATCCATTGGAAAATAATCTGAAACCAAAAAACTCATAGAAAACAGATGAAAAACAAGTAATAGTTGTCAGTTGCTAGCTTCATGGGCCAGAATTTAATTAGAAAGGATTTGTATCCCATTATTAATTCCCTGAGAAGTCCAGTCCGGAAAAGTGTCCTTCTTTTTTTTTTTTTTTTTTTTTTTTTTTTTTTTTTTCCTTGTCTTTTCTGCAAAACTCCTCTATATTATTTAACCTGATTCCAGGGAATTCCAAGGGCAGGACATATGCTTTAATAAGGCCATGAACTGTAAATCGCAGCTAAGGCTAGTAATAAACTCTAATACTGATGTTATAAAAGCAAGGTTAATAACATGACAATAGTAAACACCCCAGTCAGCATAAAATGAAATGAAGCCTACAGTATTTTAAATGCATGGGTCCTGTAAAAAAGGATACCAAGAAAAGACCTTTTGTTCATGAGCTTCTATATATAAAAAAAACAGTTTTCTTCTTGTGTCTCTGTTGAAGGTCATCAGTGCATGAAAAACAAACAAACAAACAAAAAAAACAAAAAAGCTACCATTCTTAGCTGCAAAATGCTGGGATAATATAGCAGCATTTAAAATACTGCAGATACAGTGCTTTAAATGATGATTGATATAATTTCTGAAATTAGAGAAATTCCATTAACAATGTATTACATTAACAATTGTAATAATTGTAATACATTAACAATGTATTTTTTCTTTCTTTCTTTCTTTCTTTCTTTCTTTCTTTCTTTCTTTCTTTTTCTTTCCTTCTTTCCTTCCTTCCTTCCTTCCTTCCTTCCTTCCTTCCTTCCTTCCTTCCTTCCTTCCTTCCTTCCTTTTTTCTTCTTTCTCTTTCACTTTCACTCTTATTTTTTTTGCTCTTTCTTTTTCTTTTGCTTTCACTTTCACTCTTTCTTTCTCTCTTTCTCTTTCTCTTTCTCTTTCTTTTTCTCTTTCTCTCTCTTTCTCTCTTTCTCCTTCTTTTTTGTTTTAAAAATAATTTATTCACTTTAGAAAGTGACAGAAATACTATTCCTCTACTTCATTTCTGCAACAGAACTAAAACAATCTTTAAAATATCAGCATAACTAGCTGGCCATTTTCTGAAGAAACACTTTCTGTAGAAGATCACTGTTGGGTCCATCATTCAAAAGGAAGAAAAAGAATACCCAAATTCTGGATCAAATTTACATCTTGACTGAGTTGTGAACTACTGGTTGAAATTAAGGATGCTTTCTGAAATTCTTAATCTCCACTTATTTTTTTTCCAATCAGAAGGCATTTCCAGAGTCAGTGAGTTCAGAATATTTGAATTAACAAATGAAACAAAACAACAACAAACAAAAAACAAACCACAGATTTTCAGACAAATAATCTCTCTAGTTGTTTCCAGCAAAAAATACTGATTTTTTCTGTTCATCAAAATTACACAGAATATTTTCAGATTCTCAACATCATTTCTGTTTCCTGAGAAGGCAGAAGATAGGAAATATCATACTAATCATCAGGTGAGGGGGTACCATTTGCCTGTCTTTTCTAAAAAAAGGTTAGAACCAGGCAGGAAATCAATTAAAAATACAGAATGCAACAGACAGAATTTTTGTATCCATTATGGTGCTTTTCTACATCTTTGCTTAACAATTTTCTCGATTTATTTGCCTCAGAAAACTCTGGTAATGACTAAACTTCTCTCCCCAGGTGAAAAAAGAAACACAAACAAAAAAACTTACAAGTTTAATGATATTTTAATATCAATATATAAAACTTAATTGAGCAGAAAGAATGCTCATTTTAAGTAGCTTAAACCTGTATCATACAAAAGTTTTCAAGATAGTCAGAAGAAAATAAGCAAGATCACATGATAATATTTCTTCTAAAAGTTAGGGATTTTTTTTGGCTGGTCCCTTGGATTTGACAAGAAGCTTCCCCTTTTGGTTTCAGACACTCTTAAAAAATTTATAGCTTTTAAAATATATATGTGTTATTATCTTACTTTATAAATTGGATTGCTATTCCAAATTAATTTAACTCTCTGGACATGAAAATTCAGTTAATACTAAAAACTAAGGCACCATCACACCACACCACCTGTTAACCCCCCCTTTTTTTTTTTTTTTTTTTTTTGTCCTACTCTTCAACTGTAGAAGTGTAAACAACTGTCAGGACATCATGGTAGTTTTATATAATATGAAATGACAAACTCTCCAACAAAAGAGGAACTGTACTTTCATAATGTAAATTTAAGTAAAAGACAAATAGAAATTATTTGAAGTAGGAATGTACATCTATTTTTCAGAATACTGCAATATCTGAAGATATGTCCTGTTTTATTTACATATTTTTGGTTATACTTATTCTCTTACAGATTTTTCTGCCAGTAATTGTTTAACTTTCTCTAGATCACTGTAACATCTAAAAACCTTATTCTCTTGCTTGTTTGCTAGTTGCTAGTTTAGAGGACTCTTTTTTTTTTTTTTTTTTTTTTTTTCAGCTGTTTTCATTTACTAGTGTCTGAATATGCTAAATATGAATTATGAGTATGAATATGAATTGAGCTCTTGAATAAAAGGACTCAGTCCTTATAAGTATAACAAAGGAGATACTAAATGTAAGTTGAAATGTTGTATTAGGTAGCATGTAGCACTAGTGGAGATATTTTTGGAAAACTGCCCCCATTTCAGCATCCAGAGTTCAGACTATCTGCTGATAACATTGGAATCCCAAAGCAAAATTTAGAAACTTCTTATTCTGTCAGAAGCTAGGTTTAAGTTCATGAGCATTTAGGGGCAACAATGGTAACAGACTCTTCAGTTAGCTCACAGACATATAGTATGATTCAATGGAAATTGAAAACTCAAACTCAAGCTGAGTTGTTTCCAGTGAAGTGGGAGTTAATTTCTAGGAGAAATTTTCACACACTGTTGTTGCGAGAATCCACATACAATTTCAAAGGCAAGTTAGCAATTTTATTTATTTAAGATGAAATTGATCTCCTGTTCAAACAGTTCTGTGCTGTTCTACATCTTGTTTTACACAGGCAGTTTAGGTGACCAGAATCTTCCCTCCTAGGTTTGTCCCTTTAAAATGATGCTCACTTTTTGTTGTACCTCCGTGGTCTCACTCCAGTTTGTCAACTAGATGTCCTGAACATGATATTCCACTTGCGTAAATTTCCCCACTCTTGGATCTGTCAGCATCTGTGTAGGCAGATCAAAATCACTATGAACATTTTTGTTGCCAGTTCATATTCCACTGAGTATCTTTCAACCTCACAGGAACCTTCTGCTACCAGGTATGTGTTTAACTTGGTACTTCTACAAGTTTTGATTTGTAGTTTTCTATCTATAGCTGGACATCCTCCCCAGGAGAGTGCCTAAGCAGGTATCAGTCCTTGTGCTTTCACAGCACAGGGAAAACGGTCAGCAATATCAATTCTGGTGGTGGAAACCCCAGAGAGGTCAAGTGAATGTCATATAGCGCACTTTGTGCACTAGCCTATGGAGGGGCAGAGATCCTGCATGGTGAAACCTCAGAGATTAGATGTGGCATTTAACATTATGCCTCAGGATGTTTGCACACTTTCTTCTAAGTCTAACAGCAGCTTGGAGGTGCATTAGCAAATTTACAAGCAAATGTCTGGAAGGCCTGAAATAAGGTTACATATCCCCCAAATAAATGGAGGCCACTCCGAAGACCTGAGTCAGAGCTATCTGGATTTATCAGCTCACATCTCAATGCAGTGCTGCCACAGAAGGCTTCTTCACTTAGCAATGAACCGCTCAAACTCAATTTGAATGTAGAATATCAGGTGATTAATTAATCAGACCTTAAGAAAGTCTCTGGAGGCAGACTGTGGCAACCCTAGAGGGGACTGATGACTGATTCTGTGTTGTAGGTTCTAGCTACAGAGACATTTATCCTTGAGGAACATCTACACCATCAGCAATGAAGAACATTTTAGTGCTACTTCCCACACTTGCCTTTTGGGGATGGAAGGCATATATTTTAAGGTCTGACATGAAGCAATCCAAAACCCACAAAAACCAATGTCATACCATTTAAAGGATATGTCCACTTTTCCTGAGGCTACAGTATAAAGTAGCCCAAAATGCAACTGTGAGACTTAAAATTGATTGGACCTACTCCAGCCTTCTGTTCTCTTTTGTTTTTGTTTTTGTTTGTTCATTTTTGTCCTATCCGTTAAATCAGGAATCCATTGCTAATTCCCTATAAAAGCAACTTTATGTAGGATATTTGGCCTTACTCTGGGGTATCCGACTCTTCCCTACATGAGGACTATTCTCACGTACTCCATACCTCAGTACACTTTGAATGGGTGCACAACAGTGATGTGATGTGCAGTAACTCAAGCCAGCACTGCAAAGTAATAAAGCTCCTAAAATCAGTTTTAAGCCTAGAACTAATCTATGGCAGTGCAGAAACACAGAGATCGGTCTCCCTTTAGTTTAAACATTATTTCTCCACATGCAGCATGAAATGTATTTTAACCTATTAAAAATGACTATGTGCAAAATAAAATAAAATAAAAACAAAATGAAATGTAGGGAAACCCTTTAATAATGTTTGGAACAAAACATTAATTTCCCTGATATATGAAAAACTTGAAATGACAGAAGACAAAATAACTGAACACAGCATTATAGAGAAACTCACATTCTGTTGTTTGCTTTAACAATCTAAAATAAAAAGTTGTATCCTCATACATAACCTCCAGCTTTTCAACTCACCTGAAGAGCTCCCCTACCCACAATGCACTAAGTGGATGATTAAAAAGAAATAGGGGCTTAACTGAGGGGTAAGCGTGGGGTCTCTGGAGCTTTGCAAAGCACTGAACCATGCAGCTACAGCTGTCCTCCAAACAAGCCCAACATTCTTTATTTATTTGTTATGAAATATTTATGGATGTTATGAAAGGTTTAAAATAATGTGTCTGTCTCTCTCTCTCTCCTCTTATTTTTGCCCTGGCACAGTGTTTTCTAATGCATAAATAATTCTGGCCTGTGGACAGTGGGACAGCACATTAGGTGGGATGTATCCGCTGTATCACATTCTTTCTGCCTCAGAGAAAATATCATTCCTAGTAATTTTCTACACTTATACAATCTGCGTTGACAGTAAATAATTGATGTATGAATTTAGGACTAAACTCCAACACAATATGACTTTATGTCAAGGGTTACTCCCAGCAGATTTTGAGCTAAATCATCTTGCAAAATGGGTTCTTTCAGTGGAAAGAAGGGGGGGAAAAATGCTTTTTGAAATTATTTTAATGGAAAGATGGGATCTTGGCGTAGTGCTTCTTTTTGATGAGGTCTTGCTTTGCATGGCTAGTAATAAAACCAAGCAATCTACCCATTATGAGATTGGAAATGTTTCATTTGTGATCACAAATGGATTTTTTTTTTCTTTTTAGATTAATATAAGCAGGTTCCTTTTTGCTCCTTTCATTCTTTCATCTTTTCTTTTCTTTTCTTTTCTTTTCTTTTCTTTTCTTTTCTTTTCTTTTCTTTTCTTTTCTTTTCTTTTCTTTTCTTTTCTCTTCTTTTCTTTTCTTTTCTTTT
>CM021698.1:90339331-90364937 GCA_011074415.1 Stictonetta naevosa
AAGAGAAGAAAAGAAAAGAAAAAAGAAAAGAAAAGAAAAGAAAAGAAAAGAAAAGAAAAGAAAAGAAAAGAAAAGAAAAGAAAAGAAAAGAAAAGAAAAGAAAAGAAAAGAAAAGAAAAGAAAAGAAAGAAAAGAAAAGAAAAGGCTATGGTAAACAAGTTCCTCTGATCAGCTGCAATGTACTACATTGAATGATGTTTCATGTTTGACGCACACTTTAACCTGACACCAGTGTAGTGATAGGCTGAGCATTTTGTCCACTGGAGAAAGCTTTTATCTTGATTTGTTGTGTTATGTATTGCACATTTTATGATGTATCTGGATCAGCTGCCATGATTCCTAGACCTGGGAGTAGCCATCAAATTATCAGAGTCAGCCATCATGTCATTGTAAAGAGATAGTCTCCCCTGACTCCTGCTCAGCCTCCTCAGCTGTAAATTGAGAATGGGGCAAGCTTTCTTCATCCACTGTGAATGCCAAATTTATTTTCGTGTAGTGACTAGTGAGATTGGACTCCTCTGTTACATTTACAATACAACTTTCTAGCAGGTCCCCTTAATCTGTTTCTCTTGATTCTCTACAAACTCACTGAGTTTGAGGCCAGAACCATTATATTTGTAGTCTGATCTTTTATTGCAAGTATTATATCTGATAGAGCTACCCCATAGTTAGATCATAATTTCCAGAAAATAGACAGCTTTGATTTGAAGATATGAAGAAATAAGAAGGTAATCATTTTGTTAATCAAGTGATTGTTCACTGATAATATTTAAAAAACACTATGAATGTTTTCTTTTGTGTGGCCTGTTTTCAAATTCCTCTGTAAAAGAGGTGACAAAAATGCACCCTTGTCCATCCTCAGAACAAGGGTCTATGTAGTTTTTAGAAAGACCACAGAGTTTGCTGGCATATAGGACACAATTGAGGAAGCGAGTTCTCAGGGTGAACCTGCCCTGGCAAGCCATTGAGCACAGAGCTTGTCTGAGCTCCAGCATTAACAAAGTTTTGTAAGAAAACTATTAAGCAGCACTGCCTTCATGACTGGAGATATGGTTTGTTCATTCGTGGGATATGAATCTAGCTAAGGATGTGTACAGTACTTTGACTGGATCAAACTTTTAACAATTAGTTGTCTAAATACCTGATAATTTTCATTAAGTCACATAAATTATTACCATAAAAACCTTAAAGTTCTATAATTTTGTTTATCATTGGCATTTCTGTTTCAGTATGAATTCCTAATCTCATTTATATATAGACATTCACTAATTCTCCTCAACACCCTAATTGCCTCAAAATATTAAAGGAAAAATAGTTTTGAAAAAAAGTGTTTGTTGTAATTGTTGTTTGTTTTGTTGTCATTTCGTTTGTTTTCCCTCAAGATTTATTCCAGGCAGGTTTACGTAAAAAACAAAACAAAAAACTTTATAATATCTTAATGGACTTTCACTACTGCTCATGTGCACGCTAGCTTTTCAACCCTAGAATCAGTTTGGAAAGTGTTTTCTGTGATTTAGAAAGCTAATAGTGACTGAGAACAGGGAAAACTGTGTTGGGAGCCCCACTTTAAGCTCTTTGGAAGTCTTTGAGTATCACAACACAAAACCATTTGCCAAGAGCTGCAGGAGCTGAAGATCCTGGGAATTTAGGCTGTAGATCCCCCATTACACTGCCATTCAGGCTTCTGAGGAGTCAAATGGATGAGCCGGCAAGAGACCTGACTGAATTGGGCTGTAACATCAGCTAATTCAAAACTTCTTTGTGAAATGCTTGCACTGTATCCAGTTTCAGAGTACAGCCAGTCAAAGGGAAACATTCTTTTGAAGAGCTTTTCAAAAGCTCATTTTATTATCACCAGCGTTACTACTAGTTCAACAACTACTATACCCTTTGTGTCCCAGGGCTCAAATAAAGACCAGTGGCCCATTTTCCTGGGATCTTGGCAGATCTGCTAGGGAGCAGGCTGCCTCTTTCACAGTAACTTTGCTGGAGTTCATAGATGTCTCTAATCCATCTGTTAACTGCTCAAATTCACATGACTTCACTTTATTCAGAATTTCTGTGACAAAATAGTCTGCTATCTCATCTTAGACTCCCTTTGTTCCCTAATATTAAACAGAGAAGGGTTCTTTTTCTCTTGTTGCTGCTCCACTCCAAGTAATCATACAACATGTGAAAGCAGCTCTGCCCACAGTCTCCTCTGATGCTTGTTCGTTTTTACTGAAAAGGACTTTTGCGGCTCAGAGATGGCACTTTCAGTGACATTTCTCTGGCAATAACTACTTTGAAAGCTTGGAAAAACCATTCATGCAAGATCTCCTTGAAGTAGATGTTATTGTTTTAGTGAAAGAGACAATAGATGAAACAGAGTATGGACAAAACAGTGAATGCTTGTTAGAAAACAAAGATACAGTGCTGGAAAAATATTTTAATAATGCATTTACTAATTCAGGCAAGTTAAACATTAGTTTAAATTAAATTATAAAAGCATTCTTTCTAGACAGAAAATAGTTTGTATGTCAACAGTATCTCACAAGATGATTTTAAGACTATCTTGTAAATAAAATTGTGATGATTTCATAATATTTGCAAAGTGAGTCAAGGGAAGATGGGAAGGGAATTCATGTTTTTTTTTGTCAAGCTTTTGTAACTCTGGTCTGGCTTTCTTTAGCAAAGACCTCTTTTGAATCCTGTACTTCACTTTATTCTACTGTGAAACATTTGTGATCCTTGGCACACTACATTTTTATGATTCCCTTAAACACAATTTTCCTATTTGTATTTATATATATATATTGCTTGTTTAAAAATCCATAAAATAATCTGAGTTAGCAGTATGTACACTTCCAAGGGATTCCCACTTTAAATATCTTCCCTGGATTAGCCTTGTTGATTTCCTTTACCTTTCCAAGTACTGCAAAGTCTCCCCACCATCTTCCCCCAATGCACTAAGGAGAAAAGAACATAATACTCAAAATGATTTAAATTTTTACCAAAGAAATTCATAATCTCTGCATATCTTTCCTGGATTTCTAAACTTGCCTAAAATTTCTTTGCCTTTCCAGGAGAATGCTTTATCTACAGCATCTTGACATTGTTAGAAAGATGATGACAGTTGTATCAAGGTGTTTATATTGTCTCCAGTCATTTTATCTTGTTTTGAATGTTCTTGCATAAAACCCTGACTTTGTACCCAGTGGTCACTTACAAATATAGTTACAGTTAATTTTTTTAAGCAGACATTTAATAATTGTAATCACTGGTCACCACTATCAAGTTGTAGATGGTGTAGGTATAATGCCCAGAAGTTACTTGTGCATTTCCAAAGATAATACTGAAACAAGGTCTCTGATAGCAGAACAAGTGTTGCTTGTTTGGGATCAAGGAAAAGCACATAATTATGTAGTAAAGGGGTTAAAAATGTTGAAGCTCTGTTGTATAATGCCTTGTGAATACCAGATATATTAAATGGACTTTCTAAGTACTTATACTCTTTTTTTTTCTAATCTAAAATAGTAACAAGAGAATTAAAGATTGTTTCCATAAATCCTACTTCTAAGTGACTTGAAAAAAACCATTAAATACAGCATTCATCTTCTCCCTGCAAGTGCAGAATTGCTGAAAGACATTTAAATAAACAACACATTTAATTTACGTGGTTTCACCTTAAGAATGAAGACCCTCAGATCATGAAAAATCACTAGGGAAAAAAAGGGAAAAAAAAAACACACACACTTTTTCAGTACAGTTAAAATAACTAAGTCTACAGTGATGGCGACGGCTTAAGCAATACTTATTTAATAGAAGATTCCAAACACCTACCAGAATCCTTCATATTGGTGAGCTCTTCCCAGTGGATTTCCTCTTAAAAAAACTATTATGCTTTAAAAAAAATCTTAAAAAAACAGAGCAAAATAGCATTTAACCAGTCACAAAATCATAGAATCATAGGGTCATAGAATGGCTTGGGTTGTGAGGGACCTCTAAAGACTATGCAGTTCAAACATCCCTGCCATAGCCAGGGACACCTACCACCAGACCAGGCTGCCCAAAACCCCATCCAACTTGGTCTTGAACACTTCCATGAATGGGAAAGACAGCTTCTCTGGGCAACCTGTTCCAGTGCTTCACTACCCTTATAGTAAATAATTTCTTCCTTATATCTAATCTAAATCTACCTTTATTTAGTTTAAAGCCATTACCCTTTTTCCTATCACTACATGCTCTTCTAAAATGCCCCTCTCCAGCTTTCTTGTAGACCCCCTTTAAGAACTGGAAGACTGCTATAAAGTCTTATTGGAGCCCTCTCTTCTTCAGGCCGAACAACCCCAGCTCCCTCAGCCTGTCTTTGTAGAAGGTATGTTCCAGCCCACTGATCATCCTTGTATCCCTCCCCTGACTCACTACAACAGGCTGTGCAATAATTGCTGGATGTGACTTAATAAAACTAAAGGTATGCCCATACCTTAAGAGAAGGTTCAGTGTTGAGAAAACTTCCAGGGTGAGATGTGGCAGTGTGGTGGTTTTATCCAGATGAGCAGCTGAGCTCCACAACTGCTCTCTCACTCCCCCTTCTCAAAGGGAAAGGGGAGAAAATACAATGAAAAGGGCTCAAGGGTTGAGATAAAGACAAGGAGATCACTCAATAATTATTCTGATGGGCAAAAGAGACTTAGTATAGGGAGGTTAGAGAAAATTATCACCTATTACTAACAAGCTAGAGAAGTGAGATACAAAGAAAACAAACTACAAACAGCTTCCCCCCATCCACTCTTCCACCTCCTCCCCCTGAGTGGCACAGGGGAATGGGGAATGGGGGCTGTGGTCAGTCTATAGCACTTCATGTCCACCACTCCTTCACAGTCATACTTTTCAACTGTTCCAATGTGGGGTCTCTCCCACAGAATGCTGTCCTTCCTGAACTGATCCTGCATGGGCTTCCCACAGGCAGAAGCTCTTCAAGAACTGCTCCCACAAGGCTCCGTACCATGGGGTCCATCCCCCAGGAGCAAACTGCTCCAGCACAGGTCCCCCACGGGCGGCAGCTCCCCCCAGGACCCCTGCTCCTGTGTGGGCTCCTCTCCACGGGCTGCAGCTCCGGCCTGGGGCCTGCTTGTGCAGGGGCTCTCCGTGGGCCGCAGCCTCCTCCAGGCCACATCCACCTGCTCCACAGGCTGCGGCGTGGAGATCTGCTCCATGTGGGACCCATGGGCTGCAGGGGGCAGCCTGCTCCACCAGGGGCCTCTCCACAGGCCACAGGGGAACTGCTGCTGTGTGCCTGGAGCACCTCCTGCCCTCCTTCTGCACTGACCTTGGGGTCTGCAGAGCTGTTTCTCACTCCTTGCTCTCCCAACTGCTGTTGTGCAGCAGTTTTCTTTTCCTGTTTTAAAATATGCTCTTCCAGAGGCACAAACAACATCTCTCACTGTCTTGGCTCTGGCCAGCAGAGGGTCCCTTTTGGAGCCAGATAAAAACCGGCCCTTATCTAACATGGGGTAGCTTCTGGATTCTTCTCACATAAAGCCACCCCTGCAGCCCCCCACTACCAAAACCTTGCCACATAAACTCACTACAGGCCGATATGCAAGCAATCTTTTCTATGATAGTCTGCTTGACGTTACCTGTAACCTTATATATTGGCAACACCAGGGGAGGTTGGTGCGCTGAGAAACAGCACAGACGGTGGAGTAGAGTGCAGACACTGTGGCCAGGCTCTGCGATATCACCGCAGGGATGGAGAACTTGATGTACTATGGAACTGATTGACTGCATGGCCAGCCCTGTGCAGAACTGATAACCAAATCATGTCCTCTGGGTGAACTTTGCTTATTATAGTCTCATTATAACGTCAAAGCACACCTCCATCCTACAGGCTACCCACCTCCAAGGTGCAACCACTCCTCACTGAGCATGCACTCTGAATTTCTCTAAGCCTATACCTTTAAAGCACAAGCAAGAAAATTGTATCCCAATAGTAACAAAGGTATGTATGACTAAAATCACTCCACCTAAAAGTAAGAAAATAGTATTAAAATTGTTCAAGAGAGGAAAAATATTAGAGTAGATACCATCACAGAGAAGTTAGGAGGTCATTGCTGATTTCTGGGATCAGTTGATGGGCTGAACCTCTCTTCCCCTTCCCATATGTACTGCTATTGGGTGAGATCTGAACCCCCAGTTATACCTAGTGCTTCCCTAGGAAACCTAACTTTCTCTATAGAGTTGTTTCAGAAGTTAATTTTTATGTAGTTGGTTATGTTAATCATATTCTTATATTACAAGTGCTTTGCAAACTATGTATTTATCACCAGTAATCCAAAAGAACTTCTGTTGCTTCAATAAACTACATCAGTTATTAATCTACTAGACTGATGGTGTATCGCATGCACTATTTGTACATCTGTGATAGTGCTAATTCAATATATTGAATGTGAGCAGACTTTAGTGCTGAATTGGGTATCACTCAGAATCTATGCCCAGCCACCCCCAGCCCCTGTTATCTGAGGACAAACTGGAATGAAAGGGTGTTTAGGTCCTGCCAAACTTATTTCCCCTTTAGTGCAATGTAGCTCCATGTGCTTCTTATTTTGGGGGGCCCCAGAGCTGAATGCAGTACTCTAGGTGGGGTCTCATGAGAGCAGACTGAAGGGGGATAATCACCTCCCTCAACCTGCTGGTCACACTTTGTTTATGTAGCCCAGGATACGGATGGCTTTCTGGGCTGAAAGAGCACATTGCTGACTCGTGTTGAGCTTCTTGTCAACCAATACCTCCAAGTCCTTCTTCTCAGAGTTGCTCTAAGTCCATTCACCACTCAGCCTGTATTTGTGCTTGGCCTTACCCCAACACAGGTGCAGGACCTTGTACTTGGCCTTGTTGAACTTCATGAGGCTCACACAGGCCCACCTCTCAAGCCTGCTCAGGTCCCTACGGATGGCATCCCTTCCCTCCAGCATGTCAACCATAGCACACAGCTTGGTGTCATCAGCAAAATTGCTGAGGGTGCACTTGATCCCACTGTCCACATCACCAACAAATATGTTGAACAGCATCAGTACCATTACTGACCCCTGAGGAATGTCATGTATCATTGGTGTTCATTTGTACATTGTGCTATATAGACTGCAACTAACTCTTTGAGTGTGACCCTCCAGCCAGTTCCTTACCCACTGAGTGGTCCATCCATCAAATCTATGTCTCTTCAATATAGAGACAAAGATATCACGTGGGACAGTGTCAAATGCTTTACACAAGTCCAGGTAGATGTCAGTTGCTCCTCCCTTATACACGAGTGCTGTAACCCCATTGTGAAGGCCACCAGATTTGTAAGGCATGATTTGCCATTAGTGAAGCTATATTGGACATCACCAATTACCTCTTTGTTTTCCATGTGCCTTAGCATAGTTTCCAGGATCTGCTCCATGATCTTACTGGGCACAGAGGTGAGATTGACTGGCTTGTTCCCCAAGCCTTCCTTTTTTCCTTTTTGAAAATTGATTTTATGGGGGTTATGTTTCCCCTCTTCCAGTCAACCAGAACTTCACCATACTGCCATGACTTCTCAAATATGATGGACAGAGGCTTAGCAACATCATCTGCCAGTTCTCTCAGGGCCTGTGGATGCAGCTCATCAAGTCCCATGGACTTGTTCGCATTCAGGTTCCTTGGATGGTCTTGAACTTGACCTTCTCCTACATTAAGAGGTTCTTTATTTTCCCAGTCCCCAACATTGCCTTCTGGGTTTTGGGCATTGTGGCTAGAACACTTGCTGGTGAAGACTGGGGTGAAAAAGTCATTGACTACCTCAGTCTAGTATATATACCAAGTAACCAGGTCTCCTGTTTCCTTCCTGAGATGGCCCACAATTTCCCTAGTCTTCCTTTTATCACTGATGATCTATAGAAGCTTTTCTTGTTGTCCTTTATGTCCCTGGCCAGATTTAATTCTATCAGGGCTTTCAGGGCTTTAGCTTTTTTAACCTGATCCCTGGCTGCTTAGAGAGTTTCTCTATTCCTCTCAGGCTACTGCAGTTTCTCACTCCTTGCTCTCCCAACTGCTGTTGTGCAGCAGTTTTCTTTTTCCTTTTTTTTTTTTTTTTTTTTTTTTTTTCCCCAGGAGCTCCTTGTTCATCCATGGGGGCATTTTTGCTTGACTTCCTCTTTGCTGGGATGCATTGCTCTTGGAGGAGATAATCCTTAAATATTAAACAGCTTTCTTATGTCTCTCTTCCCCCCAGGGCTTTATCCCATGGCACTCTACCAAGCAGATCCCTGAAGAGGCCACAATCTGTTCTCCTGAAATCCAAGGTAGTAAGCTTTCTGTGCACCCTCCTTGCTGACCTAAGGATCTCAAACTCTGCCATTTCATGGTAGAGAACCAGCAGGCTGGGGGTGGGCAAAAAGTGAGGAAGGAACATTACCAGGGCAGCTGACCTAAAACAACCAAAGGGATATTCCATCCACACTCAGCAATAAAATGTGGAAAAAGGAAGAGGGGAGGAGTGGGCTCTCGTGAAAACATCTGTCCTCCCGAACAATGGTTATGTGTGTTGAGGTCCTACTTACTTCAAGGATGTAGTCAAGCATCGCTTGTTTATGGGAAGTAGAGCATAATTTCTTTCCTCTGCACTTCCACACAGCCTTTGCTTTTTTTTGTCTCCTTTCCCTTTTTCCCTTTAGTTAAATTGTTTAATTAATAATAATTTTCCTTAATAATGATTTTTTCCTTTCCTTATCTCAACCCATGAGTTGTTTCTTTCCTTTTCTTCTTCTCCACCTCTTCTGAGGATGGGGAGTGAGAGAGCGGTTGTGGTGGAGTTCAGCTGCCTAGCAAGGTAAAACTACCACATATAGTTCCACAGGCATGCACATCTCTAACTTCTCTTGTTTATTTCCCATGCTACCTGCATTTGCATAGAGTCACTGAAGTTGGGACCCTGTAAGTTAGGACTTGCTGGCTAGAGTGGCTGGAATTCCTTTGTGCTGCTCTTCAGGTTCCATCCTTTTGACCTGTGACCTTTCTCCAGGCTCTGGACTTCTATTGCTGACTCTGGCATCAAACTGAGAGGAGTGAGATGGACTCAGGTTCTACTCCCCCAGCAACTCTAGTTTAAAACCCTCTGGACCAGCTTGGAAAACCTGTGGCCAGAGATGCTCTTCCTCGTCTCTGATGGGTGGACCCTGTTAGTCCCCCACAGACCAGGTTTCTCAAAGTGAGTCCCATGCTCTAAGTAGCTGGTCCCCTGTCTGTGGCACCAGTCCTGTAATTTGGATTACTTAGAATCATAGAATTATTAAGGTTGGAAGGGACCTTCAAGATCATCTGGTCCAACCATCACCCTACTACCAATGTCACCCACGAAACCATGTCCCATGTGCCTTTCCTTGAACACCCCCAGGGATGGTGACTCTCCCACCTCTCTGGGCAACCTGTTCCAATACCTGACTGCTCTTTCTGAGAGTAAATGTCTCCTAATTTCTAACCTAAACCTCCCCTGGTGCAACTTGAGGCCATTCCCTCTGGTCCTATCACTAGTTACTTGAAGAGGCTGATCCCCAGCTCCCCACACCTTCATTTCAGGTAGTTGTAGAGAGCAATAAGGTCTTCCCTGAGCCTCCTCTTCTCCAGAGTGAACAGCCCCAGTTCCCTCAGCCGCTCCTCATAGGACTTGTGTTCCAGGCCCTTCACCAGCTTCATAGACCTTCTCTGGACATGTTCCAGGGCCTTGATGTCCTTGTTGTAGTAAGGGGCCCAAAACTGAACACAGTACTCAAGGTGTGGCCTCACCAGAGCTGAGTACAGGGGGACGATCACCTCCCTGGTCCTGCTGGCTACACTATTCCTGATACAAGCCAGGATGGTGTTGGCCTTCTTGGCCACCTGGGCACACTGCTGGCTCATGTTCAGACAAGCATAAATTCGTTAGTTCACCACGTTTGATTGGACCTTTCAAAGCCCTTCCCTTTGATCAGAAGGACTGATGAAAAAACTACCTGGGCTTCCGAGTCCCTTACTGACACTCTGGGATTACTTCTTGATACTCCTCAGTCTGCTCCGGGCTGTATCAGTGGTGCCCACATGAAACAACAACAGTGGATACAAGTCACTAGACTGTACAAGATTTAGTAGTCTCTCAGTAACTTCCCTGATATGAGACCCCAGTAAGCAGCACACATCTCTAGACAGGAAGTACAGCCCCATATGAAAGTCAGTCAGGAAGAACAGCCCCATATAAAACATGCAGAACATGCTTTCATGTTGGCTGTTTTCTATGTATAAGAAATTACATTTAGTGCTTATAAATGTTTTAAGAGCTTGACATATTTACCCTGATTTTGGTAAAGAATACTTCATAGGGTACATGATCTCATTGCTATCTCTCTCCCCTGTGTACTGAAGTTTGCTGGAAACCGTTTCATGTTGTGAAAGAGGAAAGCAGGGCTCCAAGGTGAAGGTAAGGGAGCAGGAGAGAGATGTGAAAAAGAAGCTGGGTGAGATTTTGTTCTCTCACTACTGAGCCAGCAGCCGGTGTAGATGAGACAGTGTTACAAGTTTAGAACAGCTGCCAACTAATGTTTGATCAGGGATAAAATATGTCGAGGTGACAACATCTTGCTCCCCTGCATTTCAGGGATGATCATTAAAAATGCAGCAAGGCTCGTACAGGCCCAGAAGGTCCTATGTTCTCTCAAGATACAAGGGAGAGAGACAAGTTCACAAGATGTCAAGAACAATATCCATTTGTGTTTACTATGCAAACCCGCTGAGTAACCTTTCTATGCATGTTTGTACTAAGGACCATTGAGAATTTAGGGGAAAAAAAGGGCAGCTTAGATGTTGTGAGGGGAGAAGCAGCCAGGGAGGACAAATACGCAGAGAGGCATGTATATGGTAAGTGGAAAGATGCAACTGTATGAGAAAAAGAAAAAAAAAAAGAAATATTAAAAGATATATGTATTTATACCCAAACACAACTAGAAATACTGCAAATAGAGCTACAAGTTTGTGTCCATGTCTCCTTCCCACCTCCCCTTTTAATAATATATTGATGTAAGCAGCTTGCGCATGTCAAACAAATTCTCTGCACAAAAAGTCAGCTGTCGGAAGGAGGCTCATCAATCTGGCAAAGTGCACTCAGGTAGAATGCCTCTCGGGGCTCCCATCCTTCGAGCCCCACTGCTTGGGGGAGAGGGATTGCTCCAGCTGACGGGCTCACAAATGTTCATTAAAGAGTCTTTCCATTGCAGAAAAAAGCAGCTGTTTTCCAAGAACACTAGTAATTTATTTCTCAGTGATATTATGGAAGGCTGTTGTGGATAATTGAACTATAGGAAGTTTTGCTGTTAAAATGACACAGACAGCTAGACAAATTCACTCAATCAGCTTTTTTTTTTCCTTTTTTTTTTTTTTTTTTTTTTCCCTAATACAGCAACCATAGCAAATGCAGAGATTGTCAGTTTGGGATTCTTCACTGTCATTCTTGAGGAAGCATGCTATGGTTTGCTTCCCAAATTTCTCACATTAACTCATCTTTTTGTCTTCTCTAAAGTCTAGTGAGAAGAAGAAATATCTTTTTTTTCCTTTTTTTTTTTTTTTTTTTTTTCAGAAATTATTTATCCATGGAAGTCAAAGTTTAGGAGTGCTATTTTAGGAGTGTCACTATTTTAGGAGTGCTATGCAGGGTTGTCAAACAACCACAAAAGGCAGTATTAATACTTAATTAAAATAAGAAACATATTTTGTAGCTTTAAATATCATCAAAAGTCACGTCTTATTAATTGTGGGATCAGTCTCCTTTCTCCTAAGGCTACAGGTGAAGGCTCTAGATATTTCTTGCACTGAAGAAAGAACATGAATTGATGAGATATTTTTTCCTAATTGTTTTAAATGCTTTAGAATTTGAGGTCTTTTCTTTGGTTTTAATGTTGTAGAGGTTGTAGTAGTGATTAGTAAGAAGAGCCGTATGTGGTGGGTGAACAACCTGTTAGACCAAGAACCTTTTTTCAAACAGAGGGATTAGATGCTACTTATTTATTTTTATTTTTTAATTAACTGTTTTAAAACTAAACATTTGCATGGATTAAAAGCTGAGTGGTTAGCTTAGTAAACTAGTTCAATGAAGATTGCCAGTTTTCATGAGTAATTTGCAATCCCCATATTAATGAAAGAAACATGTTTACACCTGGCTTTTAAAAAAGAACAGTATCAATGAAAGTGTTTCTGTTTTAATGTGATCATTGTAAGAAGTAGGGTAAACCAGCATGAGGGATCATATAATTTTCAGTTCTTAGGAGAAATAAGAAATATCTTTAACTTGAGTTCAGTGAAATTCCACTGGTTCATGCTGGGGTTGAAGATACTCAAAGGACTACAGTCTTGAAAAGGCTGTATCAGCAGAGATTTCCAAAACAGAATAAACATGGGAGGAAAAAAAAGAAAAAAAGAAAAACAAAAGATCAGCCAGTATATTATATACCATGGTGATTTCCTGCTCTGAAATCAGCGAGGGCATCCCTTATCTCTTTGGCATCTTAGTGCAAAGTGATTGCATAAATTGGAGTTTTCTAAGACTCTATCCACAAACTATGATTCTTCATATAAATGGATGACAAATAAGAAGATAGTATGAATGTCTTACTTCTGCTTAAATCAGTTTTTGCTAGTTTGTTGTTGTTGGTGGTGTTTTTTTAATTTTGATATGGTTGTTCAAGAAGTGACATGAAACTAAATATATCTTGTTTGAAATACTGAGAATACCCATGTCATATTTTGTATTGGATTAGCTGAATCTCCTTGTAGACCAACAAAACTCCTACTTGTCAAAATAACATAAATAAAATATTTTACTGCCTGCACATGAAACTCTGAAGAGTTCAATAAAGAAGCCATTTTTCAAAACCTTTTTTCACTCAGAAAATGAAGAATCTGTGAAAGATCTAAGACAACTGTAGTACATTAAAGAAGCATGCTGGATATTGCAATGCCACATACCCCTGCCACTATGATCCAGTGTTTCATAGAGAAAATGATCATTACAGTGATATCAATAAATAATAATAATAATAATAATAATTAATAATAATAATAACAACATGTCTTGAAAACTCTCAGCAAGTTCTGTTAATCCTAGAGGTAAATCAAGATGAATTTCCTCGGGACTTGCTTCTCACTTGTTTGCTTCTGCTATTTTTCTCATACAGAAAAAGTTAAAACTTCTCTAATAAACCCTAAGGAAACAAAGAAACAAGCAAACAACAGCAACAACAACAAAAACAGATTAAGGCAAATAATAAAGATAAATATTAATAAAGAAGCTGCTGTACATTTAGATGACACCTGAAGAATGGGTCAGCAGTCAAGATTCCTTTATACTGAAACATGAAGGTACTAGTTCCATTCTCAGTTATTTTGAATAAAGGAAACAGTTCTGTGTTTTGAGGTAGTCACCAACAAGGCATCATGGATTAATGCAGGCTTCTGCTTCATTGTCTTGCCTTCTCTGAGGAGAAAGGGACAGAGATCAGTCAGTCTGATAAGTGGATCAGTCATCCATATTTAAAGTGCTTGTAGCTGCCATTTGCTGTGGGCAGGTTCTGGCAACTGCATAGTAAGAAATACCATGTAGAGTCATGGAGGCAGAGTGTAGACCTAAAGCAGCTTGCAAACTGAACTGTGTTTACCAGTTCTCTAACATCACCATAACAATCCTAACAGTAGCAATAAGACTACAGATAGGGGTTAGCACTATGTAGCAAATACTGATGCAAGGCTGTGCAAATCTAGCTCTCCCAAATTCTGTTGGCTTTCTGTGCATTTTGGAAATTATGTACTTTTTGCTTTTTTCCATCTTATTGACTGCTTTAACACATGTTGATCCACACAATGCTATTTTTGTGAATGCACGGCTTACTGTGTTCAGACCAAACTAGATATTTTTATGTAGAAAATTACCAAAGCTCATGTAGTGAATACCCAGATGGAACAAACATTTATACAATTTGCATTTGGGTTTGTTATAATGGTTTCAGATTCAGAGGTCAAATCTCTGAAAATACTTCATGACAGTAGTAGCCCCACAGTGTGGCAAGCCAAGTGTCTAGGTTAGTAATATTGATGACAAACAGAATCTGTCTTATCCTTACATAAATATCTAAACCCTAGCGATAGCCAGGTCATTAGAGCTGCTGGATATTAAGACAAAAGAAAGCGCTTCCTAGAGATCTATTTCTTTACTATATCTGTGTTTCTAAATAACATTATTATTATTAGATTGAGAAAAAAAGTATTAAATTACATTTAAAATACAAATATTTTTAAAAACAGGTCTTCACTTTATTGCATTCTATGATGATTTGAAAGTGTGTGCTACTTTGAAAAGAAATCTAAACTTTTTATGCTATAATAACGCTAACATTTCTATTTCTATAGAAATCAGGAAAAAAAAAAAAAGTCACAGAATCGCAGAATAGTTGAGGCTGGCAGGGCCCTCTGGAGGTCATCTGGTTCAAACCCCTCAGCAGTGACACCCAGAGCAGGTTGCCCAAGACCATGTCCAGGTGGCTTCTGAAGATCTCCAAGGATGGAGTCTCTGCAACCTCTCTGGGCATACTGATTCAGTGCTCGGTCACCCACACAGTGGGCTTCATGGTGTTCAAAGGCAACCTCTTGTGTTTGTGCCTGTTGTCTCTTATTTTGTCACTGGGCACCACTGAAAAGAGCCTGGCTCTGTTCTCTTCGCACCCTCCCTTCAGTTATTTTTAGACATTGATGATAGCCCTTCTGGGCCTTCGCTACTCTAGGCTGAACTGCCTGTGCTCTCTCAGCCTTTCCCCATAGGAGAGATGCTCTAATTCCTTAATCATGTTTGTGGTCCTTCGTTTGACTCTCTCAAGTACATCCATGCTTCTCACATATTGGGGAGCCCAGAACTGGGTACAATACTCCAGGTGTGGCCTCACCAGTGCTGAGTAAAGGGAAAGAATCACTTCCCTCTACTGACTGGTATGTCAATGCTTTGCCAAATGCAGCCCAGGATACTTTATAGTAAGGGCATATTGCCTGGCTCATGTCCAATTTGGTGTCTGCCACCTCCTTTTCTGACAAACAACTTTCCATCTGGGTTGGCCCAAGCATATGCTGGTGAATGGGGTTGTTCCTACCCAGGTACAGGACTCATCACTTCTTGTTAAACTTTATGAGGTTCCTGTCAGCCCATTTCTCCAGCCTGCTGAGGTCCCTTTGGATGACATCATGATCCTCTGATGTATCAGCCACTCCTATGAATTTTGTGTTATTTGAAGACTTTCCGAGGATATACTCTGCCCCATTATCCAGATGATAATGTGAAACAGGACTGGACCCGGTATTGACTCCTGGAGTATACCATTAGTTGGCAGCCTCCAACTAGACTTTGTGACACTGATCAACCTAGTCTGGACCCCACCATTCAGGCAGTTTTCAGTCCACCTCACTGTCTGCTCATCCAGCTCATGTATCAACAGCTTGTCTATAAGGCTTTTATGGGAGATAGTCAAAAGCCTCACTGAACTCCCATTAGACAATATGCACTGTTCAGTATGTACCAGACCAGTCACTTTGTCATAGTAGTTTATCAAATTGGTCAAGCATGACTTCCCCAAGTCAAATAAACATGCAAAATATTTAACTTTTCATAAAAGAAAAATTGCTGAGAATTTTTGCCAGGGCCTCACTTCAAGTTAGTTCACAAACAACAGAACAGATATAGGTATCATAAATAGGTACTACTTAATTTCAAGCAAAAGCAGAAAAAGTAGAAAATTATTATAAAATTTAGAAAATTAACCTTACAAACCTTTCCAAGTGTTAAGACTTAAAAAAAGCAACTTCAGTAACCAAACTCTTGTGTTCAATTGCAACAAAATTATTGTTGGTTTTCTTGTGTCCTTTTGTCACCCTTGCAAGTGAAGAAACTATAGCAAATGGTTGTTTACGTGTTCCTTTCTTTCAGATGTGTTCTGCCGCAGAGCGGGGAACCGGGGTGGGCAGGGCTTTTTTGCAGCATCGAGGCCACTCGAAGCAGCTGAGGTAGCCGCCAGGACCCGGCAGCCCTCGTGAAGGGGGCTGACGAAGCGTAGACAGAGCCAGCAGCGCCCCCTCCCCGGCCATTCAAAGGCAGCCCGTAAGCGCGGGCGACTAGGAGGCCGGGCGACCAGGGCGAGGTAAGCGGCAGTTTGTGCGACAGGGCGGGCAACCGGTGAGGCGCGGCACTAGGGCGAAGCGCGGCAGCTTGCACGGCACTTCGAGCAGGCGGGGCGCGCTCAGGCGGGGCAGAGCGTTCCGCCCCGCTCGTAAGAACAACTCATCTACCGGCTGCCTACCTATAAACCGCCCTGGTCATCACGAGGCAGAGAGCTCTTTTTAGACAGTCTGTGGCCACCCAGACTGAGTGCCCATTCAAAAATGTGGGAGTTCAGGTCTCTGCATGCATGGAGTGCCTGGGCCTGTTGCTGCCCTCTGAGGGTGCAGAGACACCGTGTGTGTGAGGTGTGAACAGGTGGCCAACCTGCTCAGTCTGGTGGCGGAGCTCAAGGAGGGGGTGGAGAGGTTGAGGGCCATCAGGGATTGCGAGCGGGAGATAGACCTGTGGGGCAACTCCCTGCAAGGCTTGAAGGAAAGGAACCGGGGTGAGATCCCCCAAATAGCAAAGGGAGGGGACATAGGAGATAAGGAGGAATGAAAGCAGGTCCCTGCTCGACATTGCAGGCAATCCCCCTCCCTATTGGTGCTGCCTCCCCAGGTGCCCATACACAACAGGTTTGAGGCCCTGGAGCTTGAGAGACCAATGGGTGAGAATGAGGTAAACAGTCTACCCAGGAGGCTGCCTAAGGCGAGGAAGTCGACTCCACACCTCAGGACATCCTCCACTAAGAAAGAAAGAAGGGTGATCGTTGTAGGCGACTCCTCGGGGGAACGGAGGGCCCTATTTGTCGACCTGACCCTACCCATAGGGAAGTCTGCTACCTCCCTGGGGCCGGGGTCAGGGACATTGCCAGAAAGCTTCGTAACCTGGTTCACCCCTCTGACTATTATCCTTTTTTGATAGTCCAGGGTGGCAGAGATGATATTGAAAAGAGAAGCCTGAAGGCTATCAAACAGGACTTTAGGGGACTGGGACGATTAGTAGATGTAGCGGGAATACAGGTCGTGCTTTCCTCCATCCCTACGGTGGCAGGGAGGGGTACAGAGAGGACTCAGAAAGCCCACCTGATAAACAGGTGGCTCAGAGGCTGGTGCCAACACAGAAATTTTGAGTTTTTTGACGATGGGATGCTTTACTTGGCACCCGGCCTACTAACTGCGGATGGGTCCCACCTGTCTCGAAGAGAAAAATAGACACTAGCACAGGAGCTGGCAGGGGTCATTGAGAGGGCTTTAAACTAGGTAGGAAGGGGGACAGGGATGGGGATGGGGAGGGAATAAGGCTCATTAGAGGTGTTCCAGGGCTGGGGGAGCAGGCAATGGAGCAGCTGAAGTGCATCTACACTAATGCAGCAACAAATGGCATGGGCAACAAACAGGTGGAGCTGGAAGCCATCATGCAGCAGGATAGCTATGACTTGGTTGCCATCACTGAAATGTGGTGAGACCACTCCCATGACTGGAGTGCTGCCATGCTGGCTATAGGCTCTTCAGAAGGGACAGGCAGCACAGAGGGGGTGGTGGCTCTCTATATTAGAGAGTGTTCTGATGTTGTGGAACTCGAGGCTGAGACTGGGAATTGAGTCCCTATGGGTTAGGGTCGGTAGGAAGGCCAATAAGGCAGACATCCTGGTGGGAGTCTGTTACAGACTGCCAAACCAGGATGAGGAGATGGATGAGGAGTTCCACAGGCAGCTGGCAAGAGCTGCGAAATCGTTGGCTCTTGTCCTCGTGGGGGACTTCAACTTCCCAGACATGTCCTGGACATGCAATACAGCTCAGAGGAAGCAGTCTAGAAGGTTTCTGAAGAGCATGGAAGATAGTTTCCTGACACAGCTGGTTAGTGAGCCTACCAGGGGAGGTGCCCCGGTGGACCTTCTGTTCACTAACAGAGAAGGACTGGTGGGAGATGTGGTGGTCGGGAGCTGTCTTGGGCAGAGTGACCACGAAATGGTAGAGTTCTCCATTCTTGGCAAAGTCAGGAGAGGGACCAGTAAAACTGCTGTCTTGGACTTCCGGAGGGCAGACTTTGAGCTGTTCAGGACATTGGCTGGCAGAGTCCCTTGGGAGGCAGAGGAGTCCAGGAAGGCTGGGCACTCCTCAAGAAGGAAATTCTAAAGGCTCAGGAGCCGTCTGTCCCCACGTGCCCAAAGAGCAGCTGGCGTGGAAGAAGACCGGCTTGGCTGAACAGAGAATTGTGGCTAGAGCCTAGGAAAAAAAATAGGGTTTATGATTTTTGGAAAACACGAAAACGAGGCCTAAGGAGAATCTCCATCCTTTACTGGATGTGGGGGGAAACTTAGTGATGAGGAAAATGCTGAGGTGTTTAATGCCTTCTTTGCCTCAGTTTTTACAGGCAAGACTAGCTATTATCTGGATACCCAGTTCCCTGAGCTGGTGCAAGGGCTTGGGGAGCAGACCGTGGCCCTCGCAATCCATGAGGAAATGGTTGGCGACCTGCTACAGCACTTAGATGTTTGCAAGTGGATGGGACCGGATGGGATCCACCCGAGGGTACTGTGAGAACTAGTGGAAGAGCTGGCCAAGCCACTTTCCATCATTTATTAGCAATCCTGGATATTGGGGGAGGTCCCACTTGACTGACGGCTAGCAAATGTGACGCCCATCTACAGGAAGGGCTGGAAGGTTCACCCAGGAAACTATAGGCCTGTTAGTTTGACCTCAGTGCCAGGGAAGCTCATGGAGCAGATTATCTTGAGTGTCATCATGCGGCACTTGCAGGGCAAGCAGGCGATCAGGCCCAGTCAGCATGGGTTTATGAAGGGCAGGTCCTGCTTGACTAACCTGATCGCCTTCTATGACAAGGTGACACGCTTAGTGGATGAGGGAAAGGCTGTGGATGTGGTCTACCTTGACTTCAGTAAGGCTTTTGACACTGTTTCCCACAGCATTCTCCTCGAGAAACTGGCTGCTCTTGGCTTGGACTGGTGTACGCTTTGTTGGGTTAGAAACTGGCTGGGTAGCTGGGCGCAAAGAGTCATGGTGAATGGAGTTAAATCCAGGTGGAGGCCGGTCACTAGTGGAGTCCCCCAGGGCTCAGTACTGGGGCCAGTTCTCTTTAATATCTTTACTGATGATCTGAATGAGGGGATCGAGTGCACCCTCCATAAGTTTGCAGATGACACCAAGTTAGGTGCGTGTGTCAATCTGCTTGAGGGTAGGAAGGCTCTGCAGGAAGATCTGGATAGGCTGGACTGATGGGCTGAGGCCAACTGTATGAAGTTCAACAAGGCCAAGTGCCGGGTCCTGCACCTGGGGCACAACAACCCCAAGCAGCGCTACAGGCTGGGAGATGAGTGGTTAGAAAGCTGCCTGTCAGAGAAGGACTTGGGAGTTTTGGTTGATAGTTGGCTGAATATGAGCCAGCAGTGTGCTCAGGTGGCCAAGAAGGCCAACAGCATCCTGGCTTGCATAAGAAACAGTGTGATCAGCAGGTCCGGGGAAGTGATTATCCCCCTGTACTCAGCTCTGGTGAGGCCGCACCTCGAGTACTGTGTTCAGTTTTGGGCCTCTCTCTACAAGAAGGACGTTGAGGTACTCGAGCGAGTCCAGAGAAGGATAACGATGCTGGTGAGGGGCCTGGAGAACAAGTCTTACGAGGAGCGGCTGAGGGAGCTGGGGTTGTTCAGCCTGGAGAAGAGGTGGCTCAGGGGTGACCTTATCGCACTCCACAGGTACCTTAAAGGAGGTTGTAGCGAGGTGGTGGTTGGTCTATTCTGCCACGTGCCTAGTGACAGGATGAGGGGGAATGGTCTAAAGTTTTGCCAGGGGAGGTTTAGGTTGGATGTTAGGAAGAACTTCTTTACTGAAAAGGTTGTTATGCATTGGAATAGGCTGCCCAGGGAAGTGGTTGAGTCACCATCCCTGGAGGTCTTTAAAAGATGTTTAGATGTAGAGCTCAGTGATATGGTTTAGTGGAGGGCTTGTTAGTGTTAGGTCAGAGGTTGGACTCGGTGATCTTGGAGGTCTCTTCCAACTTAGATGATTCTGTCTCTCTGTCTGTCTGTCTCTCTGTCTGTCTGTCTTTTTCTAGTGAACATGTTCTTCCAATTATTTGAAAGATTTCATGGTCCAAAGTTTTGGAATGTGACATTTAGTTCTATGATAAAGAATGTTAAAGATGATGATAAAAGTTTTTCATCACTGAAAATAATTAACACGAACAGTAAGTTATTATAATAAGCCTGTGTTTCCACATGAACATGCTAGCAACTTACAATGGGAATAAAATACTGGGTTTATTAAATCTGGAACATACTTGTATGTGGAAATATAAACATTAATCACATCATTGTGTTAATCCAAAAATAATTTTTCTCCTTTTTCCTGACCATCTGTCAGAGATCAGGTGTGTTTTCTCTTGGTCTGAATTTTTGCTTATCTCCTACATGCTTTTCTTTCTTGTTAAGATTCCCATAATTCTGCCTTCCTACTATTCGCTGCAGTCTATATTTTTTCTTCTAACTTTTGCTGTATAACAGTAGTTGGCCAAATCAAGACAAAATTTTGGTTACATGGAAAGAACAATCCTAGAGCTGACATATTTCTTAGATTAAATAGGAGAGTTAATAAGCAAACATTTCATTTCTGCTGGTGACATTAAGAATATTTTAAGAATATTAAAAAACACTAAAACATTAATAATGTCTAAAGAATGTGAAATAGTAACAAATTAGGTAAAAATTGAAGTAAGGCTGACAATTCTTACAAGATTTTCATCAGTGTTTGCTAAAAGTCCCATTTCCTAGACACCGCTGATAGTGTCAGAATATCTGCATCTGTTCATAAAAATTAAAAGAATATTAAAGCATTTTTTCTTATGGATGAAAAATAATCCCATTACAATATGTCATTTGAAGGCACCAAATTTTCAAATAAATACAGAAATTCAAACCGAAGAATGCTATGGTATGTATACATATATTTAAACTTCATATATTAACTACCCTCAGAATTTAAGATACCTTGAGTCTCAGTCTATTTAATTTGGAGTGGGTAGCACAACATTGCCCACTAACAGTTATCTCAGTGTTGCCGATCACTGTTGTTGCTCCTTGTTTAGTCTCCATATTGTTCATATTTGCAGCAGTATTTTATTTTATTTTATTTTTATTTTTTTTTTATTTTTTTTATTTTTATTTTATTTTAATTTGCCACCACCTTGAACTTCTCCTGCATCACTTCTACGTTTTTAACATTGTTGAGAAAGTCTGCCTTCAGCCACGTAACAGGTGATTAGCATCTTAGCTGTCCGCAAAAATATTTGGATGTCTAAAATTCAAGATGAGCAGCTGTTTAACAGTTAGTTTTGACTTCTTTCACTGATTAATGTGATCTACAGTTGGTGTCAGTGGAGTTAACATGGAAAAGGGTATATAAGTTTGGTCTATAGGTCCATAACACACCAACGGTTGTTTTCCTAGCCTCCAGCTCCCTTCATTGTGAAAACCGATTTTAGCATTTAGGATGGGTTCAGCTGAGTCATGTGCTGCAGTTAGCGACTGAAAGGAATTCCAGTGAGGTTGACAGGAATAGGGATAACTCCCAATCCTTTTCCAGATCCTTTCCAATACCCTAGAAGGAGCTGGACTGGTCTCAGGTCAGACTGGTATCAGAGGACTTGTTATCTTTCAGTTTTATTTTTGTTATTTGTCATTTGTTATTTTATTTTTATCTCCATCTATCAACTGGGCTATGATTTTTAATTAACCTGTGCTAGAGCGGTATGTTCATGACAAATCTGGAGAACCTGAAGTTTTTTAAAGGGGAGCTTCATCATCATCTGGGGTTTTCAATGCTCACTCGTCTCTACTAATTAGAAGTGCTTATAAATTAATTATAAGCATGCTTTAGAAACCAGTAGGAGAAAAACTGTCTGCTGTGCTGGATATGATTAAGATATAAGAGCAAAGAATTTGAGAGCAAACACAGAAAGAATTTTTATTGAGTGGCTTGTCTTTTAGATTATTTTTTTTTCTTGTGAAAATTATTTTCTTTCATAAGACCTCCTGCTTTTTGATAAAAAAGATATAAGCTTCATCTGGAAGTGGAGCTATAACTATTTTAAAACAGAATTACAATGAAAGCCTAAAATAATAATAAAAACAAATTAAATATATGAGAAAATATACTCTAATATGTAAATACATATACCCCTTACATTCAACCTAAAGAAGAAATAAAATCAGAAACAGTCATTATGTACACTCAGGAAGAAACATATCTCTCCCTGAAAACCATTTCTGTTTTACTGTAGTGGGACAAAAGTAGTTCTATATTGTAATACAGGATTTGACAACTTTTCATCTCCATCGCAGTACTGTTTCTTTAGCAATCTGCCGTAGAGCTGGAATTGTTTTACACCAGTTCCTCATTTCATCTTTATTTATCTACTTGAAGAGTGGAGTGCTTAATACACTTGGAATTCTTCCTTTTATCCTCTGAATATAATAACAGTTGCTTAGAAGTCCTATCTCAGTTTTAAATAAAACTGTGGGAAAGCTGTGAACAGAAGGCAAAAAGACTAGAATAGACAAGGAAAAAAAAACAACAACACAGGCAGCATATTTATGTGTACAATCTTAATGCTGGGTTGAGGTTATCTCTCATAAAAGCAGTAGTGTGGGACCAGAAATGTACAAGTAAAAATAGCTTGTAAAATAAATAATCTGTTATGTCATCTTCTCTCTTGGTTTTGTGTTGTTTGTTTGCTTGTTTTTTGTTGTTGTTTGAGAATACTTGCAACAAAAGGGGACAAATCAGTGGGTTTTTGCTTCTTCACAAAACTCTGCCTTTCATTTATGAGACTGATTGATCACTGAATTGTTAAAGCATCACCATCATCTCTTTTCAGTGGCTTCTCCACCTGATTCTTAGCTTGCCACCTAGAGACCTGTTACGTCAAAGGACATAAGCTCATTGATGTTGCCTAAATATGCTCTGCCTGACCCTGAGTAAACAATAACAAAGTCCCATGAAGAGAACTAGAGTACAGCACAGCAGCTGTATCACTGACCTGCTTAGTGAAAATAATCTGTCTTTGCCCAGATACCTTGTATTCTGAGAATGTCAACAAAAGCCACATATTCCCCACCTCTGCTATCCTTTTTCTCTATTGGGACTTTGAGCATTTTGTCACATTTAGAACTGAATGACAGAAATAACCTTTTCCTCCCACTAAGAAGGATAGCTTGACACAGCAAATTAACCTGAAATCTTCTATCTGAAGAAGGGATTTTTTAGATGAAAAGGGGACAGTTGGAAAATACTTTGTGCCATTTTTATTTTTATTTTCATTTTCATTTTTTATTTATTTTCTTTTTCCTATTTTCTGCATTTCCAAACTCAACTTGAATTTTAAAATGTTTGATGCATCACTGATAATCTGAGGCATCTACATTTTAAAACTTAAAATGTGTTTAACAGTTTGTTATTGTACACGATCAGGTTGTATCATATACCTCCAACTCTCTGGTCCAATCTGGTCCACTGAAATGAAAGGAAAACATAAATCCAATCTGTGCTCTGCAAGAAGATGTGAAGCACAGACACAGTACAATGGCTTTTGCCAAATCTTTTCCTTCACAATTCCCTTATTACAATCTGTAATGAAGTGAAGAAAATAAGGCTGTAAGGTATGATCACAATTTTCAGGAGTCATTTCCTGAGGAAGGCCAAACAGATGTACAAGACCTCATAGGCTGATATGGACTGTGTCTGGCAGAAATTCACATGAAACGTGGTACTTATTCAGGGAATTGCTGATTTTTTATTATTTTTTATTTTTTAAATTTATTTTATGTTTCAAATTAACAGTTTTGGTAAATATTGGATATTGATGGAAATGTCCACCCATCAGTGAAGATGCTCTTCAGGCAGCACGTGCCAGTTTTCCCTAAGGATCTGTAGCGATTGGTATTGCTTTAATCTTTCTTTTCTATGTTGTCTCCAAGCCCTGTTCATGATCTCTCTTTCAAATACATGCTTGCTGCACAATCTATGCCTGTGGTTGTGGTTTTTTTATATGATAGTGATTTTATTATCATTGTTATTATTTTCATTATGCTCTTGAGACCTTCTGAATTCTTAAGATCACTTTTTTTTTTTTATCTTTTTATCATTTTTAGGAAGAAATTGTTTTTTCACTCATGATTAGATATGGCTACACATTGAAAGCCACTGCTCACTTAGCTTTTTCCTTACAGTGCTAAATGTTGTACTAATATTGAAGTATATCTGGCAATATTCGAGTTGTATACTTTCTATTTCAATTGAAAGTGTTTTTACAATTTTTTGAATATAGTATAGTCGGAAGAACACTCTACAAGGCAAATTTCAAATGCCACTATTAATTGAGTAGCTGGTGTGTGCTATTAGATATTTTAATTAGTTTCCCTGACAATTTTTGTAGATTTTTTTTTTCCCATGGGAGCATTGTCTCTTACCTCTTAAAACTGTTGTATTGTTCTGCCTTGGTTTTATATTTTTTTTCATTGCTCCACATTTAATAATTTTTTCTGTGTCTCTAAGTTGTATATCTGCTTCCACTTACTGTTCAAAGACCTGAGATTTACTCTTGTTCTGTTTAAATAATTTCCTTTACTCTTATATTGTATTGATGTTATTGTCATTTATTTTCAGAGAACACAGTGTTTTGTCCTAGCTCTTCCATGACCATTTTAAGTTATTCCTGCATATTCCTCATTTTTTTCACTATTTTTCATTTTCACAATTAACTTGAGCTGACTTAATCTGTTTCTTAGGGAAAGAATCTTCTCTGAATTTTCTTCATGCGTGAACACTGCTAATGTTTTCTGAGACAACTGGAAATGAAATTGGTGACTTGTACTACCATCACTTTACAGACCTTTTCTGTTCCAGCTGATACTAATTATCATTTTGCCATAGGTTTCTATATGAATTAGGTACTGATTGAAGTCTATTATGGACTGTCTGAATTTAATATAATCTACTTTTTAATTACAGAACATTAATCTACTCTGTTAGCCATCTTTACGACGATGTTTTGAATACTTTTAACAATGACTTTTTTTTTCCTTCTTCGAGAGTGTAATGAAAAGACTGTTTAAATGTTGAGAGTTGATATTTGCCTTCAGTTTTCTGCAGTTTTTCAGGAAGACTTGTGTTTGATTTTTATTTTTTTTCTTGCTATTAGTTTCATGTGAGGCAGAATATGAGGTTTATTTGCTTTGTCCAAGTGCTTTGTTTTTAATGTCTTCAGTTTCTAAGTAGTTGATAGTATGCACCTACAGGGATACCATACTTGCATATGTACATCCAACAGATAAATTTGCATTATATTACCTATTACTCTTCCATAACAAATACTACCAAATATTTTTAATTTATTTCTTTGGAATCTTACTTTTAAAACACTTCCCCCCCC
>CM021698.1:90365037-90386448 GCA_011074415.1 Stictonetta naevosa
CCCATTTTTGCTCAGCAGAATAACATAAATGCAAAAGCCAGATGAAAAATTAAAAGATTATAAAATATTATGTCTTCAGTTGGAGTTATCATATGGATGCAACACTCAATGATTTTGAGTATTTAGCTTTTGTAATATTAAATAAAACAAATATCAGTTCTGGTTGTGCTTATTGTTCATGTGCATATGAACAATATGTACATGTATATAAATTCATGTATGTACATGTATATAAATTCCCTTTTACTATGTCTCTTCTTGGGCATCAGACTCTTTCATTCATGAAATTTAAGTAAAACATTATTTATGAAGTCCTTTCTAATTAAGAGGTTCAACAGAAACCTGCAATTTTGTAATTCTATTCATGATTTATAATTTCAGAAAACCCTAGGTGCAAACCTACATTCCAAATATCCTCATTTAAAAATAGAAGGCTGTAATTATATGATCATTTCATTTCAAATCTGCAGGGGACAGTAACTCAATATAAAGCATGAAAAAATTAATGAGAAGCTTAATTATAATAATATCATTAAATCCTAATAGGAGAAAAAGTCTGTCTTTATTTCAGCTTAGACATCTAATATAATTTTATTACAGAATGGCAGCAATATCTTCTGAATTTTAAGAGAAACCAATAATGTAACTGAAAAAGCTGATAATTGAGTTTGTTTCCTTTTCCCTTTTTACCTTTTAAATACAAGAAAAAAAAAAAAAAAAAAAAAGCTCTTCACTGTACATCAGCTTTAATACCATATAACTAAGGTCTACCATAGATTTATAGATTTCCCAGTTACTTTTAGCACTTCACTAGAATTTTGGCAGCCATTGAATAATTTTTCACATAAATGTAATTCCTCTTTCACAATTCCAGGGCTAAATACCTTCATTCAGAATGGCTCAGGACAGGAACTTTGAGGTGGACTGCTTTCCACTTTAAAGAGCAATATACAAATGATATCAGCCAAACTTCAGTTACCATGGTTACAGAATGCAGGCTGGCACAATTTTATTTATGGTATATTAATATTTAGAAGATACCAGAATTTCCCCATTTTTTTCACATTCACAACCAGATACAAAAGTTATTTATAAAGAGCACAACATTCCTGAACACACAGCTCTGCTGGTGACAAATGTTTAAATGTGGAGTGCATTAGTGTGGCATCAGACGTTGTCAATAATGCATGCTCACCACAATTTAATTATTTTGAAAACATCTGTTGAAGTAAAATATGTTCCAGAGGGGAATAAGGAAGTCAAGTGCATTAGTGACTGTGTTAACCACATTTCGCTCTGTAACATAGTAACCCTAAAGGGAAGACCAGGATTCAAGGACATCAGAAGAATGCCAAAACAATATCTTCACTTTCAGTCTTTGTAGTTAAGTAAGAAAGTGTTTTGTCTAAATCTTTTGTGGGAGATTGTCTTCCCAATAATTTTTTTTAAATTGTGCTAAAATATCATATAAGAACATCTATCAGAAATCCTTTATTTTTCTCTTAGTACATCTGAGTGTATGCCATATATCTTTTGAGATACTAAACAAATATTGATATACTGTGATGCCATTGTACTAGTAAAGACAATTTTATTCTTGTCTCTTATTAAAAAAGACTTGGTTAGCTTCCTCTCCTTAGTCCTTCTGTCTTCCTTTATTTTTTTTTTTTAATTTCACAGTAAAAATAAATGTTTTATTTCCCTTTCATCTTTGTTTTTCCTATCTTTTTTTTCAAATGCTAGAAAAAAAAATCAATAACAACAACAAAATCCTTCCATGGATTTTTTCAGAACTTGATGTACATAAGTTTGTGTATGGGTATTTAAAAATTATCCAATTGGTAACATTTCATTATACCAAATTTCATAGATGATTTAGAGAGAAATGCAGGATGCTTATTGAGAAGATAAGCATAAGGTATAAGGTAGCAGTCTTATATTTCGTGATCGTGAATTTAGAAACAAAAAATATTCTTCCTCAATGGTTAGTTCTAACCACTACACAGAGAGGAGGGAATCCAAATAGTGAAGACAACTGCATATTATGTCACACTGCAATGAAAGTTCCCTGGAAGTCCTTGAACCTTGTTAGTGGAGATAGCCTGGGCCCTTCAAAAACAATGTAGAGGATCCAAGCAAGGTATTCATAAGGGAATCAACAACAGCACTTGGCAGGGAACAGTCAGATCCCCTGAACAGATCTGTGTATGGCTGAAAGTGTTACCAAAGTGGAAGAGAGACAAACTGGAATAGCAATAAAAGGAAGTTCTATGAAGAACAGGTGATAGATAGTATGGTCATGGAGAGAAACTGCCAAGATGGGAGAAAGTATGAAGTTTCAGGGAGGAGGAAAATTCAAGCTGAAGTCTGCAAAGAAACAGAAAAGGAGAGCACTGAACTTCACCAGTCTGCAGTCTGATGTACACTTGAGAAAGCAGGCAGAGGCAGAGTTCTGCATTAGACAATCAACAATGAACACAACTCATGATCCTTGGCCCCCCAGGCTCAGGGAGAATGGGACAGATTCTTACAGCAATGTCTGAGCCCTTAAAGACGTGATAAATTTTCTGAAAGGTACTCATGTCTATCTATTGACTGTAGGGGAAACACAGCTAGCTGATGGGATTCCTAACTGAGAACCCATCATTAAATGTTCAAAGTTTGGCAAGATGAATCCAGGCTGGGAGTATATGGGGTTAATGGTCCTATATCTTTATCTCAGCAGGCACCCCGTACTTGTGTTAATAGTGGGAACACTCTGAAAGCCATTAGAAGGATTCTGGGGAGCTCTACTGCTTCGTGGTCCCTTTTATCAGTCTCTTTAATATGACAAGTAGCTTGAGGCTGCCTACCAGCCAGTTATTTTTAAAGGTATATGAAAGTGGCTAGAAACATGTGTTCAAATACACAATTTTGAAATGTCTTTTCCATGATGAAAATAAATAAAGCTGAAAATATGTAAGTACATATCCATCAGTACATTACTTCCACTTCTAATTTGTCCATATAAACTAGATCTCCCACCAAGAAAAGAACACTAAGAAGAAAACTTAGCTTTCTGTGTACCTAAGTCTGGACTGCACAGGTGATTATCATTCTTCTTTCTAAGACAGCAATGGAAAATATCACTTAACTCTTTTAGTAGGTTTCTGAAAATGTGGGAAGTAGCTTGTGAGTAGAATCTTTACATTCTCTCTATTCCCCTCTGCAGGTAGATGAGGAGACGGATTTTTCACTGCAACCTTCTAACCATGTTAAATTAATTAATCCTACAAAAAATGTTTCTATCAAGGAAAAGAAGTAAATACAAAGATAGTAGCAGGGTCTCCTGGGATGGTATAACCACAAATTGCGTGCATTGAACAAAGTCCTTGTTTGTGCTGAAAGACTATTTCTAGGGAAAAAACTTTTACAATATGTAATCACAGAGTAGGTAAAGAAATTACTGTTTTATTTGCGTGGTAGTGGAGAGGATGAAATAATGTTACCAGTACTGCAGTTCTTGAGTTCCTGAACTTGGCACTTCTCTTCTCTCTCTCTCTCTCTCTTTTTGTTTGTTTTGTTTTGTTTTGTTTCAAATCTCTGCACATTGTTTCCAGAAATCAAATCCATTAAACTTTTTGTCATACACACTATAAATGTTGTAATCACAAAAATATAGGAGGCAGCTGTTTCTTCTCAGCTGTTTGCTAGGCTTTCTTTTTGTTATTTCAACTTCTGAGGTTTTCTGGTGTCACTTGAAATATGACAGTTTAGGAATAGTTACAATACAGAACTGGCAGCATATAGTGTTTTTTTCCTAATACATATTGAAAACATACTATTTTTTACTGTAGTGGGTTTACGTGGCAAGGTTTTGGTAGCAGGGAGCCATAGGGGTGGCTTCTGTGAGAAGGATCTAGAAGCTGCCCCATGTTTGGTAAGGGCCCCACTGCTGAACAGAGATGAGCCAGTAAGTGATGTAGTTTTGTGCCTTTGTGAGAGCATATTTAAGACAGGAAAAAAAAAAAAAAAAAACACGCTGCGCCACACAGCAGCTGAGAGAGTGAGAGGAGTGAGGAACAGCCTTGCAGGCGCCAAGGTCAGTGAAGAAGGACGGGGAGAGGCACTCCAAGCGCCGGAGCAGAACTCCCCTGCGGCCTGTGGTGAGGACAATGGTGAAGCAGGCTGTCCCCCTGCAGCCCATGGAGTACCACGGTGGAGCAGGGTTCCATGCTACAGCCCATGGAGGAGGCCACGATGGAGCAGGTGGATCTGCACCGACGGAGACTGCGCCCTGTGGAAGACCCCTGCCAGAGCAGGTTCTGGGCTGGACCTGCAGCCCGTGGAGAGTAGACCACGTAGGAGCAGATGATCTGGCAGGAGCTGCTGCCCGTGGGAAGCCCACGCCGGATCAGTTCAGCAAGGACTGTATCCCGTGGGAGGGACCCCACAGCACAGGGGATGAGAGTGACTGAGAAGGAGCGGCTGAGAAGACGCGCTATAGACTGACCATAACCCCCATTCCCCTGTTCCCCTGCGCCGCTCGGGGGGAGGAGGTGGAAGAGGGTGGATGGGGGGGAACGTGCTTTTAGTTTCTTTCATTTGTTTCTCATTTCCCTAGCTTGTTAGTAATAGGCAAAAAATCTTACTGTCTCCCTATGCTGAGTCTGTTTTGCCCGTCACGATAATTACTACACGATCTCCTCGTCCTTATCTCAACCTTTGAGCCCCTTTCATCGTATTTTCTCCCTGTTCCTCTTTGAGGAGGGGGAGTGAGAGAGCGGTTGTGGTGGAGCTCGGCCGCCCACCCGAGTAAAACCACCAGTTATTTAGTTCCAAATTTGAGTTCCTTTAAATGGAACAGTTAGAGAATACAGAAAAGTTTCTGTCAATGAGTTCTTTCCAAGCACAGTTGGTTTAAAAAAAAAAAAAAAAAGTCTGCATATTTAACATAATTTAACATCTCTACAGGCTGAGCAATTATCCTAATAGCAGGGAACCAAGGCCTACTGGTAAGTTTTATCCTCCCTTTGTCAGGCTTGTTTCTTTGATATTGGTATCTAGATGCATACCACAGGGTGAAACTAGGCTTTGTTAAAGGAGGGTCAGCATTCTGTTAATCTAATTTAAAAGCATTAAGGGGAGTAGAGGAGCGTTAATTGATTTGTTGGGAGGGTTCTGACTCCAGCCAACCTGATCTTGCTGTTTACACTCTATTCATTTAGACGACTGAAGCAACAACTGCTTGAGCAGTAGTGATATATATATATATCATATTTTCTCTATAGCTTAAAAAATAAAAATAAAAATAAATCCTATAGTAAATTTTAACACATATATTATGGAGGTACATGCCTTTATCAACAGACTCGTAATGTAAAACATCACAATTTTCAATAATCATCAATGAGCCACTTTTAACATAACAGTGACAACTCTGTAAATACTATTTTTCAACACAAAGAAATTAAACTGTTTCAGTATCATGGAGCAGGCTGCTTACAGAAAGTAGAATGACATATTATGGAAATGTAGTCTTACCAGGACAATCTTGAAACAAATGATAGATAGATTATTTCTGGAATTGCCTGGATATTTCTTCACTTAACAATGACATCTTTGCAGTTCTTATTTTAAAGGAAGGTATTTGGAGGGTGTGTTCCTTTGCTTCATAATTTGTTTTTCCCCATGAATCCCGCATTTTCCTATCTACTTGTACCTTTCTTTTATATGCAATGAAAAAAAAAGAGCAAAGGAGAATTTAGTTACAGACTGGAGGAAAAAAAAATAAATCCTGTAGTCCTTGTGCATAAAAAATATGGACACTCATTTTTATGGATTCAAGCCAAAGATTGATGGAGTTGGCATTTAAGAAGGTGCAGTCTCTGATGGAAAATGTGATTGAAGTTTTCCCACAGTGGGAGCTTATATAGGGTTCCCTTCTGTGTGGATTCTCTCCATGTGAGCCTTTTCTTCAGTGGGAATAGTAATAAATGTCTACTAGGGCATTTATTTTGACAGGACTTGTAGGAGTTATTCTCTCCACAAATTCTACTTCCCTGTCATATTTGGGTGACTCTAGTCGATGAATGAAAAATTACGGGAGGAAAGAAAGGTGTGAGAGATGTGAGTTAGGAAAAAACTCAGGGTAAAAACTTAAATATTTACAAAGTGATAATAATAATAATAATAATAGAAAAAATAAATACACCTAGAGAATTTATGAAACAAAATTTATCCTGGTGATTTGACTGTATTTTCATGTTCTTCAATCCAAGATCAGAATAAATTATTTTCAAAAGATTCCATTCAAAAAATTTAAAGTACATTTTCTTACAACTTGAAAATAGTAAAAAAAAAAAAAAAAAAAAAAAAAAGTTTCAGGCCTTTATGTGATCAATTCTGCATCCTAGATAGTTGTGTGCTCTTGATTAAACTGATATCACTTGACTGCAATTAATCAAACAAATTCAAATTCAGATTTCTTACACAAATTGTTTGGTGTAATGGCAGTTATTTGGGCATCTGAAAAACATGCCTGAGATTTAGCTTTGCATAATACATCAATTCAGATCATATTCATGTTTCTCACAGAGATCCTAAGGGAAGGAAGTAAGCCTGAAAGAACTAGAACCTGACTTGGGGAGGCTCCAAGTCTATTAACATGAGGGACAGCTGTCCATGTCAAAGCTAAGGGAACAGCTTCTAAGCACTATATAAAACCTCCTCATTTACTGTGCAGTGGGTCAGCAAATCTCATAGGTCCCTGAAGTTCCATATAATTATATAGCTGTAGTGGAGGAGCCCACATGTACAAGGACCGAGAAGGAAAAGACTTGCATGTATTTCTTTGGGTACATGACAAAGCTGACAAGAATTTTCCTGGTTTCTGGCTTTAGGTTGACTCTGTGGAATTTTGTATTCCATATATCCTTAGACAAAGCAATGTGGGGTACAGAAAATTAGACACTTTTTGAATACAATCAAAGTCAATTTCACGGCGTCCTGGCAAAATAACACGTCTTTTATGAAGATTCTCAGCAGTCAGAGAGCTTGGGAACCCAAATTTCAGGCACCACCCTTCCTCCAGGACCTGGGCCACTTAGAAGTGAAAGAAAGAACTGGGTTTTGATTTACATGGTGGGTAGCAAAGAGTCCTGCTGGAATGTTGCTACACTTCGGGTGACCCGGTAAGAATGGAGAGATGGCTAGCAAATGTCTGTATGGAAACCACAAACAGTCTAGGGAAAATGCCACAAAATGAGACTTTCTGGCTCAGCAGCAACTAGACTGCCTCTTTTTGCCCATCCACTCTTAATGGGCATAGTGGCCCATCCTTGGTAGGGTTCAGCTGAGAGCTGAACTATATGTTCAGCTATGTCAGACTATATGGTTAACACATACTCTTGCCACATAGCTGCTCTGGGTCTCAGCTCCTTGAATTCATCTCCAGCCACATGAGAACAGAGCTGGAAAAGACTGTCCAACTAGAAATGCTGCCCCTTCATGGGAGAATTTCATCTGCCCCTCTTGTAATGGGGTATGAAGAAGTTGCTTTAATTCTTTTCCAGCTCCCTTACAGAATCACTTGATCTGGAATTTTGATCACATCAATCAGTCTCAACAATAGCTATAATTAAATATTAAAAACCCATGCCAGAAATAAGACATTTTAGGAATAAATGTAATAATCTGCTTAGATGTCTATAGAGAAAATAAAATTATTTACCTTCAGTTCATACCCTCCAAAGATCCACTCTCATTGAATTAACAACTTCCTAATTCTTTTCTATGTAAAAAAGTTCAGGTGATTTTTATTTTTTACTATCATTGTTTTTTAAAATCTAATTTCTGAATATTTGGGGGAAAATTTAAAATATAGCTGTATGAATAATAAAACACAAATTTTTTAAACATTTGTTTCAATTCTGACAACTTTTCAACTTTAACCAGGTCAGTTTTTATTCAAACACTGAATCTTTTAAAGTCTGCTTTAATATAAAGCAGCATTTGCTTTTAATGTTTCAGTAATGAGAATGTCATTGCCAAATAAACTGGTTAAAAATTCATACTTTTTGATTTTTCAGCCTTGAGATAGTTTTCAGTTCTGTTTTCATAAACTTTTCATATGTAAAGGAAGGCAACAAGTTAAAACTTGCAGCTGAAAACCTGCTTTCCTGCTGGAAAAGACAAAGTTTGTCACATTAAACGCATTGGAAAGTAATTGAAGGCTCAGGCTGAGACACTTGGGCTGCAGTTAACTAGTTAACTAGTCCAGTTTAAATTCTCACGTCCTTTGTATGTCTGCTACTACAGTACTCTAAATGAAATCCATCGAAGCCAGAAGAGAGCACTTGAAAACAAACAAACAAACAAAAAATCCATGAAACAAACAAAAAATCCATGAAAAAATTAGTTTTTTTTTTTTTTTTTCGCTGTGACTGGTTTTTTCCTAGAAGCCATTCTTTCTTCAATAATTCAACAGGAGCAAGGACCTGAAGATCTTACAGCATATTTGATGTGCCAGCAAACAGACCGGAGATTGTTTCATTTCAATTAGCCTCTTTGTTGCCAACAAAAGACTGACAAACACACTGAGAGAGGGACAGGCATATGGCACTTTTGCTTTCCACTTTGCTTTTTATTTGATGATAGTTCTCTTATCGCAGCCTCTCACCAATTCCCCCTCCTGGTGCATGCTTCCTCTGCGTACTTTATCTGCTATTGTTCTCCATGTATCGTCTTACTAAGGATCAAGTGATTCTCTCCAGCACAAAAATAAGACGACGTATTCTTTTCCAGCCTCTCCTGATCTCCCAGGCTAATTGGCTCAGGTGTAAACCAAGCCAGCAGGGCTGCAACTTTGATGTGACACTTTAGAGCAGAGCACCTGGTAACATCCCTGTTTGTGTGTCAAATACCAGCCGGCCCTGCCTGCTGCTCAAACCCAGCTAATAAAAACGCTAGTAATCACGTTGTATTACAAGGCTCAAATTCATGCTGTTACTTTATTGCAAGGTTGTCATTAATTTTGCAGGGTGAACCTGGAATCTGATCTGACCTGTTTTTAATAAGTGTGGGTCTGTGTGCAAGTGTGTAAGTGAGTGACAGAAAGGTGACTGCCAGCTGTTTCTTCTTTACATACGGTGTTACACTTTGCTTTGATCAATAATGCTGTTTCACTTTAAAAAGAAGCTCATTTTGTAAGGATGCAGAATAGGGGACTTCCTACCTTTCCTTGTCGCTGTGGTTTATTTGTAAAGCACACACAATTCAGGAAAGGTCATACAACAGTAATTAATATCTTACTTTGCTGGAGAATGTTCACCTCCTTTGCTCTGTAGAGATGGACTAGTCACTGCATAGACATCTTATTACTACTGCTTGTAATGATATTTGGTAGAAATACAAACCTAGGTAAACCCTGGGGAAAAAAAATAAAATAAAATATTGCAAAACTAGGTCATGACTAAAATAAAAAGTCTTCTGAATCACCAACACTCTTTTTAACTCCAGTCCAGTACAAATTTAATTATATTTGCATATAGAATATGTAAAACTTTGCGTATATATATATGCATATGCATTGTTGACTTTCAAAATATTAATTATATCTATTTTTTTTTAGTGTGGGGAAAATGTTAACTCTCCCCAAACTCTTTGTAACTATGACCATAAACGTCTTCAATACTTAACAAATATGCTTCAAAGATTAATTTATTGTCTGATCAACCAGGAGTAGACTGAATTTGTAATAGTGAGGTAGGAGTATAAAATAACCATAAGAATTTATTTTTGGATACAGAATTTTCACCACATGACATGAACATTGCTGTTACTTCTTACACAGTTTTTCCCCTCCAGACCCTTCGCCGTCTTTGTATCCCTCCTTTGGATACTCTCTAACAGTTTTATATCTTTCTTTTACTGTGGTGCCCAAAACTGCACACAGTACTTGAGCTGAGGCTGCACCAGCACAGAGTAGATCACGACAATCACTTCCCTTGACAGACCAGCAATGTTATTCTTAATGTACCGCAGGATACAGTTGGTCCTCCTGGCCGCCAAAGCACTCTGCTGGCTCATGTTCAGCTTGTTGTCGATCAAAACCCACAGATCCCTTTCTGCAGGGCTGCTCTCCAGCATCTTGTCCCCAGTTTGTACGTATAACAAGGGTTGCCATTTCCCAGGTTCAGAATCCGGCATTTGTTTTTGTTAAACTTCATATTGGTGATTGCCCAGCTCTCTAATTTGTCCAGATCTCTCTGCAAGGCCTCACCACCCTTGACAGAGTCAACAGATTCATCCAATTTTATATTGTCTGTGAACTTCCTCAAAAAACTTTCAAGTTCTTCATCCAAATTGTTTATGAAAACATTGAAGAGGACTGGTCATAAAACGGAGCCCTGGGGAACTCCACTAGTGACAAGTTGCTATCCTGATGTAATTAATTTAAAAGAACTTTTTGGGCCTGATCCATCAGCCAATTTTTCACTCATCAGTATCAAAAGGTCTGCTGAAGCTTTTTGTCTACGGAAATAGGTTAAAAACTATAGTGATGAAATGTGCAGAAGCAAACTGAAAAAAAAAATCTCAGATATTATCAGTAAAAAGAAAGAGAAGGTGATGTAAAAAAGATGATGTAAAAAGTACAAGAGTAAAATGAAAAAGTGAAATTCAGTGAAAGTGAAAGAGGAAATCTCACCTGATCCAAAAGTAATCCAAAATAATAATACAAATAGATAGCTGGTGGAAAGTAGAAACCTAAAAAAGGTGCAATGAAGAGACAAAAACTGTTTAGCACAGTTGAACTGCATGCTTAGAGGCCTTTGTTACCTGCCCATTTCAGGTAACTTAGTCTGTAACAGTATGTCCCTTTCTTATCAGTTCATTATTAGAAATAGATTGGGAAATTTGTGATGTCTCAAAGGAATGCAAAAAAATAACATAACCCAAAACTGGTAGATAGAAATTACTGATTTACATGACAAATTTAAATGTCAGAAAATTCATGTCTTTACTGCAATACATGCAGATTTTTTTTTTTATTTTATTTTTTTTTAGTGTAAGAGAAATTTCTACAATTTTGCATTTATTTCCCATGTTGACTTCAGTGAGAGCATTAGCAGAATGTAACAGAAACTGCAAATTGCTGGCAGGCAAAGAGCAGAAGAGTAAAGTCATAATCAGGGGATTTTTAGAAGACATGAGGGCAAAATATTAACTATTGCTACAGAAAGTTGTTGCTGACTGATTGTCAGAAATGTAAAACCAAATCTTCATGGCAGTGCTACTTTACAAGCCTGTAAGAAGCTCCTTTACTCTTTTTGTGACCTGTCCTTGCTAACACTTTTAATAGGGCAAGGGAATGAAACATCACACAGCCACCAGCATTCTCCACTGGCAGAATACCATATTACCATAAATTATAAATAAAGAATACCAAATTACCATAAAACAGGTAAAGGAGTAGCTTATAGCAGTTTCACTATGTCTCCCAGATGTGACAGCAGCACACTCACATCAGATGATGGTTGCTTGTGTCTCCCTTCTATTCTGCTCCAGTGTATGACCCTAGTAACATAGCAGCAAAAGTAGATTTGTGCTTACAGTGAAGGGTGACATGGTCATTGGGGGGGAAGCAGAATCAGATTCCTTTGGAAGACACTATATATTGTCTTTATCTAGTGAAAGAATTGCTATTTAATTTAATAATTAAAAAATATATATATTTTTTAATACTTCACTTTCAGTTTTGAAATTGGTGGTAGAAGTTGAATTAGAGGTAGAAATCTTATAATTGAACTGAAATGGTTTATTCATCTCATTCATTTCAATTGCTGTTTAAAATATCTAAAATATGACAATTCTGTCTGCATTTTGCACCTTATTGCTTTGTTTATATTTTTACTTTTATTTGATTTTTCTTAAGTCTTAAAAGTTCATATTTAAAAGTTCTATATTTCCCTTGGATTTGCAAGTAATCATAATGGTAATTTAAATAAAGAACTAATTCAGATTCTTATTGACATGATCCTGAGCTTGCATTTTTTCTGATGTTCTTTGAAGAACATCTTTATGCACTCTTGACATTTCCAGAGAGGCAATGGCAAAGTGTCCCTTGGAAAAGTTTCAAAACCTAGCCTTTGGATTTTAATTATTACTGAGGGTAGGAAGGCCTACAGAGGAAGAAATTATTTTAACTGTCCACACTTATTCCTGGAAAGTACTAATTAACAAACTGAAATGAAATTAAATCAATGTTTGTCTGGTGCAAAAAGAATAGGCTTAAAGAATATGTGAGACGTTATAATATATGTGTGTTTTATTAAAATAATTATGGACCAGCTCCTACCCATTACTTGGGCATTTTGTTCTGTAATGAGGCTCACTGGCTCAAGTGAGGGCCAGGTACTTGTTTTAAGAAAGTCTGGAATCTGGAACTGGGGAATCCGAACATCTGTGCAGCTGTCCTTCCTCTGCCTCATTGCTTTAGTCTTCTCTAATGTAACAGCTTCTTCATTATCAGTATCTGTCACTTCCACATGCAATGTTGCTGTCAAACTTGTGGACACCTTCTCACACAGTGGAGCAATGCATAATCTGCTTTGCTAATAATGAGGATGTCAGTTTATCATTCTGCAAAAGTAAGCTTTTTTAAGTGGAATATCCCAGGAGCTGGACTCAATGATTCTGGTGGGTCCCTTCCAACTGAGATATTCTACGATTCCATTAATATTCATACCTATATAAAGAGTTATGGTAACAAGCACCATCATGGCTACTGTCCTAGTCATTAACATCCAAAAGAGGAAGAAATCCAAGCACTTGTCCAAACTGGAGCTGCTCTCCCAGTAACATCAACAGAAAATGTTTTTTGAATGTAGCTGAAGATAACTGATGTATTATCTGTGGAATATTTTATAAAAGCTTTTGTTCATGTAAGAGGAAAGACCTCCCTTCTCGTGTTTCCCTTCCTTGACCATCTAAGTTTATTTGAAAATCCTCATAAAATATTTTGCGAGAACCTTTCAACATAAATTCTGTTTAGATTAGGACAAGTATCATTCAGTTATCTGGTTTCTTCGGCAGAAAAGCATGGAATATGATCAATTTTGCAACAACTGTAATGTTTTAGAGTATTGATTTAATTAAAAAAAAAAGTTATTTTATTTATTTTTTTTAGACTGTACTTATTACTTTCCAAACATACAAATACAAAAACATTGTCCTCATATAATTTTCAGACTCTTTCAGTCTATACCTTTGGATAAAGTTTCACATCACAATTTACAATATTTGTCAGGAGAGCTGGGAGATAGAAGTCATTGAGAAGGACATTCCAAAACACCCTACCAAACACACACAAACATATAAACACTACCACAGTAGACTGCACAGTATGAGTTTAGTGAGGCTCCCCTTCTTATCTTTCTAGAGGAGGTTTGTGAAAAGAGTGTGGCAAGCCTTTAAGTTGCTGGTTAACATACTTACATGTCTACCATTAAAAAAAAAATTAAAAAATGATAACAACTGTTCTCCTTCTCTAACAAATGTTCAGTCCTACCCATTCTTTAAAAGCATGGTTTATTATATCATTTGCATTATTTATTTATTTATTTGTTTACTTATTTTAATGAAAAACCTGCCTCACTGCTCTCTCTGGAGTAAGCAGCAGAAACAAATGAAGTCAACCCTACCTAGTTTTTCTGGTTAACTTAAATATATAAAGGAAAGTGAATGGATGCTTCATTCACTAGTTCAGAATTTACCTGTACAAGGTGGAATTGTGAATTTTCAGAGAAAATTTGTTTGTGTAAGATTATCTGTTCTTTTGGGGTTCTCTTGATTATTTTTTTTCTTTTCTGAAAATGAAAAGCTTTATTTTGAATTCTACTTCCTACCATAGTCCTGGTAGCACATTGTAGTATTTTCTTATCTTTTTCTTATCTGTTGGACTTTTATCCCTTTCTCTTAGATATTTTATGAAATATACGCACAACACTTTTACCCTTAGGGATAACACAGCAGTATTCTATGTAATCTCCATGAATATTTTTTACTTTTGATTTCTTGCTCTGAATGTTAACCAGGTGACTAAGAAGTCAGACTCGTGATCACAACTACGGATGCTGAGGTAACCACAGAACAGTCTTCCACCATTCTGGGATGAGTGGTCTTTCTGCACATTTTACTTCCCATTTCTGTTGCAGTACTTTAAACAACTCAGTTAAGTGTAACCCTGGGAAGGAGGGAAACATTGCTTCTTCCCTTACAGAACAAATAAGCATGTTGAGGCAGAAAGGTTTGGAGACTTCAGGGTGTGGTGGAAATAGCATAAACTTGGGAGTGTTCAGCTCCTACAGAGACATTGAGAGACCACAGGAAAGAGCAAGGATCAAACAGGCAGGCTTTTAAGGGGATGACAATAATGAAGAAGGGCCCAGAGGGGACGAAGGCAGAACTTACTGCAACTCAGAAAGCCTCTGAATTGCCTACCTAGAAGAAAGACACAATGGGCAGGGAGACAGCTGATTGTAGAGATCATTTCAATTTTCATTCTGTCTTCCTAGATGCTTTAATTACACTCAAAGAATGTTTCTTACAATTATTATAAATATTATTATTAAACATTTTTAATAAAAGTTTTGGAAGTTTTTTGGTCTCTTCTGGGAGCTGCCTTTCAGAAATTATGTAGGTAGGATCCACCTCAAGATTTCAGTCTACACAGTGTCACAGAAACACATCAGTTTAACATGTATGGGTGGTAAACATGTAACCTATCTAGGCTCGATTCAGATCTGTTTCTTCTAAAAACATTATTATATTTTTGTGTGCTTTGTCTTGTGCAGTTCTACAGTATGAAGATGATTTGGGAGCTGTTTCTGATCTCCCTCCCAAACATCATCAAGAATCCTGAAAAAATCAAAAAAAGGAGGGAGGTGACCTTGGCTGGGGACAAGCAGAATAGCTACTGTTAGCTTTTCTGCTAAATAACTTCTTACTTGAGTGCAATCACAGTGTGTTCTATATCCAGTTGTATGTCTTTTAAGATAGCCATATCATAGCCATAAGACATATCTCTTGTCAATTTATTAAATATCCCTTCCCTGCTCATATATCCTGAAGACCAAGTCATCTGTGCTTGGCCTTTTTTCCTAAGTTCATGGTATTTTTTAATTTATTATTATTATTATTGGTAATAGAACAGTTCTATCTTTCTGTTGCTTATGTAACTATCTTTCCTCTTGTGGGTTCTTTGAACACTTTAATGAGTTCAACAATGCTATGCATTGGCTAACCTGTTCCATTATTATATTATTATGTTGGTTTTGAGGACGTAATTCTGCTATGAAATTTATAATGTTTTTATAAATTTTTTAAAATTATCAGTGTCAACGCTAAGGGCATTTGAAAAAAAAATTGGGATGTTTCTTTACAGCACAAAATCTGATTAAGAGGTTTCTTTCTGGTATTTTTAACATGTCATTCTTATATAGACTCATGCATTCTAGCCCTCAGACTTTCATATCTGATGCCCAACAAATCTCAAATTATTTCTATTGTTTTCTCTCACCTCCATAATTTCTCTCACCACCATAATTCATAATTCATCATGAATTTGAAAAAAAATCTTTAATTTTCTATTGTTTCCATTTACTATTTCCATAATATGTGGAAATTCATATATTCCCTTTGAAAAAAGAAAGATTTTTTAGCTGCTGCTTACCCAAATGGTGAGCTGGGTGAATCTGTGACAGAGTACGTGTTTGTCAGAGATCCTGGGAATTTTCCAAGGCCTACAGTTTTCTTTTCTTTTAGTATCTTCTTTCTTTTGGTCCTTTGACTTCTTATTTTACATTCTGCTCTGGCATCTCAATGACTCAGCTTGTATTGTGATTAGTCTTCTGCATGTCTTATTGTTTTTTGAGATATTAATTCTTTTATTTGTTTCTTCTTTACATTTAAGAGGTAAGCTTGTATTTCCTGCTCTAAGAAAGTCCTGGATATCATCCATTTTATCATCTACCCTAAAGCAGCCTATGGCAGATTGTGGAACATTTGTCCCTTCTGCTCTCCAGAGGAGTTTGGTATTTGTGGTTCTTATTGTTTTTTTTTTTTTTTTTTTTTTTTTAAAAAAAAAAAAGACATATTATAGACACATTAGTGCTTTATGTTCTAAGAGCATGTTTCTTTATCCTTTTGTACTAATGCCCTCTGTTTTCTTTGAAATCTCCATTTGTTTCCTGCTGCCCTCAGATCTTTCCTTTAAAACACAAATCTGCCACTACTTGCTGGGTTTTAGTCATATTTTTACCTGTGTTAAGTTCTTTTAAGTAGACTGAAATATTATGAAATCTTATTTCTTTAGCAATTAATTCAGCAGTTTCTCACTTCCTCCGTAGTATACACTGCTTCCCACTCTGATAACTGGCGGTAGATGGCTCTGTATCCATTTCTATATTTAAGTGTATTCATTTCTTTTATACTTACTCTGATTAGATTTGTTTTTAAATGAAGGCTGATTTATATATATAAAAATAAAACATATATATTTTTAAAGATACTCCTTTACTCCTTCCTGGAGGTCAGACAGTGGTTTGTGATGTCCCTTTCTGGGAGCTGAGAATTTTCAGTGAATGCTTCATCTTTATATGAGTTCTTATTCTGTTTTATTTTTCAGCACATTTCATTTTTCTACCACTTTTCCTGCAGATCAAATAACACTCCACCAGTCTTTCAGATTAAGGCCCTGAAGTTCACTCTGGCTTGTGTTTTTTGTTTGTTTGTTTGTTTGTTTTTTTTCCCCCCCTCCAGTTCATATATATAAAGAAACAATATGAAACTCTTTAGGTCTCTAATTCTGCTAGATCTTTAATTGCATGTGTGATTAAGTTGAACACACTGCTATCAGTGAAGGTTGTCTCTTCAGAAAATAGTGAAACAGTTGGTTTCATTTTGTTAGTAAATTTTCAGTATTTTTCCATTCCATACAAGCAAACATTTTGTTGAGTAATGTAACCATTACTGACCTCTGGGCCAAGATTTTATTGAGCTATTCAAACTAAAACACATATTTTCTTGTCCTGATACAATTAATTAAGGATGCATTAACACAAGAGTTGTTACTTTTATTTTTTTATTTTATTTTATTTTTTTTCTGTAATGTATATTATATTGTACTCATTAAGGTTGATTTCCATTTTCTTGTTCATTGCTCCAGATCACTCTACTAGATTAACTTGTTCCAAATATTAAAGTTCAGAGATCATTGTTAGGATAAATCTAAAATAACTTTGTGGTATCATGCTTCTCTCATTTCCTAGTTCATTATAACATGAATGAGCAATGCTGATCTTGAGGAGGCACTTCTTGATTGAGGAGATACATCTTGATTTCACTCTTTTCCCACCATGAAACTAACTGTTTTTTCCAGCTATTCTTATCAGTGTTGCTATTTACTGCAACATTATTCACTGTCTTTAGTAACAGGACCCTTCTCAAAGTCTTTGAGATTGTTCTAACAGGCAGGCAGTTCTTTATTGACTACCTTGTTGATATTTTCAAGCAATTTCAATGCCTTTTTGTACCCCTACTTGTACTCCTCCTCATACACACATGTTCTGTATTAAGCCATGCCCAACTTCACTCAGCTACTTCCTAACCCCGGTTTCATGCAATTACCTTCATAAATAGACCATTTCAGTTCTCTTTATGCAGGGCTCCTCTTTTGTTTTTACCTGGCCTTCCCTGACCTGATCTTAGTGAGGTCAAGATCTGTACTGAAATCCCATTAAACCCAGCCAAGATTACACCACGTCTGGGCATCTGTACTGGGCTTGTTGCTGTCTTCAAATACTGCATGATTGGCTGTTTCTGTAAAGCACCACAGAAAAACATGTATATTAAGAGTCTGGGAAACCTAATGACCATATTGGCTAAGATACACCATTTGCAAAGGTTCATGAATGTATTTTTTTTTTTTTTCCACATGTTGATTTATTTTTATTGCTTCCCCCACAAACATATTAAAATAGAATGATTTTTGAAAGCATAGCTCAAAGTAAAATATTACAGTAATTAAGATGCTTTAACAAATTTCAAAACCAATAATAAATTCATTGGGTTTAAAATGTTTAAGGATAAAATTAAAAAGAATTAACAAAATTCTTCAAGAATATAAATAGTTTGGACACTCAGACAACTGTAATTATCTTTCTGTGAGGCTATAAAATTGTTGATATTTAGATACACAACATTATCTTGCTTCTTTTCCTTTTTATTTTATTTTATTTTTAATTTTATTTTATTTTTAATGGTCCTCTCACTTAAATGAAACCAATACAGTCACTCACTTTTTATTTCTTTTTTTTATTTCTTTTTTTTTTTTTTTAATTTCCAGTGGGAATTAAACCAATTTGTCTCACAATATCAGAAACTGAAAGATCACATTGTATACATTTCTAAAAATAGAGAGAAAAAGAACTTTCTGTTTCAGAATCTTTCACTAACAGGAAAAATGCATTAAATCTGCTCACTACTTACAATCAAAGTTTATTGCAACTGTTTTTTTTGTTTGTTTGTTTGTTTCTTTTCTTTTCTTTTGAGATTCTGGTGCAACAGCAGTTCATTTGGATCAGCTCTGTTCTCCATTCACTTCACTAAGCCTCATCCAATACTATCTAGGAACAGAACTTAAGAGAGTAAAAGAGAACAAAATGTGCATTTTTACTTACAGCTTCCAGACTAACATTGAGCAGCCAGCTTTAATAGCCCTTGACAAACCTCTTTTGATATGAAGTTGCCTAATTGCAATTTAACTCCCATACACTTTTGAAATGTAAAACATCCTGTAGCAGTAAGCTTCAGGTTTATAGGGGAGAGGTGATTTCTTTTTTTAAGCTATGTATACTTGAATGTGTACTTGGAGGACATGGACAAGGTGTGTTTCTGAACAGAAAAGAAGGAGAGGATTTTGCTTAACCAGAGAAATGCAAATGCAAACTTATCTTCAAAAGTTAAAAAGAAATATAAAATTTACCTTTAGGAACCATAGATCTGAGAGAAATAGATTACTACTAGGTAGATCAGGGAGCTGAGAGAAACTGTTCAAATAAACACATCTTGCTTCCTTCTCCCACAACTTTTTTTTTTTTCCTTTTGTTTCTTCATCAGAAAAGCTATGATAAAAACAAAGTATTTTTACATTGCTACTTACCATTTATTTCACTGTAATTGGAACAACATTTTTTTTATTCCAGTTTCATATAACTGCATCTGAGGATAAAACGATTAACTTCGTTTTGCCTTGGCTTGTTTATTGTTATGGAAATATCATATTCATAGAGAAATCCCTTAAGTAGCCAGTTTCATTTGGCCTCACTCTAGTATAGAAGTCTTTGGACCAGTGGGTGTGGTTGATTTGTGGTGTTGTTTGTGTGGATCCTATAACATCTCCTTTCCTAAAATATTTCCCATAATGAACAGAAGTTATATTTTGCCAAAATGCCTGTTTTGCTAAAATGCCTATTATGCCTGCTAGAACAGACATATTTCACAAAGGCTTGTTTCTTAACAGGTTTAATCACCAATTCATTCTTTTTCTGTCTGCTCAGTATGACCTGTGATTTGCATGTCATCCACAATCCTTCCTGAAAATAAATCTCCTACTATTTTTTTTTTTTTTTTTTATACACAGTGAAACACAAAAGAGTTTGTACTATGCAAAGGGAAGGAATGGCAGGGCAGGAAAAAAAAAAAAAATAGTCCTGATTCATGTGTAACTTTCATAAGTAGGTCCCTAAATTAGAGTTATTTTTTGACAATAAAAAATTATTACCTTCATCAGATTTTTAAGAAAAGAACAACACTGAAGTGTCCTTCACTTCCCAAAGAAAAAGAAAGAGGTCAAGCAGAGCACAGTTACAGAAAAAAGTGCTTATATCTATGAAGTGTTACTTGTAAATTGAGCCAGTGACATTAGAGATGGAAGGGACCTTGAGCTGGGTTTGTCAACATAGCGATGGAGTTAACTGCTTGTACAGACAACTAACAGGAAAGTGCTAACACTGTTATACTTCACGGAGGAAAGGAGTTGGCGAGATGCACCAAAGACAGGCCTGCAAACCATCCCATCACTTTAGGAACTCCTTCCTCTTCTCTCCAGCTGGAAATGGAAAAACTCTAACGTCCTATCTTCCGGTATCATCTTGCAGTCACTGCCTCTGATCTTTCAGCAGGGACCCCAACTTGTTTTTTTTTGCTTTCCAGAGCTCATGTTAAAAGTCTCTTTGCTAACCTCCTACTTGTGTGTACTGTCTGTTTGCCTTCAACTCCTCAGAAAGGTAACAAAGGAACACGTGATAAGGAATCAGAAATGAGAATGGCAGAGACAGAAGGAAGCCTGCATTATTTCCTGGACACTTTTGGTTCAGATATATGGTCTCTCCCACAGTGCACTGAACAGTCCAGTATATTACCACAGAGGAGGAAGGCAGACATAATTTGGTGGCTTACTACTACAAAGAAGTGTTGGCAAATTATAAACCTTCTATAGTACTTTAATGAATGTCAAGGGATCCATCTGCCTCTTTGTCTTCCCCTCAGATGTACACCAAATAGCTTGTAGTTGGTATGAACAACCACTGGCACAAGCTACCTCTGACTGAATTTTGAATAGTAATGAGGTGTACTATTGTTTAATTTGAGCCTCCCTGACACAAGATGGAGATCAGAAAAGATGAGTGAAGTATGTTCAGTAAGAAAAAGAAGAGCATATTGCAAATAAGGTAGGAAAACTATTGGCTATTCAAGTGCACAAGATTTGAATAAAGAACTGGAAAAATACAATGGTGACAAACTTGGGGAACTTGCAAACTCTGAAAACTTACGAAAAAGCTGAGCATCAAGAAGATGAATCCACCAGAATTTCTGCAGTAGACCACCTCCCTGTTCCCAAAACTTCCTGAACACCAGGCTGCCAATATCTTGTTTTCAGAGTTGGTTATGTCTACCATAAGGTCATAGAAGACAGACTGTTTCACTTTGCCTTTTCAGTTATCTTATGTCTAGATTTATTCAAGTATTCCAAGTATTTTTGTCCCATCGAACTTTATTTTTAGCAGAAAACATGCAGAAAATGTGAAAACCATAGAATCATAGAATGGTTCAGGTTGGAAAGGATAAGGATCAACTAATTCCAGCCCCTCTGCCATAAGCAAGGACACCTTCCAGGTGTTCACCAGGTTGCTCAAAGCCCCCATGCAAACCTTGAACACTTCCAGGGATGGGGGAATCCACAACTTCTCTGGACAACCTTTTCCAATGTCTTAGCACCCAGTAAAGAATTTCTTTTTTAAAACTATTATTACATGTCCTATCCTTATACTCTCTGACAAAGAGGCGTGTTCCCTCCCCTCCCCCCCCCCT
>CM021698.1:90386548-90466690 GCA_011074415.1 Stictonetta naevosa
CCCCCCCCCCCCCCCCCCCCCCCCCCCGCCCCCCCCCAGCTTTCCTGTGGGCCCTCTTTAGGTACTAGAAAGCTGCAGTGAGATCTCCCTGGAGCCTTCTCTTCTCCAGGCTGAACAACCTCAGCCTGTCTTCATAGGAGAGTTGCTTCAGCCCTCTGATCAACTTTGTGGCCCTCCCCTGGATTTGTTCTAATATGTCCTTGTCCTTCTTGTGCTGACTACAGTACTCCAGGTGGGATCTTATGAGAGCAGAGTAGAGAAGCAGAATCACCTCCCCTAAATTGCTGACCATGCTTCTTTTGATGCATCCCAGTATAGAGTGAGCTTTCTGGGCTGCAAGCACACATTGCTGTCTCATATTGAACTTCTCATCAACCAATACCCTTGGGTCATCCTCAGAGCTTCTCTGAATCCATTCTCTGCCCAATCTGTATTTGTGCTTGGCATTTCCCTGTCCCAAGGACCCAGGACCTTGCACTTGGCCTTGTTGAACCTCATGAATTTTGCTCAGGCCCATCTCTCAAGCCAGGTCCCTCTGGATGGTATCCCTTCCCTCCAGTGTGTCGACCGCACCACATGGATTGGTGTAATTGGCAAACTTGCTGGGGGTATATTGATCCCACTGTCCATGTCACTGACAAAGATGTGAAACAGCACCAGTCCCAATACTGACTTCTAAGGAACACCACTCATTACTGATGTCCACTTGTACATGTTGTGTATTTGTACTGATCTCCCCTGTCCACAAGTGCTATAATCCCATTGTAGAAGGCCACCAGATTTGTCAGGCATGAACTACCTTTAGTGAAGCCATGTTGGCTGTCACATCACCCCCTTATTTTCCATGTGCCTTAGCATAGTTTCCAGGAAGATCTGCTCCACGATCTTGCTGGGCACAGAGGTGAGACTCACTGGCCTGTAGTTCCCAGGGTCTTCCTTTTTTCCCTTTTTAAAAAGGGGATTGTGTTTCCTCTCTTCCAGTCAGCAAGAACTTCACTGCAGTGCCACAACTCCTCAGGTATAATAGACCTGGGCTTACCAACTACATCTGCCAGTTCCCACAGGACTTGCGGATGTATCTCATCAAAAAAAGAGAGAAAAAAAAAGAAAAAAAAAAAAAAAAAAAGAGAGACAGCACAGGAAAAAAGAAAAAAGTCAGCATGATGTTTCAAATAGCTGTAGTCTTCCGCTTGTTCTATTTGTCAGGCCTTTGCTGTACCACTGGGTGATAGACACTTGTCTATCTTATTCATACAGCCATCTTGTCTGTGTGAATAAACACCTGGGTTGTGCTGCACAATACTGATATACCTAAGCTGCTGCCAAGTGACAGCACTAGAAGTGCAGTGGCAGTATCATCAAGGCAGAACAGCAGATTTTGTCTTGGTGTTTCACTACTTTGCTGTTTTTCTGATTCGAGAATGTAAGCCTACAAAGCTGATGTTTACTGCTTGTATTTTCTTCCTTTATCTCTGTTAATAAGGAAACTTTGGCCATGCTCAATTACCTCATGTGTACTCTGATAGTTCTGAGGAATTGTCGTAGCCTTCTAATTCTGATTTACTAAAATAAATTATTATTTTTTATGTTTTTAAATTCTTGCCTTTATAATTAACTCTTCACCATCCTCATTTTCTTGCTAAAACTAACATGCTGTTGTTTGTTTACTTGTTTTCTTATTCTCAGTATATGTATTTCTCCATTATTTGTATGTCTCAGGAAAACATCTGCTGGTGTTAGAAATACCTTGCTCACTAAATCCAATAATCTGGTAGGTTGATTTTTCCTGTCTTTACTATAAGGGGCTGTCATAGTCAACTGGGATTGTAGTAATGACATCTTTCTGTATCACAGAAATAATTTGGACAGGTGCAATGTGCCAATTAAAACACAAACAAACACAAAATGCTTAGATTCACTCCAGCAGTTTATTTTTTTTCTCAATCCCAAAGTCAATTTGCAATTAATTTAATACTAAAGTAGAAATGACAGATGATCTAATTGTTAATGTGGTACAAGTTTAGAAAGACATTAGAGTACCATTCTGGAGAACTGTTGCACGTAATTGCTCAGGTGTTCAGAACACATTTCATTCCCCCTGCTGTGCAAGGACTTCTGTTCCTGGATTTTCTTTCAATGGGTCCCCCAGAAGTGGGATTAAAAGAAGAAACTTAATGATAATGAATTGAATTGTTCACATCTAAAGGGGGCTGACTGGCAGGATGCCGGAGACAAAGAGATCTCTGATGATGGCTAAAATAAATAAATAAATAAATAAATAAGAGTAATTGGATTACACAAAGAAAATAAGATAAACATTCATTAAAATTACAGTAACAGACTGTGATTAATGAGCATATGCAAGTACAAACAGCGCATATTCTTTAGGCCTTGTAAGGCCTACATCCAGTAGTATAATTAATAATTTTTAATTGTTTAGTAAGTAATTGTTATGCACTTTCCAGTTCAAAAGACCAGAGCTTGTTTTCCCTAACCTGATTTTATCTGTGACTACTATGGAGTCATCAAAGGTATTGTAATTGATAATGAAGTCTAGTTTGCTTTTCTTTTGGCTGTAAATTTTGACTTTAAGTTGTTCTGCTTGGGAAAGTCATTATGGAACTGGAAGAACTCACTATGGCTGCAAGTTCTTTCTATGCATTCTGACCTTTCCTCTGCAAAGACAGTTTCATATTTGGGATTCTGAATGTTCAGAGCTGGTGAAAACAGCTATTTTTGGACTCTAGGTAGAAACTTCAGCTTTGCTGATTACATAAGCTTGTTCAGCAAGAGTCTGGTAATAGAGATAAAACACTCTGATGCCTAGGGTAGGAAATAAAATCAACCAAATATGTAGTTTTGAGTTTTGCTTGAGGATAAGAAGTCCTGTGGAATTTTTAGAAGTTTTTGATATGATCTGATTGAGATTGCAGCTATAGATCCAGGCCTAAGCCATAAATAGTATGAGAAAAACAAGTTGACAATCTTCTGTCTTGTCCTCTGATTCCAAAATCTTAAACAATGTAGTTCAAAAGCTCTCAGTTGAGAGCAAGACAACATGTGGTACCTATATATCTACAATGCTTAGGCACAGTGACCTTTCTAAGGGTTCTAAGTTCTGTGTCTTCCATAAACTTTATGCATGCATTATTGCTTAGCAGGCCATCTACAGTATCTCATACTGCTGTGTTTGGGTGCAGAAGAGCCCTGAAGGCTTTTGGAAATGTTTCTGAACAGACAAATAATGCTTGTAAGGATGAGCAGTGAGTATGGGGAGAATGGTAACAAAACCGTGCTTACAAATTTGGACTCCCACAGCAGAACCTCTGGAGAGGAGTATGTCCATCTCCTGGAGTCTTTGTGAAACTTGACAAATGTACTACGTCATGCTGATTACTGCTGTACTCCTCACAGATTTAAGTGATCTCTCTCAGCATACAAAATGACTGCCAAATTTTTACCTGCTGGGAATGATATCTCTGTTTCAATGGATGCATTAAGGCAATAGGAATTTTCAAATTCTTTTCTAAACATTGTATGCCTGGCTGTCCAAAATCATTGATGAGCAGCAGTGTCAACACTGACGTCACTCAATGTTTTCAATACTATAGCTCTCTATAGACACTATTCATAGAGTTTTCATCCATATCGCCAATGCAGAACTACTGTACTGATATAGCTACCCAGCAGCTTGGCTGTGTGTCTGCTGAGAATTTTGAAAGTCTATCCAAAAATATCTGCCTTTTCCCTAGTGTTCCCTTAAGAACACAACCAGATTGGTAGAACATAATGGCTGATTCACAGGATGGTGATGACTGTTGGGCATGGTGTGTGATAAAGGACTGCACACCTGCCTGTTTCTTGCTGAAATGTTTTCTCTTTCTGACTGATATGACCAGCTTGTGTATTTGGGGCCAGAGAAGTATTCTTGCCAGAAGATATCATGACCATTCATCACAGAACAATTATGATATCCAGTGCTGTGACCCCACATGAAAATCTCTATAATGCTTTTATTTTCAAAGCCTTTGCCTTTAAAGATGGTTGTCTGTGGTATCAGTGGTGCCAGCTCAGAGCTCTATTTGGTCAGTGTTGCCAGAGCAAACTAAGAGCTTCTAGTGCTTATTATAGTACAGAATTTCTACTGTTACTACTGAGACAGGCAAAGACCATATTGCAGACACTTTTTACCATTTTTGAAAACATTGGCTTTTGTTCATAAGTTATGTAATGAAGAGACTAATACTTTTTTCTTCTCTCTTCTGAAACTCAGAATGGCAAGTATCAAACAAAAAAGTTTCACTCCTTCTCATGTTCAGGTCACGAGGAATGAGTATCCTCGTGAAGCTGGGAGAAGAAACATAAATTCTGATAAGTCTGAAAGGAAAAAAAAAAAAAAAGTATTCTCTAGGACACTGAAGTTGAAGTATCAGCTCAGTTTTTAGAATAAATAAATGACAACATTGTACTTCCTATTTTTTTTAGTAGAATTTTCCTTAATTTCTCAAATTTGGAAAGGTGCATATAGATTCTTTTAATGTAATCGCATCTTTATATGATAGACTGCATGGAGCTCACATTCCCGCTCAGGGTATCTTTTGAGAACATAGGGTATCCAATATGTAGAGACAGGTAATTTTTATTTTTTATTTTATTTTATTTTAATTCTTTTTTTTTTTTTTCCCTTGTTTCACAAACCATAAGCATGACAGTGCCCTTCTCCAGATTCTGCCCTACAATTCTCTTTGGAGCATAGAGGTTCTTGCAACCTGTCCCTACTGTACCTGTCCTTTGTGAAGAGGTGAAGAGGAACATGGCCCAAGTTTCTCTAAAGTACAGAAAAACGCAATATTTTTGATAGGCTAAGAAAGTTTTTTTGCAAGTGCTATAAACATTTACTACTTTCTGCCAGAAAGCTAGATACATAGAGTGGCCCCAGGTCCATAGAAATGCAAACTTTATTGCTGATAGTGTCTTTTTTTTTTTTTTTTTTTTTTTTTTTTTTGATCTCATGTTCCTCATCTATAGGCCAGGAGTTGACTCTTAATGTCCTCAGTGTTTCCATGTCAATGTTTTACTTTCCAACCACAGTGCATTTTACATGCTTCCTGATGTATATAAAGGTCCTATTGTAGCCATGGCAATCCTACAGGGATACTAAGAAAAAGCAGCTAATACTATCACAAAAATGGTTTCCCCAGCAAGAAACTTCTTTTTGTTTTTTAAAGTAGTAGATAAGTAGATAAAGTTGTAAACAGATAAAAGTCAGGGTTCTTGTTTGACAAAAAAACAAAACAACTGTAGTAGTCATACCTTGCCTTCTAAATAACTGAATTATGTGTTGTGCTACTGACATCAGTTTTAATACTGCTGAAAGCTATGCATTAAAAAACAAGTATTCTTTTTTCCCCTTAAAACTTATTTTTTCACTTATATGATGCATCATATTTAAAGTTCCTGGCTTGAATTCTCATCAGGTATATATCAGAGTAAGTCCACTAAAGCTCATCTGTCAACGCTGACCTATATGTAAAAAAGTTGGGCCTAGAGGTTTAATTTTCCGGTGATTTTCAATTTGTCTCCTTATGTGTGTACTTGAAAACTGGTTCTAAATTGCTATATGCTATCAGGATAAGTAAGCTAGAAATTATGGTGTTCAGGCATTACTTGCCTATTTTGCATGCAGTTAAATGCAAAGAAAATGTGTGGTATAAAGCAGGGAAAATATACGACTCTTTTCTGGAACTCACTATTGTAATGGGACTTGTTTTCTAGTCACTTCTCTGGCCAGAAACATTCAGCCATGCTCTCTCATATGAATATGAGAAAGCAAAAATGTCTTTTTTTTTTTTTTTTAATAAATATGCAGGTAAGTTACTATATTTATTACTTTTTTTCATGTATGAAATAAAAGAAAAAAATCTTAATCTTTCAGGCTTCATCTTAAACAGATGAGCCACTCCCTCTGCTGGGGATATTTCTACAAACTGTTCTGTAAATAAAAACGATGTTATATTTTTCAAGGGAATAGTAGAGTCACTTCTAAAATCATATAAAATCTTAGCAGCATTATCACACACAAAAATTTCTCAGGAGTATGTAACTGTCTTTATGCTAGTCTATGCTCTTAAATATACACTTTGTTCAGAGAAAAGAAGAAACAGAGACACCCAAATGTAGAGATTTCTCAACCATCTGGTTTAAAGTATTTTTCTTTTCACATATTTATAACTTTATTTGCAGCTTGCCAAAGATAACTGAATGATAATCCTGCAATGGAATGTTTTCCACTTAGCTACACATTAGGTTTAGCCTGAACAAGAGCTGTATGACATGTTCAGCAGATTTTTAACTTCTGTTAACACTCATAAATAAATAAATAAATAAAAATTAAAAATCCACCCAACAACAACAAAAAAAACCACTACCTCAAGGGTAATGATTTTCAGGAAAAGAATTTACTCTATTCCTAGCTTTTCTTCAGTTACTGGCTTTTTGGATGAAGCTGTGGTGAATTCCAAGGAATGTCTCTGATGGGATGCCAGGAAGTGTTCCAACATATATTTATACATATCTCGCTTCCTCAGTCAAGCTGAAAAAGTGTGAAAACGTTTGTATTAAAAAAAAAAAAAAAGTGTTTTAAAAAAATACAGATTCAAGGGATACACAATCAGATTATCTGTCCACTGTATTTCTGTTCTTGCCTACTACTGCAGTAATTTATTTGCCAATATCAAGCAAGTCTGAAAGAAGGATAGATGTTTCAGAGGCAAGGAAGCTCCTATAAGCCCTCTAAAATCTGGTGTCTAGGTAGAAGTAGGACGCCCAAATCAGGGCTACTACTGAAGGCAAGGAAGCAGATCTCAGCCTTTATACATGTTGCCTGGTAGCCAATATTCCTATCAGGCTGCATGTATGAGCAGACCAAATTGTACATTATGGAAGATGGTGGACTAGCCACAGCACTTTTCTGTTCCTCGGTAAGGGTCTCAAAAGAAACAAGAAGAAGCCAACACTAGAGTGTATAGGAGACAAAATACACAACTCTATTAGAAGCCATGTCACTTTAGTTCTGGTTTTCATGGAACGACTTCCTTTTGAATTTTTGAATTTGTATAGATGTCAAAATGAATGAAGTTTATAGAAAAAAAAAAAAAAAGGAAAGAATTTGTTCTGAAAAGCTAAAATGGAAACTGCAACCTCCCCTCAATTTTCTTCTAGTTTGTTCACAGAATTTTACCTGGATTCAGAATCAACTTATAACTTGATTATTTTTTCTATGATTTTTGAAAAAAAAAAAAAAAAGAAAAAAAGAAATGCTCAGACCAGTAATTATTGTCTTTGTGGTGTTTTTGTTGTTTTAGTGGCAACTTGTTCAACAGGACAGAATGAAACCACTAACTAAAAACTGGATTTTAATAACCTTATATTGGAAAGTACTAATTTCAATGAGACTATTTCAAAAGAGTACAGTCTTTGAATATGCCTGAATTGGGCAAAAACTGGAGTGGTAATTGCACTGAGAATAGACTAAATGACAGGCATTTATCTAATTTTAAATTTCTACAGGTTCATTTTGCTTTTCACATCCAGTGGTAAACAGAAAGAATCCTGAAGTCCACAGGTATTAGTGGAGAAGAAGAAAATATGCTATGATTACCTCCAATGTTATTTAGCTGTGACAGACTTGGATTTATTTCCTGTGCTCAGGGCCAATTTTTACCATTCTTTTATACAGTGTGCATGAGTAACAAAAGATGCAGTAGGAATATTTGAGAATCAAGAAATAGGCTTGTTTCTTGATGGCTGAAGGATCCAGCACAACTCAGAATGATGTGAGTGGCTTCTAGGAAAAAGGAGAAGAGATGAGAAAATTTTGATCATATATAAATTAAGTATGCATAGTGATATACAAATTTTAAAAAGTAAACAAAACAAAATTGAAACCAGAGATCATTATTAATGAAGCTATTACAAGGTGAAATTGTGAGACTGTGTAACTCTATGTAACTGCAAGAACATTTAGCAAGCAATCCATGCGATTTTAAGAAAGTTCTGATAAAAAGAACCTTTCAGAAAACTGTCCTGAGGGACTCCATAGAATCCAAGGGAACAAACAAACAAACAAACAACCTTCAGCTTTGCATAGGGCCATATATATTTAAGACTTCTTTACATCTGACATAACTAAATAGGGAAAATGAAGCAACGTTATACCTTGACACACTAAATAGGGAAAATGAAGCAATGTTATACCTTGATGTTTGAAACATTATACTTAGCCTCTCTGAATTATCTTTCTATTTAGCATGTTTCAGTGCATTAAAAACTTTTCTATTAAAGAATAAACCCATTTAATACAGAAGAATCAATATTTTAATATAAAGATATTATGTAATGAACATAACATGAGGACATGACATTGGGACATGAATTACAACCTCTTGCTGTTGGCACCATGTATTTGTTCATTTTAATGAAAACCTTACATAGAACTTTACACCCTTGCTTAAGTTGTTTGCTAAGAATGTATGCATATCTAGCATCTTTTTACTACTCTTGTGGTATATAAAACATGGCTGTTTTCAAATATTTCTTGATGGAATATGGATGTGTTATTTTTCTTACATCTCTGATAAAATTGGAGGTTGACAGAAGCACAGCACTGAGATAACAGAATGTGTGAACACAGCAAAGAAGTTAGGTTCCCACCTGAAGTCAGATAAGCACTAAATCAAGCACCAAAAGCTACAAATGTGGTTTCACTGTATTTTACTTTGAGGGAAAGAAGAACCAAGTGGAATTTTTCCATAGCTATATGATAGGTAAGCTAAGGGTTTAATAAATTCAGAGAACTGATAGGTGGTGAACGTAGGGCAATGTGTTCTGCCTGCTGAACATACAGCTGCTGCTTTGGTGAATGCAGAGGTCATTCTTGCTTCTCTCCTGTGGCTCTCCCAGGTGTTTCAGTGAGTATAACATCTGGAGAGTAGCACAGTTTTACTCGGGTCATCTATTGTTCTGTGAATTACAAATGAAGTCCTGTCAATTTAACTCTGTGTTTGCTGAAAAAGCAACATTAAAAATTACAGAAACAAAATTATTGAATAGTTTCTCTAGTTAAAGAAACTGTCAGGTCAAATTTAAAAACATGACAGCATTTTTTTCAACTCAGAACATTTGCATCTCCTATGTTACTGCAACCACTATTAGTATCTTTGAGTTTTGAAGCTTAGATGGTATTTTGAATCTGATGTTCTACATTGAAATTGAGTCCAAAGCCTATGCCAGCTCACAGTGGACCACAACTTTGCTTCCATTATTTTCCCCTTTGCCTGTCTGCTCACAGTGTCTTTATCAAATATATAAGATGAAGCTTAGCTGCCTGGTACTGTAGCTGTTTTAACCATGAAAAATGTGGCAAAATATTCTAGAAATATGGGGACCTTGTTCACAGATTGGAGAAATATCCTGGTTGTATTTAGATATATTGCACATCCTTTTGACTGAAAGGATTACAGAAACATCCTGAAATTAAATTTCTGTTTAAAAGGTCTATATACTTAAGCATGTGCATGCCATATAACCTAGCTATCTTATTTCATCCTCGCAGATCTTATTTCACAAGATTCTTCAAATAAAAATTCTCTGTTTTTTTTTTCTGTACACCTTCACAAAATGAACCCAGAGTCAGAATCTTCATTCCCCTTGTATATGAAACATTGTGCACATGAACAGTCCAACCAGAAGTATTAGGGGAATAATCACAATAGTAAAAATGTTATAGTTAACTGATGAATCTTTGCACTGAAGTCTTTGTACCTTGGCCAGATATGGTTTTCTCTGAATCATGAGAAAGCATGACTACACTGTTAGAAGGCATGATACACTGCAATGCTGTCTCATAGTAACAATATCTATTAATATAATTTGTGTGTGTCCGTGTGTGTGAGAGTGTTTGTGTCTAAGTGTATGTATATCACATTCTGCTCCTTTGAAAAGATCGAGCCTGGCTGATCAGACTTTCTTAAATAACTTTCAGTTTGGAAAAAAATAAAAATAAAAAAAATTGAAACTATAGTCTAAGTTACACAAGTGGGAAAAAAATCAGAATGAGATTATTTGGTTGTCTTATACTAGTTTCACTCTTATTTAAACCTAGATCATTCCTATTGTTATAGTAAATTTAAAAAGACTCATTGTTCTCAGTCATCAGGTTGTGTAGCATAGAAATGATGGAAAACTATTTTCTTCTCTGCATATACAAGCCACTCTATCCTTAAAGGATACGTTTTCTAAAAGCTAAAAGACTACATTTTTGTGCAGTTTCTTTTCTTCTGTGGCCCAGCTTTGCATGTTTCCATGGGTCAGCAATATATAGTCTTAATAATGTTGCACACCATGTAAATTTTTTTCCATCAAGAAATTACCTGAAAATAAAATTGTTGGAGTTTGGGATAGTTTTAAAGGTATTGCAGTTAATAGTCTAAATCTCATAAAATGTGACTTTATGTAGTTGTGTGCATTTCTTTCAGTCCTGCTCCTAGATATTTAACATTTGCTGTGGTTCACAGTACAATAATGAAGTCTTTTGGAGGATTAGTCATAAAGTGATGGAGCAGGTTAGACACAGAACTAGAAAAATAACACAGATATTCCACATTATGATGTAGACTTGCAGCCACTTTTAATGTTTTGTGCCTTCAGTGAACTAACATAAGTTGAATATGCTTGCTTTTGCTCAGAGAATGAATTATCATGTTTTTACTGTTAAACTGATGACATATATGATCTACACAATGTATTCCTTCTATAGGGGCAAGTATATATATATTTTTTAAGTCTGTTACAAAAGCAGGTGCATGCTTTTTTTTTTTTTTTTTTTTTTTTTTCATTTTGAAATGTAATAAAGTCAGTTTTTGGCCTCAAGCAACACTAGGATTTAAAATAGGAACTACTTTGAAGCAACATGAAGATGCACCCAGCCTCTAGGTTATTAAATGTGTTTTCTCTCTCAGGCTTCCTAAATATACCTCATTGTTTAATGGAATTCTAACTGTAAGATTTAGTTGTAGGCATTTCAGCTGGACTTCCTTTAGAAATACATAATGATGCACCCACAACTTCAAAACACAACAAGTGGATTTTGGCAGAAAAAAAAAAAAAAAAAAGAAAACAAAAACAAAAACCTCCTCACAAGGAGGAATAAAAAATTATCAGTATTTCAAGAGAAACAGTAATACACCTGGTGGGTGGGTCATCTCAGGCAGCTAGGCAGGTAGAACTGGGCTACAGCCTTGAAAGGCTTTCTGTATAGTACGTTAGATTGTGCAAGTCATGATCAACTGTAGCCTGTTTTTAAAAAAAGCTCGCAAATAAGCAGTCTATTCCAGAAAGCTTGGTTTTCCTCTTGAAGTAAGAAGGTATTCTCATTAGTAGGATCTAGTGATGAACTTTGACACTTTCAAAATTAAGTATCTGGATAAAAAGAAGAAATGATCCTTGGAATTACAGAAGCATAAATATTGCCCAGAATTTGCAATTTTACTGGTCAGTTTACATGAGTGTGATCGTATTCGCCAGCGGATATGTAGTGTACCTAGAAGATTCTGAATTCTGTAGTTACATTAAATATATTTCATTGTAACAATTCATATACTATGGAGTATTATACTACATGGATTATATATACTATATTATATTATCATATATATAAATAAGTGAGGTACTCTATGGATTCACAATATACATATTGTGAATCTACTTTTAGTACATTCACAATAAAGCTAATGTATATATTGCACATAAGGGTTATTGGTACTGCTATAACAACAATATCTTGTTGCAAAAAAATAGTCAAAGTGTCTAATCCAAAAAAGAATATTACTATTTTATTCTGACAGAGGATAAAGTAAAGACAACTAAACTAGGACAGTTGGAGGCACACTGTGAGGACAAAAAGAAGGATGAAGAAGAAGAAGAGAAAGATTCATAGCCTTTTTTGCACTATATTCCCCACAGAGAGTTTTCAATTTTCAGTGGTCAGTTTAGCCATTGTTTTTTAACTTTTTTTTTTTTTTAAAGACTTTTAAAAGGTACTTTTCATTATTTCTATTTTGAAATAAATATTTCAGATTGTGATTTTATTTTTTCTAATAGACTTGCTTCAGAATGCTAATATCTTCTCACTCAGTTACAATCCAACCCCAAGCAAAATCATGTTAGAGCAAGTAATACTTTCTGAATGAAAGTTTTATTTCCATAAACAGACAAAATGAGTTATATTGCACCTGCACAAATGATGTTTCCCTTATTTTATGAAACTGGAAGACAGCCAAGTTGTATGGGGTTTCTGTAGTTTTTTTTTGTTTTGTTTTGTTTTGTTTTTTTCACACACCTCTTCCCAGCACCACCTGCTTCAATGATTTGGGCGTTCCCCTCAGGTAGATCACGATTTAAAACATGTTACTACTCAGATTGGTCACACCCAGAGATAATACATTTTTTTTTTTTTTTTTTTTTTACAACCGTTGTGTTAGCCAAATATGACATAGTGATCTATGTTAGTAATTTTTTGAACTTTGCATAACTATGTTTATTACTTGATGTCAGGGCTAGATTATACTATTTACCAGAAAGAGATTTCCAAAGCCATAGGCCCAATTAGATAGTAAACAAAAAACATTTGGCAAAGGAAATGGGAAACTGAATGAGCCCAGTAGTCCAGGTAGTTGGGGAGAGACTCTTTATCAGGACTTTCAGTGACAGGACAAGGGGCAACGCTTTTATACTAAAAAAGGGTAGATTTAGATTAGATATTAGAAATAAATTATTTACTCAGAGGGTGTTGAGGCCTGGAACAGGTTGTGCAGAGAAATTGTGGATGCCCCATCCCTGGAAGTGCAGGTCAGGTTGGAAGATGATTTGAGCAACCTGGTCTACTGGGAGGTGTCCCTGCTCATGGCAGGGGGATTGGAATACTTAAGGTCCCTTCCAACCCAAACCATTCTATGATTCTGTGATTTTATGATTCTTGTCTCTAGCATTGGATGGTAAGAGACTTGAAAATAAAAGCAAAAGAAATGCTGCATAAGACTGCAATTTTTTAATCATATATTGCTGAAGATCATAAGCAGAGGCAGAGTGGGATGTGGTAATCTATTTCACAAGGACCATGGTCTACCACCTCAAAAAATGAATTTAATTTCCCACTGGTCTCAACCCAATACCTTTTGCAGCAGCTTGCTCACACAAAATAAACTAAACCCAGCTCCTCAGTGGGAGGGTCTGTCTATCTGGGGTGTAAAATGGTTAAATCCTAGTAAATTGTCTGTCTATTTTCCTGCTTTAAACAGCTTTTGTTTGGTTAATTGATGCCATAGGCAGATAACCAATTTTCTCTTGTGGAGGGATTAGCAGAGTTCCATTGTCAAGATGTTCTAATTGTTTATTTGCATGCTTGAGAAAGATTATAATTTTGATTGTGAAACATACCAGTTTTATTTATTTTGTTATTGTTGCTGTTGTTTTTTTTGTTATTTTTTCTGAACATAGAGAAAAAAAAAATTATACTTAATATTTACACCATATCAAGCATTGGGCAACATTAAACACAATTATTTAAAGCATATTTAAAGAACAAATGTTCTTAATTCTCCTCTTTTGGAAAGTTAATGGCCAACTCTTTCTCCAGAAGGAGTTAGGCTGAAAAAGGCTGAAAAGTCCTCTAAAAGATGTTAAGCTCACAATTGCAGAAACCCAGGAAACGCTACTCCTGACAGTGCTTCCAGTTCATATACTCTAGGAATTCTCCTTAATCTTTGCCCTTCACAGTGAAAAATAAAATTGAGGTGCATAATTGGATGTAAACTCTTACAAAAGATGAGGTACGTTGGAGTTTTCATATGAAATAATAGATTGTGATAAACCTGTGTGCATGTGTGAGGAATGTAGGTAGGGGATACAACCTAAATTTTCATATATGCCTGGCAGCTTATCAGAAAGTTACTAACTGATTTATCAGGTTTAGGATTTTTATTATATTTTACCTAACTCAGGCTAAAATCTTTTCAATAACTAGCCAATGTTTCTGGAAATTCAAGAGAAATTCTATTTTCTTCTTTAGGGGAGCATTGTGACACTTATTACCACTGTTTTGCAAAGAGATATGGCATCAATGTTGTCCTGAGATGGTATCAGTGGTTGTTAATATAAATCCCTTCATTACTCTGCTGCTTGAGCTCTGTTAGTATACACATAGTGACAGTAGTGGAAACAGTATTTTGAATTTCTGATGCAAAAAGCCCTGCCCCCATGTGGTTTTCTAGAGCCTTTTACTGATGTGATGGCTGACTGCAAAGTGACTGCAAAATGTCCTCACGTGGAGAGGTTTCTTACCAATTTAAGGAAAAACCTTATATGAAATAGTGGAAATTTGAGAGTATCTCTAGTTTATGGCTAAATAAAGCTTGTTGAGTGTTACGGACAAGTTCTGCATACGTACCAGAACAAGGAGAATAAAACACTGGAGGGAAGGTAGATGGAGTACATCTATAGCAACTGTGAAAAGCCATTGCTAAAGAATAAGAAACAAATAAATATCTCTGTGATGGAAGAATAGAAGACAGCCACCTCCTTCCTCTGAGCCCTAGAAATAAGAAAAAAAGAAAAGGAAGGGTTGTCATATTTTTTTCTTTGTTCTTTGGACATCTAAAGTGAGAAAACAGAGTTTCTGCAGATTTGTCTTCCTGTGATCAAAGGAATGTTGTGAAGATTAAAACTATGTATTGATTTGAGGAGATCCTAAAATCCTCATACAAAGTAATGCCTGAATAATTACATGCTGGTTAGTACGATGAAACAAAAGTATTTTCTTTAGCTGACTGACTAAAAGGGGAAAATGAGAGGATTAAAGAATAAAATAAAATACAAAGTTTCATGCAAACATGACCAGATAAACACTTTATGTTTTGTTATATTTTATAACACAAGGCACCTTCTATGTGAGCGTTATAAATTTTACTGATGATTGCATTAAGGCTTTGGGGGGGAGTTATTGATTTTATTTTGTGTGAATCATCCTAGTTTGTTTTCATGAAAAACACCTGATTCTTCCTTGTGATTCCAGCTAGTTCTTTAGCTCTTATTCCAATAGAAGAGCTAGATAACACATCGCTAAAAAGTTAATATTGGGCTCATTTGTAATTAACTTGTAAAATAATGTATGTTAAATACCAACACAAAAGGTTTTTTTGTTGTTGTTGTGTTTTTTTTTTTTTTCCACTAACAGTAAGCAGTATAGAAAGGAACATAGAAGTTGTACATTGTAGGTAGGTGTTATGAATGACACAACTATTTGATGTTACAGAAGTTTTTTAAGGCACAACAAATGTGTAGATGGACAGTTACCAAATTATTGGGGTCTCTTTTCTTGGCTGTTGAGTAACATTATGTTGAGCTAAGAAGAGCTGTTGCTTGGACTCATTATGGCAAAAGTCAATAGTATTCTCCATGAGAATATGAAACTGATGAACTGATAATAAACTTTCACATGAAAGATCAGTTACTTTGTTATTGTTTGCACCATTTTAGCAGCCCAATGTTTTCTACTTATATTGAGAATGTTCACAGATCATCTTTCACCAGAATGACAGATGTTTCTGATGGGAACATCCATCAGAAAACATTCTTTTGCAATTTCCAGGTCTGCAGATCACCATAGACCAGGAATTTGTCCTGAAGCTCATCCCAATCTGAAATGATAGTGAATAGTGCTGGGCAAATAAAAACAAAAAGAAAGCACTCTGAGTTACCTAGCCACTGGGATATGGCTGGACTGGTGTAGACCACTGATGTGGATTAAAATGAAAAAGCCTGAGTAACAACAAAGCTGAAGAATGTCATATGATGTGCATGAGAATTGGCTATAGCAACAGATGGTGAAAAAGGTAAATCCATATCCCGTCTCCAGTCTCTGGAAACCAACTGCTGTTTCCACTTTGTTAGCATTAATTCAAACCCTTTGTAAAATGCTTCCAAACTAAATGGGCTCTTTAGTCTTAAACAGGACAAAGCATGTCATTTAACCACTACTATTATTAGATTGCTTGCCCTTAACAGCTCCAGAATAACCTTAAAGTGTTTGTATGCTTTATTTTTAGTTTTGACCACTTAGCTGGATAATCACTTACATCAGTGTCCATGGAACTGTTGTCATGGAACTGTGAACAAGTTTAAGGTATAGGCAAGGGATATTTGGACACTAGACACTGGTGACCTTTTTTTCAGTTTAGGTAACTGTAGGATATCTGAGGTTCTTACGCTTAATTTTCTTCATATCCCTCTGAGAAAAATAAATAAATAAAACTGCATCTTGGGAATCATAGAATCATTAAGGTTGGAAATGACCTCCAAGATGATCCAACCAACCCCCTACCACCAATATCATCCAATGTTCCATCCATGTTCCTAAGTACCACATCCAAACTTTCCTCAAACACCCCCAGGAACAGTGACTCCACCATCTATCTCCCTTGATGCTCTTATACTGAGGGGCCCAAAACTGAACACAGGACTCAAGATGCAGCATCATCAGAACAGAATACAAAGGGATGATCACCTCCCTGGTCCTTCTGGCTACACTATACCTGATACAAGCCAGGATGCCATTGGCTTTCTTGGCCACATGAACACACTGCCAACTCATGTTCAGATGAGCATTAATCAACAGCCCCAGATCCTTTTCCTCTGGACAGCTTTCCAGCCACTCTACCTCAAACCTGTATCATTGTATGGGGTTTTTATGGCCAAAGTGCAGGACATGGCACTTAGCCATGTTGAACCTCGTCCCATTGGCCTCTGCCCATTGATCCAACCTGTTCATGTCCCTCTGCAGGGCCTTCCTACCTTCCGTCAGATTGACACTCCCCCCCAACTTGATGTCACCAGCAAAAATATTGAGATGATAATTCCCTCATCCAAGTCATCAATAACAATATTAAAGAGGATGAGCCAAGACATCAACCCCTGGTTGGTGTCCAGTTGCCAGCTGGATTTCACTCCGTTCAACACTACTCTTTGGGCCTGGCTGTCTAGCTTTTTTTTAACCCAGCAAAGAGTGTACCTGTCCAAGCCATGGGCTGGCAGCTTCTCCAGGAGAACATTGTGGGAGACCGTGTGTTGTTTAGGCTCCAGGTTTTGGTTCTAGGTTTTGTACATTAATCAGTGTAATCTCAGCAGCCTCCAGGTCTGGAAGCTAGAATTAGATGGAAACCTCACCAAAAGATTTTCACAGTTCTTTTGAAATATTAGCATTTGCATTAGAAAATGTTCTCTTGCAATTTCCAGATTTGCATGTTTTGATATAGGAAAAACTGGATAAAGGTTCAGATTTTGGATGGTTATGTCAGTGAAGACCTTAGAGACCTGTGCATCTCCTGTACAACGGCTTTAATTTCAGTCTAATAAGGATGAATATTAAACACAGATATTATGTATTGACAAGGTACTTTAGGTAAGTAAATGCAAAACAGTAGCTTTTGAGCAGTATATATGAGAGAAAGACATAATTTTGAAATTAAGCTTTGATTGGTCACTGACCATGCTTGGTTAGTGATAGGCTATAGGGGATAGGTTAATTGACAGTCTGTAGATCAGAAATAGCACTGGGGCTCAGGAGTCAAATCAGAGTGATCCCAGACTGTACTGTGTGCAATTTACCGTGTCACACCAAAAAACTTCATCAGGAGTATAACATGTCAAAATTAGTCACTTAAGAATGTAAACAGCTCCAGAAACAGGACTGAGCACACCTACAGCCATCTGCTTTTGCGCTAGTCCCACCTTTTCACATTAGGGCTGATTTTTGTTCACTCAGCCAGATGATTGTTGTCTTAGATTCAGCTGAGTGTCCCAAAGTAGCAGAGAACTGGAGATGTTAACACATTGCTATGCCTTCCGGTAGGGGCACAAGGTTCTGGGCTCACCAGCGAGGAGCAACATCAACAGCTGGTATATCCCAGGGCTTTTTTTTTTTTTTTTTTCTTTTTTTTTTTTTCCTATGGATTTGAGAATCAAATGATCTTGTCATTATTAGCAAAGGCACTCTGGGGTAACCCTACAGTCTTTTTAACTCAAGCCTATGACAGGCATTCCTCTCCTGCCTTACCTCCTTCTCTCTTTCCCTTCCTCTCACCCTCCCACCCTTCTTGTCATAATTTTCTCTGATATTCTGACATTTTGAATTTTATTTATAAAATATTTTTTTTCTTAGAAAATTATATTTTCTATTCAGTTTTATTTGTTTTGTTTCATTTTGTTTTCCTGTCTGTTCTGAAGCAGCTGGTTCTTAGGGACCTGATTCTTCATTCTGTGAAGCTAGATTTATTTGGGTTAGAATCTGTTGAGATAGATTTATAAAGTTATATGAAATAACACAGAGCTGTGGTTTAGAAGAAATTAAATACTGTTTTTTGTTTGTTTGTTTGTTTGTTTGTTTTCCAAAACAAACCAACTCCAAAAGTCTTGAAAGATGAACACTAAACATGCAACCAGAAAACAAGTACTGAAATGCCTAATCAAAAGAAAACATTAGAAGCCTCTGAACAACGGTAGCAGTGTCAATTGCTATTCCATATAAAAGAGTCAGTAGGGGATTAGGCAATTGCTGTGAAAAGAATAAACCAATGGTTTCTTAAAAATTAGTGTTCAGCTGATAGTCATTTAATTAAACTGTTTGCTTTAGCATTTGTAAGTTTTAATGGAATTTCAGGAAAGGTTAAAAGGAAGAGTTGGGTGATAAAAATAAATACAGACGCGGAAAGCTTTCTTTTTTTTTTTTTTTTTTTTGGTAATGCATAGATTTTAATACATTGTTATTCTTATCAATAGAATAGACAAAATATATGAACATTCATAGCATAGCAACAACTAGTAGAAAAATCATCCTAACTTTAACAAGAAATTATATACTTTTTGGTACTCTCTTTGCTGTACAACCACATTTCAAAGATGTTAAGGACATAAAGATATTTCAAAGATGTTAATCTGATAAGAGTGTACATCCTTCAGTCACTAGCAAAAAACCTGACTATGTGGCAAAGTGGATCGGATAATGTTTGCCATTGCTCTTTAATAAACATATGGAAGAAGAAGAGGCAGGCTGGCTACTGAAGGCTGATCTTTTGGTTTCTGAACCCTGACCCTGTGGGCAAGTTGAGAGGACATGCAACCTACAGAAATTGGGTTAATCATGAATATTCTTAACACTTAAGTTAGAAGTCCACAATATTTTAGAGAATAGCATGTCCTCCTCTTGCCCCCCTTACAGCTCCTTGCCCTCCTTACAGCTCATCTCACTGTGCACAAAGGAATGAACTATTCATAAGCTGGAAGCACAGTAAGGGTAGAGGAACAAGGCTAGGTAATAGTGATGGGCAGCATACTATGTAATGTGGTAGTGTCTAAATAAAGCCTGCATCAGTCTATACCCATGTCTTCACAGGTTTATGTTGCTGGCTGGGCTTCTACTTAAATGCTTCCTCTAGACTTAACCAAACCCCTTGAAATCAGCAAGAATGTACTAAAAACAGAAGTTACACAGCACTCTGGTCGGTCTTTTATCCACCTATTACCCTATCATAATATTTGATTCAATAATTTAATTACACATAGTAGTACCATGACATATTTTTGTTGCTATGAAAAATTTAGATGGCATTGATCATTCATGTGCTCTTTTTTAGTGGTTAAGCTGCTCAGGATATATGAGTGGACTCTTTAATTCCTGTTGTTTCTATTCCAAATTCTATAATGAACTTGCCTGAATAGAGTCAACAGCAAGTAAGTTATAGTACCTCCTGATGTTTAAAAAGTCTTGGAAAATAAAGCAGTCAGTGCTATTCTGAAAAATGTTCAGCTGTGATAGTGGCAGATATTTCAATCACAATTGCATTGCTCTTGCAATGAAACAGACTGGAAACAAATCATTATCCTGACATTCTTTTATTTTTCTTCTAATTAATCTTCACCACACCCTCATACTTTTCCTGTCTTGTCTCTTTTTTGTTTAAAAGCAAATTTCAAAATTTGCAAAAACAAGTCTGTTTACATATTTGAAACACATTAAACTTATAGAAATTTCATTATCCAGTGTTTATAATTCAAGAAGCTATACAGCTTTTAAATTTGTATGAGCAGCGTATGGGTGGACCCTCTCCACAAGTTTGTTTTTTTGTCTTTCTTTTTGATTCATTCTGTACATAATCTGTATTTAGAAATACTGCTTTGATACTGAACACTCTATGAACTCACTGAAATATTAAATAACCAAGTCTGTAAAACAATTGTAAATACTTCCAGTTTAAAAACAAAACAAACAAACAAACAAAACCTTTTGAATACTTCATTTTTATAAGAAAGGAATATCATTGTAAAAATATTCAGCCTTGTAATCAATAAACATAACCTTCCAATGTGTTATTACAGACCTTCATTTGTCTTCAGATTTTACTTGCAAGTGTTAATGGTTGCATGGTATGAAGGTCATTTTATGGAAAGTACACATATCAGATGTGACAAAGGTAACATGCTACCAGACTGTGTTTCCAGAAAAAATGCTACAATTATTAATCTTCACCACACCTTCATACTTTTCTTGTCTTGCCTACAGAATAAAAATTCTGAACTGCATTAGCTTTCATAAATTTAAATTTTAGGAAAAGAGTGAGTGAAAAGACTCACAGATTTTGAGTCTTTCATTATTCACAGATTTTGTCCTATATAATATTAATTTTTTTCAAACCCACTATGTGAATTTTCTTTCTGCTTTCAGCATCAGAGCAAGAATATAAACTTTCCAAAGGGAGCTGTTTGTTTTCAGATATTTATCCAACACCAAGGACAATGTTTTCTGGGGCGGGAGTTTGTCTTTGTTTTTAACTTGCTAGTCCCTTTAAGCATGTTAGTATTTGGAAACTGAGCAGCTTTTGTAGAAATCTGGGCACTGAACATAGCCAGTTTAGTAACAAAATCTAAAGAACTCTCTATTCAGGCCAGATGCTTGCAACATCTCTAAAGGTTCTTTGATTAATTGAGGTGAAACCACCCTGTATAACAGGGTCAGAACACACAAGCTTTCATTATTTTCTTCATTTACATCAATCAGAATTATGGAGGGCCTGAGGGTACTCCTGACTTCTAAAAACATGATCTACTCCTAGGTGATGTTTAAACAGAGTACTGGAAAGACTACATCATAATTCATTAACAAATAAAACTTTTATTTCTTTCATCAATTATAGAAAGATTTATATTAGGTGTATTGCTAAAGTAAGACATTAGCATATATCACCAAGGTGGTCAGACTCTGAAAAACTAGAGCTTGGTGTATATCACAACAATTAATCTAAACATAGTGAATTTCATTTGTACACAGGCTGCAGTCAAGGAAAAACTAAAATAAACTCCAGCAGATTTTGTGAATTATTCCTGTATTCTTTTTATTACTGCTTTGTGATATGGCTCAACTGAGAAATGTCTTTACCAGATTAAAAAAAAAAAAAAAAAAAAAAAAAAAAGTTCAGTTCCTCTACCTTGAAAGCTAGATGAAAGGAGTAAGTCTACCATTCAAGGAGGTGACATAGCATATCATATGTCAGAATTAGAGAGGTATTCTAGAATGGAACCAAAAGAAATATGGTATTGATAATACTGCTATTTTGTATGGTCTGATGTGTAACAGCAGACATCTCTCCTGTGAATGTTGTGCTCAAGGTGAAATCAATGTCACATTTTCCTTTTCTCAGTGTAAGCTATTGGTAGTCACTTTAGCCTTGAAAAGTGAAATTTGACTTATCAAGTGTTTTATCTACATGTGTAAGTCAATTACAGCAACAATATCATTTCAAGTAATGTGAATATTTCTGCAAAATTTAATATTATTATTCTGAATAGTGGATTAATATGGGTGGTTAAATAAACATTTGGTCCTGGCTGTGGCCTTAAATCCACCCATCTAGCACTGCAAACTTAAGTATCCTTTCTTTTGTGTGGAAGGTCTTTTTACATTATTTTTCCCATTTCCTTTCCATGCCTCTGTAATAGCTTCAGTATAAGACTAGAGACCATATTCACACTATGGAATAATAGAAATTGAGTTCTGGAATATGTTTTCGATTTCTTCTAGCTGAAATAAACTGTAAAAACAATGACTGATGTCATTAATCCAGATATCAGACCAAGACCGTTGCATTCTTGTCTGGCATCAGGAAAAGACACATGATGGAGTCAAAGTGGTCCATTAAGTTATCAAGTTGGTGTTGACCTAACCAGTTTATAGTTACTGTATGATCTGAAGTCTTTGGAGATCCTCCAGATTTAGAAAGAGGAGGGCTAAGAGGGTCTCGCAGAATTCATATAACATGTTCTGTCGTTTTTTTTTTTTTTTTTTTAAATATATATATTAATTAATTTATTTATTTATTTTTAACATTTGTTAAGCACTTTTCATCTTCCAATGGTATGAGTAGGAAAAGTAGATTTTGCAACAGTTCAGATGAATTCTCTTGATAATTTCCAAAATCTGGCAAAACCAAACGTTTAACAATCACATTTAAATACGCTTTTTGTAACATTCATATGCTTTTCAACCATCAATGCTTTTCAAAACTAACTGCTTCATACTGTGGGAAGCAACAGCTTCTCAGCTTTTCAGGTTTCTAATAGTATAACTGTGTTATGCCTAAATGCAAGCTAGAGCCACAACTCATAGAATAAAGCAGTGTTCTAGGTCTACCCTCTACTTTTAGAATGTATCAAACTATCTAACTAAATGTCTAGATGCAGCTGCTGCAGTCAACCTCAGGCCTCGAGAGTGAAAAAAAAAAAAAAAGAGAAAATGATTTATTTATTTATTTATTTATTTTTAACATGATACAGGGAACACAAATGTATTCATTACCGTAGAAAATCTGACACCATTTCACCTTCAACCAACCCCTTCCCCCCCAAAAAAAGACAAAAGTTAGCTTAGAAGCTTTTACTTGTTAGCACAGAGGATTTTCTCACTAGTATGGAGATTTTGTACAGCGTCTACTTTGTTCTGCATACTGTTTTCTATCACTGTATGAGAAAACATAAGAAATTGGAGAATTTAGGGTCTTCTGCTTCACAGATCTTGGTGGAGAGAAGAGCACCTGGCCTCAGAAGTAGCACTTAACAAGAACAAACCCAAATATTGCCAGTCAGAAGACTTACGTTAAGTACATTTGATACAATACCTAGTATACACCTCAACACTCTACCAAACTGAGTCATGCCTGGGCAATGTTTATCACCTGAAATGTACATTGACTGTGCTGTACTGAACAACTTTCAGATTACTCTGATTTGTGAGCTTAATTCTAGCAGTTGCAATTAGTGAGGTGCTAAGAAACGAGAGGAACTGCCTGGAAGCTCTGAGACTGATATATCTTGGATGTTTTGTTATAACTGATTTCCTTTTCCATATGAGATGAACTGAATGTGGAAAATACATGTTGCAGCTGGTGGTTAAATGCTGCATGCCACCTAGATGGGTAGGTTTCTTATTCCAGCTGATGACATACCAAGGTTTCCCTCAGAATGGAAAATATTTTTTACATGTGATGAGTTGCTATAAGAATAGTATATAGCTTTAATATAGATAACATAGCTGTTAAGTACTGAGGCAGTAATGATCATTACGAAGCTCTTTTTCCTCAGTTCATTTGCAGAAATTCATAAATCTTGACAGCAATTAGCAGAACCTGATGCTTTTTACCTTCTGTATTTGTGCTCCATTTTGACTCTTTCCAAAATCTTTAATACAACAATATTCAAAGTTACATATAAATCCAAATACATTGTAGCAGAACCATAATAGACACCTTAGGATTTACACATCAAAGTTATATATGAAACACCACCACATTTCTTGCAAGCTAGGCATAAAAATGAAGGCACACAGTTCATGATACGTATTGGATATTGTAGTTCTTAATGTATGAAGTCTTGAAGGGTGGGAGAGGGAAGTGAAATTTCTGCCATATGATCAACATTTATATGAAATTATGACAAGACCTTTGCTCCATCAGATACCCTGTGTTCAGCTTTTTTTTTTTTTTTTTTTTTTTTATATATATATATATACGAAGCTGGAAATGATGTATTTTTACACAGAACTCTGCCTTGAATTGATATTATAATGATTCTTGTAATTTTGGTCTTTCTCTCTATCTGATCTGATATGTTAGATGTTGACAGTAACTTTGAACATATGTTTCTTCTGTAGATTTTGACAGAGTGCTGTTATTTCCTGTATAATAACAGTTTCAATTTCCTGTTCACCATTTTAGTTTTTCATACAGAGATCTGAGAATAAAATCTTCAGGGAAGACTGAATAATATGGTTTGATCTTTAAAGATGGCTGATTAATGAAATGATTAAACCCGTTCTTCGTGCCTATCAGATAATGCTGAAATTATTACACATTCCTCTTCCTTTTTTTTTTTTTTTTTTTTTTAACCAAAAATAAGAGGATCTAGTTGAGATGATTCTGAGTTTGTAAAAACTTACAAATGCTAACTTCATAGAGGGCTACAATTAGCACTACAAAAAAAAAAAAAAAAAAAAATCAATCAATCAATCAATCTTTGTCCATTATAAGATTATGGAAATAGTGGAAAGTTGATTTTTGTGACCCAAATATTGCTGCAAAGTTTTAAAATGTCATTCATACATTTGTCTTTAATTGAAAAGATAATTCCACCAACAGTTTACACTCCAGGAACAGAATAGTCCAGATTTTCATGTATTATGAGCTAAAACAGACCAATGATGATACTGAAATAATTTAGACACACTGAACTGTATATCTAAACCAAGAAGCCATGCTTCTGGGTGGATCTGCTGGATGCCAATATGAATTATGCATGGGGGACTCCTATGGTCTAGCTCTAATGTGGTCTAATGAACTGAACAGCCATCAGCAGTTAAAGCACAGTCAGGTTCCCTTTTAAGTATGACTTATTTTTGAATACTCTTTCAACATAACAGTTTATACCTGTGTTATCTCTTCAGTATGAACCAAGGCACCACAAAAAGATGTAATTAGAAGGATACACTTCAAAAAACACTTCTGATTCAAACTACACTGACAGTGCAGACACATCTCATATAACTCTAGGGAATGTCTCCTGTCTGATTCTGAACAATAGAATCACAGGATGGTTTGGATTAGAAGGACTTCTAAAGATCATCTAATTCCATAAACAGGGACACCTCTCACTTGACCAGGTTGCTCAAAGTCCCATCCAACCTGACCATGGACAGGACATCCACAACTTCTCTGGGCAACCTGTTTCTGTGCCTCACCATACTGAGTAAGGAATTTCTTCTGAATAAAATCTCCAATTTCTTCTGAATAATATCTCAGATTTAGAGACCAGGATAGCATGCCAGGACAATATCAAATGCTTTGCACAAATCCAGGTAGATGTTGTCAGTTGCCCTTATCCATCAATACTGTTAACCCCACTGTAGAAGGTCACCAGATTTGTCAGGCGTGATTTGCCCTTAGTGAAGCCATGTTGGCTGTCACCAATCACCTCTTTGTTTTTCATGTTTTACATGTACAGCTCAGAGGTAAGTTTTACACAGTTCTCTGGTAGCCACTAGTGATAATATCTCAGTTGCACATCTTTCTATCAACTATGATGATGCAACCATGAACATTGAAGTGAAAGTGAAGACCTCTTCTCCCTACCTGTGGAATGTGACATGATGATTCAGATATCCTAAGAGATACACAAAGCAGATAAGTAGCAGGAGAGATGTGGCAGTGAATGTTAATTATGTGTAAATAAGGAAAACAGAACTATACAGAGTGAAAAAGAGTTTAAAAGAACAATTCTCTAGGATGTTATTACTTCTGTGGAAATGAAAAGCAGCATTTCCACTGGGTACTTTTAGAACTTTCCTGTTTGCAATATAAAATACTTAAGAAAATTCTGAATTTTAAAAGTACATGTAATCCCTTGTGTTTAGTCAAGCCAGCTGAATTCTTGAAGTTAATCACATGCTTGAGAGTTCATCCTGATTGTGGCAGACATCCTGCTTTACAGAATTTAATAAATAACTCTGAATTAATAACTTATTCAACAAATGCAATTTCTTTTACTGTTTGCATAACATCAGTGAGCTAGTAATGATTGTCTGAACTTATTCATTATCTCTATTGATTTGCTGGATATTTTTTAACTTAATGGACTGATCATGAGCAGTTCCAGTTATGAACATTAGTCACTTTATATTTTAAAACAAGTTGAGTTTCCCAATACTGATTTTGTACACTATGACAACAGGAGGATATGAATACAGCCAATTAGACTTACACGAACATTTACAATTTTACAAGAACATCTATTTATCTACCTTTAAACTCATGACACTTCTTCTATTGCTACTAGGTGAAACAGGATGAAAATGTTGTCACATAAGACCCATGAGAATGCTAGATAAATAACTACCATTATGAAAACATGCTTTTAAATGTGTGGATTCAATGTACAATGTGCTCAGACTTCTTACTGGTCAAACTCCACTAAAATCAGGGGTGCTACAGAAAGGAGGAATTTGATCTCCAGCACTTAAAGAGTAGTGGCAGGGACAGACAAACCAGCAAATATATTTGAGGCTCATCCATTGTTCTTTCTTATATATTTTTAAACAAGTAGGGGAGAAAATGCGGTAATATGCTTTTGGATCCTTGTGATTTAAAAACTGATGTACTAGAACAGTTCGATGCTTTTTGACATTTGTTCTTTAATATGTTTCTCTAACATTCTGATGTAACTTGTATCATCCTGGTAATATTACTCCTTTTTGAACCCACAGGTTGAAAATTTGTTTTTGCTGTCTTATGACTGCCCACATGCATTGCCTTGAGGTATTTTTTCAAGGAATATCCCCCCCCCCCCCCCCCAACCTTTAAGACTTTAAGTTACAGTTAAATGGCTACAAGGTAGCCATTTTTAATAGCAGTAGATGTTGTCTAAGGCTTTAGAAAGGCATGTCATGTCTTTAGCCAAAAGCAGATATCCATTTCCTTCAGGTTGGCCCAATATCACATAAAAGTTTCCTAAAAACAGGATTAAAAGGCAACTTAGTTTCAAATTTTCTTCACATTCCATATGAAAAACATAAATTTTCTCTCAAAACTTCTGGTTTAAATTTTTATCAACCTGAGTTTTTTATGCAACGTATTTTTATGACATTACTAAACACTTTGAAGGGTCTTCTCTGCTTTAGAGTGTGAGTTTACATACTTCACTACACAATCCGGATAAGCAGTGGTAGGTAAACTTTGAAAACTCACACATAAAAATACCTGCCCTCTGCTGAGCACAGGATTAGATGGCTATCTGTCTCCGGGGCCATACTTGTAAATGTTGAGGGTAAAATAGAATGGTTCCTCATTGGAACTTGTGATGGCAATGAAACCTTCTATTGCATGAAGACTGGTCTTTACACTTCTGTTTATAAATCCTGTTGTTTAAAGCTATGTTCTCTTATGAACTCATGTTTATATTTTATCCATCACAACAATGTTAAAAAGTGAGTCATATTTTAATTTTATGTTGTCTTCTATCTAAGCCATAAAGATAGAAAATTTCAGCTCATTCTGATTTCAGGGTCAGTGTACATGCTATGTAAGGTATATTAATTATTTTCATAAATTTGCAAGTAACAGTATCAGCAATAAAGAAGTTTTGCTGGTACACACTAAGCAGTAACAAGAACTCTATAAAACCTTTTTTATAGAGGTAAGCACTGAAATTGCTGCTTTGTGTTTTATGGTTCATTTCAAGAATACTATTCCCTGCATTGTGCTGAACTCACCTCTGCGTTATGCAAATTTCAGGTATTTTTGTTTGTGTGTGTATATTTGGTTTGTTTGTTTTTAATTAGGTTACTTAACAGGATTTTTGTTTTACAAAAACCTTTAGGATTTATTTCTGTAAGCTGGAAAGTTGGTTGTACGTCATTGTGACTGAATATTGAACTAATCACTTCAGTTAACTGTCGGCTATCACTGACAAGAGGGGAACTCAATAATCCGTGAATTAGTTCAGAGCTCTATTCAGCTCAATTTGTTTCTGTAAGTTACCTTTTGTGAGTTACAATATCCACTTCCCAACTGAAAAGCTCCTACTAAATCACAGCAGCAGCCAATTTCAGTCATGACCCATGCAGGGCTGCCCTTTTCTTTGTGGTATTCAGCTGTCATTCAAGCCAATCCTTTTCATTAAATATACTGTACCCCATCCTATGAAGGCTAGTTCAAGAAAAAAACATTGCAACTGCATATTGCTATTTAAAAAGTATGTATATTCATTCTCTACAAACAACAACCAGGGTGTTTATCCTTCTGGAATATGAAAAGACAGGAAGTGTACCCTGTCTTGGTGCATATCTGAGCACATCAAATACCATGACTGATCATTCAAAAGCAGTTAGATGTGCAGAACCTTCAATATTCTGAGCCCTCATATACTGATCTTGAATATTTTACAAAGTTTTATTTATATATATCCCCTTTTGAGAAAAAGAACTCTGCTATTAGATTTTTATATGTGAGTTTTATTCTGGCTGACAATTCAGAAATATTTGGTATTGCATTGCAATAAAATAACAGAAGAGTTATCCTGTGCTTTCAGTGTTACAAAACTCATAGTATTTGTCTCTAATCTTTGTTTCTATCTAATGTGGGATATATTTCCAGATGTAACTCTAACATCAGCCTAAACAAGTTCAAAATATGGGAAGAATTCATTGTGATTCCCTTCATACATTATTAAAAATTTCCATTAAAAATAGTTTGAAAAAATCGTATGTATGATATGATCCAGTAACTTTTTATACTATGAATGGTCTTACACCATATTTAGTGTCTTCATTCAAATATTTCTGATGAAGTTTTTTGTCCTGTACTAGAAGACTGCAGACCAGATAACCAACGTAGCCCTTGTGAGACTGGTAAACCATGAATCCTGGAAAGGTTTGAAAGGGATCAGAGCCCCTGAAACAGACACATATCTTGTCCTCTCAGTTAAGTAAAAATAATGTTTTACAACAGGAAATAAGATAAACAAATCATAATCAAAAGCAATTGGAGATAAAAGGAATCTATGGAATGTTTGATCAATTACCAAGTAGTTCAGGACAGATTTATTCACTTGTCTTCTTTCTTTTGACCTGAAAGTAATCTGGTTTCCTGATTATTTTATGCATCCTCCAATGTTAACACTCCAAGAATGAAAATAATAGTGTGGAGGAATAATAAACATCCAAGTTTTGTAGCTTTTGGTGAAGTTTTCTATTGTAAATGCTTTCAAACTTCCTTTATTACAAAAAGTGGTGTGCAGGATGTTCTTTTTCCAGAGCAAATTGAAAGAGTATCCTCTGAAAAGGAATACCTGTATTTATTTTTTTTTCTATAGATACATTTCTTGGTATATGTATATTAATTTTGTGATAAAACCTCTTTTTGTAAGTATAATACCATATTATTCTTAATTCAGCTATCTGATAGCACTGGTATGTGTGTGTTTCCTGTAGTGTTAAAAACACTTGTATTGAGATTGCTACAACTACAGGAGTTTTTATTAATGCTCTGTAGTGCTTCCAGTCTTACACTGCCCAGCAATGTGAAGAGCACCACAGCTTTATGCACCTGTAGTTACCTAGAGTTTGTGTGTGTTAATCATGTTGAAGGTCAAATTAGCTTTCTAGACATGAGACTTACCTATATATTCATGTTAGAAAAAGTGTTCAAAAATTTTCTAAGTGAACTCTTGAATGACTGTTCCATTAATGGAGGTGTATCCTCTCTTCCATATGCTATTTTGTCCATAATTTTTGTTCTTTTTTCACACTCATGTTTAAACTGAAGCTGGCTTCAGGAGTAGCTGAAGGATTTTAAAGTACTTGAAGATCTTGCTTGTATGCCAATCTGAGCCATCAGGGTAGCTCATGAATGAAAAACAAAAATAAAAATAAATAATAAAAATAAATAATAAAAATAAATAATAAAAATAATAAAAAAAAACTTATTTTGTACTTTATATCAAAGTAGCCAACAGGACAACATGAAACAGTGCAAATCACTTATTTAACAATGTCTAATAAGGGGAAGAAGTGGGATACACCTCCACCGGCCTTCACCTAGTGCTGTCAGTCATCACAGAGCAGTTTCAAAGCAGAAAATGCCTCCAGAAGTAAAATATTTTCACCTCAAACACTTTCGTTGTCAACAGATTTGCATCTTCCAATGTGCTACTAACTATTCACACAGTCCAGATCTGAGATTCAAGTAGACAGTGAACAATTGCCCAAGAAATTCTTGAATCAAATGAATAGGATGACCAGGAAAAGGAAACAGTGTTCCCCAAAAAACCTTCCTGGGGCATCCTACAGGCATTCATACTACAAACCATGTCTTTTGAGCACTTAGGTAAAAAGCCACAGCAATGAAGCATGTAAGAAAGAAATGCACAGACCTTTCATTCACAACGTCCATGGGAAAAAAAAGACTCAAAGTAAAGCTTAGTTGGTTCAATTACATACAAGTTCACACTTTAAATAGTGCAGTGAATGGTGCTAGAAGCCAGGAGAGCTGTCTGGAAACTTGCAGAGCTTGACTTGTCCTGATTGGCAGTGTTATACTTAACAGCAAGGGATGTAAAAAACAGTGATGCTGGCAGATTGCAACCTCACTGATTTCATGATCAGGGAGTACTACAAAATATATTGATGTATGATATTTTCAGGTAGGAAAATGCAGTTGTTTACGTCAGAAGCCCAAGAGAAGTATTTGCAAGAAACTGTGTCATACAGCAAAGAGGGACAAGCACTTTGCTATTTGCAGTGACATGGGGTTCTTGCATTTTCATAGACTTCACTTTGTTAACATTGATTGACCCAGCACTAAGTTAGCTGAAGTGCTTACATGCTTGTTTGAAGTTAATAGTTTTCATGTTTTGCTGAATGCTCCTTGAGCTTCCCTGGCACTGAGGTCAAAATAACAGGCCTATAGTTTCCCAGGTCTACTTTCCAGCACTTCTTGTAGATGGACATTACATTTGCTAGCTGCCAGTTGACTGGGACCTCCCCTGATAGCCAGGACTGCTGATAAATGATGGAAAGTGGCTTGGCCAGTTCTTCCGCCAGTTCTCTCAGCACCCTTGTGTGGATCCAGTAGGAAAGGGGATGAGCATGGGGACGGAATAAGGTTCATTAAAGGCGTGCCAGGGAGAACAATGTCAGGGCCAGGGGAACAGGCAATGGACCAGCTGAAGTGCATCTACACTAATGTGCGCAGCATGGGCAACAAACAGGAGGAGCTGGAAGCCATCATGCAGCAGGATAGCTATGACCTGGTTGCCATCACTGAAACGTGGTGGGACCACTCCTATGACTGGAGTGCTGCCATGACTGGCTATAGGCTCTTCAGAAGGGACAGGCAGCACAGAAGGGGTGGTGGTGTGGCTCTCTATATTAGTGTTCTGATGTTGTGGAACTCGAGGCTGAGACTGGGAATGATAAGGTTGAGTCCCTATCGGTTAGGATCGGTGGGAAGGCCAACAAGGCAGGCATCCTGGTGTGGGTCTGTTACAGACCGCCAAACCAGGATGAGGAGATGGATAAGGAATTCTAAAGACAGCTGGCAAGAGCTGCGAAATCGTTGGCTCTTGTCCTCGTGGGGGACTTCAACTTCCCAGACATATCCTGGACATGCAATACAGCTCAGAGGAAGCAGTCTAGAAGGTTTCTGAAGAGCATGGAAGATAGTTTCCTGACACAGCTGGTTAGTGAGCCTACCAGGGGAGGTGCCCCGGTGGACCTTCTGTTCACTAACAGAGAAGGACTGGTGGGAGATGTGGTGGTCGGGAGCTGTCTTGGGCAGAGTGACCACGAAATGGTAGAGTTCTCCATTCTTGGCATAGTCAGGAGGGGGACCAGTAAAACTGCTGTCTTGGACTTCCGGAGGGCAGATTTTGAGCTGTTCAGGACATTGGCTGGCAGAGTCCCTTGGGAGGCAGAGGAGTCCAGGAAGGCTGGGCACTCCTCAAGAAGGAAATCTTAAAGACTCAGGAGCCGTCTGTCCCCACGTGCTCAAAGATGAGCCGATACGGAAGAAGACCGGCCTGGCTGAACAGAGAGTTGTGGCTGGAGCTTACAAAAAAAAAAAAATAGGGTTTATGATCTCTGGAAAAGAGGACGGGCCATTCAGAAGGATGTTGTAAGGATGTAAGGGACAAAATTAGAAAGGCCAAAGCTAATCTGGAGCTCAATCTGGCTACTGCTGTTAAAGATAAGGGAAAATGGTTTTGTAAATACATTACAACAAAAAGAAGGCCTAAGGAGAATCTCCATCCTTTACTGGATGCGGGGGGGAAACTTAGTGATGAGAGATTAGGAAAAGGCTGAGGTACTTAATGCCTTCTTTGCCTCATTCTTTAGTGGCAAGGTCAGTTGTTCTCTAGATACCCAGTTCCCTGAGCTGGTGGAAGGGCTTGGGGAGCAGACTGTGGCCCTCACAATCCACAAGGAAATGGTTGGCGATTAGGTTTGGCCTTTCTAATTTTGTCCCTTACATCCTCACAGCATCCTTCTGAATGGCCTGCCCTCTTTTCCAGAGATCATAAACCCTATTTTTTTTCCTAAGTTCCAGCCACAACTCTCTGTTCAGCCAGGCCAGTCTTCTTCTGCATCAGCTCATCTTTGGGCACGTGGGGACAGACGGCTTCTGAGCCTTTAAGATTTCCTTCTTGAGGAGTGCCCAGCCTTCCTGGACTCCTCTGCCCTTCAGAACTGCCTCCCAAGGGACTCTGCCAGCCAGTGTCGTGAATAGCTCAAAGTCTGCCCTCTGGAAGTCCAAGACACATAATGTTTACCACATTCCGCTCTTCTGGAGAAAGAGAGGAGGATCAGTGCTGACTTGTTCCTCCCAAACAGGTCTCTGAATGATGAGAACGAAGCTGCCACACATTCTGTAGTGAGGAGCTGTGTTGGGCATATGTCAAGAACAAAACTTCAGGTGCAGCAAGTATCAGCACTCAGAAACACTGTACATTACCTCTGCTTTATCCAAGCAGCACATGGATTGGAAGGGTTTCTTTGGACCAGCCACAACCAGGACTTTAACCCATACTCAGTAAATGGAGAATGATTCTTCTGTGGTCTGTTTGTTTGTTTTATTGCTCTTGTTGGAGACTATAAAGAAGAAACATCTTTAATGATTTTTGAGCTCTCACAGAAGGCCTCTAGGCCTTATGATTTATTTCTATTTCCATTATTCCTTTTTTTTTCAATAAATAAAATAATATTGGAAAAACCTTGGTAAGACTTTACAGGTGTCATAACATGTAGTAGTTAGAGCACCTCTCAAGACTGTGTTTTCCATCTATTTATTTAGAGGACCAACTGTGGTTCTGCAGTTTATGCAAGCATTTTACTGGGCTTCACCAGATTGCTTCCTAGGTGCACATATGGCCTTCTTCCTCTGAATTTTCTCAGACAGAGTAGGCTTATCAGATTTTTATCTATTTGGCTGTACATGTATGACCTATATGGACTCCTTTTAGTTTACATTACATCAGATAAGGCTTAAAAGAGCCAGAGAGATCTATTGTGTCACAAAAAACATATTCCCTCTGTGTTCACTTTGTTTTACTGCAAGCCCTCTCTGAATAACATCTTTCTTTTATCTATACAACTGACAAATTAACAAGAGCACTGGCACTACCATAATGAAATTAAGCAGAAATATTGAGTCTCAAACATTTCAAGAATTTAAAAAACAAGAATAACAAATCAAAGTTGAAAAAAAAAAAAACAAAAAACCCTAAAAAACTGAATTTTACCTTTTTGTTTGTTTGTTTGTTTGTTTTGTTTCCTACAGTCATCTAGGCATCTATAACATATTCTGTAGGATAAACACAAACTTTCATAGGAAAAAAAACTTTTGCAAAAAATTATAGTAGATGTTTTGATTTTTTTTTTTAAAGGGGAGATTGGGCAAATCAAGATTTAAAAAAATAAAATTATGCTGAGCATCAGGGCTAAAGAGAGTTTCCATCAGTCTAATATTTTCTTTTAAATGCATAAAAGACTGATGAGAACAAAGGGCGATTGTTCTTTTCTTTGGAATACATGTATAATTTCAAATAAATAAAGATGCTTAGCAAATGGAAAGATGAGTAATTCTGCACATTTTGAAAGAGTAATTTATGACAATACTCTAACTCTTATTGTACAACCTGAGTTCACACAAAATATGCATTTAAACATGAAAAATGTATGGGTATTTTTAGATATTCAAGACTTTTCAATGGATCATCAAAACCAGAATATGTTCAGAAGTGTGTTACTCTCTGGAAATTAACTATGATATTTTCCATAAGAGTAAATAATCCACATTTTTATCATTATGAGTTTTTCTTTCATGGTGTATTATTTAGATTGTTATGTTTGGTCTAGATACAACAGAAATATGAGCATGTTGCATACTTGAAGAGCTGTTTAAAGAAAAATTAGAGAAAGTTGCTTCTTTAGTTTTAGATGACATGTTCTTTTTTTGGGTATTTGTTTCTAACAAATCTAACCACAAAATAATCTAATCAGTTTAAAAGCTACAGAAGTTATGGTGGTTTGTACTAAGCCTATTTCTACCATGTTTTCTGTCTTCCAGGGTAAGAGCATTTATTTGACTAAGCAGTTTTACTTGTGATACGAAAATTCTAAATTCTATGAAAATTCCAAATTCCATGAAAATTCCAAAAGGCAGTTTGAGACCCTTTCTTTGATGTATTTTCAGGCCAATACTGATATAATCAATTTATCCTCCAAAACAAGACTTCCAATACTCTTTCTGTCTTTACTTCTTAAATAGTTTCCCAGTAAAGCCATATCTGTACTTTTTCTAGCAATAGATTGAGAACAATGAGGCAGCTGTAGCACACATATGTTGATGTTTGAAAGGACTCCCTCAATGCCTCTAAGTTGTTCTTTTTTACCTTCTTCACCATGAGTGAATATTTGTGGCTTTTTGGTTGATATGGGGTTAGCATTCTTGCAGATCTCATTTTGTGACTGCTGAAAATGTATTTTTTAGTTTGACTTTCAGGGTCAATATAGTTTACGTTTGTATCTCTGTGAATGGAATTTATGTTTAAACCAACTAAAAAATGCACAATCCTTTCTGTCAAGTTCTACTTCAAATGGACTTGGAAAAGACTGTTTCTGGTACCAGCCTTACTACATGATAATCTTCCTCAGATTCATGAGTAAATTTACTCTCTCAATTGTGGAAACAAGCAAACTCATAGAGAAAGATTCACCAGTTCTCTATAAATATGCCCCATTATGTTCCTATACCTAATGGCACATTGTATCTTCAGCTTTGTTAAAACTTAATTAAAACATGTTAACAAAGCCTAAGAAAAATAAATGAAACTACTCACAAGGAAATTAAATTGAGAAGCTAAGCTCATTTATAATTATTGTATTTCAATTAGGCTTTACTAGGGGTTGGGTGAAGGGACAGATAAAAAGAAACTACTATGATGTCTGAGTTTCATAAATATTTCCAGTGTCCTGTTTGTAAAGTCCGCAATATTTATGATAACAGCATATGACATGCAAGCTTTTTCATGCCAATTACTATAATGAAAAATTCAGTCATACTGCTACATCAAAATGAGTCAGGATTTGACTCCTAGGTTTTATAAAGTTTCATAGAATCATATAATCATAGAATATCCCAAGTTGGAAAGGACCCACAGCAATCATCAAGTCAGTCTCCTGACTCCACAAAGAACCCCCCCAAAATCCAACCATGTGTCTGAAAGTGTTGTCCCAACACTTTTTGAACCCTGACAGGCTTGGTGCCAAAACCATTTCCCTGGGGAGCCTATTCCAGTGCCTGACCACCCTCCTGGTGAAGAAACTTGTCCTAACATACAGCCTGAAGCTCCCCTGTCACAGCTTCATGTCGTTCCCCTGGGCCCTATTGCTGATCATCAGAGAGAAGAAATCAGCACCTGTCCCTCTGTTCCCCTCATGAAGAAGCTGTAGACCATGATGAGGTCTCACCTTTTGTCTCCTCTTCTCTAGGCTGAACAAACCAAGAGTCCTCACTTGCTCCTCATACACTTTCTCCTCTAGACGCTTCATCATCTTAGTTGCCTTCCTTTGGACACTCTGATAATTTTATGTCCTTATATTTTGGTGCCCAAAACTGCACACAGTACTCAAAGTGAGGCTGCACCACCACAGAGCTGAGCGGGAAAATCACTTCCCTCAACTGACTAACAATGTTGCGCCTGAGGTACCCCAGGACACAGCTAGCCCTTTTGGCTGACAGGGCACACTGCTGATTCCTGTTCAACTTGCTGTCGACCAGAACCCCCGGATACCTCTTGTCCCCCAGTCTGTACATCTACCCATGGCTGCCCTGCCTCAGGTACAGAATCTAACACTTGCTCTTTTTAATTTCATGCAACCCGTAATCGTCCAGCCCTCTAATTTGTCAAGATCTTTCTGCAAGACCTTTCCACCCTTGAAGGAGTCAACAGTTCCTCCTAATGTAGCATCGTCTTCAAGCTTTCTTAGTATACATTCAAGTCCTGCATCTATACAATTTACGAAAACATTGAAGTGAAGGGGCCCCAAAATGGAGCCCTGGGGAACCCCGCTAGTAAATGGTAATCATCCGGATGTAATGCCATTTACTATGTCCCTTTGAGCCTGACCCATCAACCAATTGTTTACCCATTGTATTATGTATTTGTCTAGCTGTATGCTGGATATTTTGTCCAGGATACTGTGAGAAACAATACCAAAAGCTTTGCTGAAATCCCAAAAGATTACTTCTAGTGACTTCCCATGGTAAAATAGATGGGTAACCTTGTCATTAAAAGAAATTAAGTTAGTAAGACATGACTTTCGCCCTATAAACCCCTGCTGTCTATGACTGATGACTGCATTGTTTTTCAAGTGTTTTTTCAATAACTCCCAAAATAATATCCTCCATCATTTTACCAGGCACTGAAGTGAGACCGATAGTCCTGTAAATACCAGATTCTTCTTTTTATCTTTCTAGAAAACTGGGACAATGTTTACCAATTTCCAGCCAACTAGAACCTCTCCAGATTCCCAAGACCATTGAAAAAAAAAAAAAAAAAAAAAAAAAAAAATTGAGAGAAGTCTCAGTAACATCAGCCAGCTCTTTCAGTAAACTAAGTTTGCTGCATTGAGCTAAACAGAAGAACAACTACTCATTGCTCTGATTCACAGATTCTATAGAATTTCTAGCTAGGCAGAAGTTTTACTTGGGTTATAAAATTTTATCAGATGATTCCTACACTAGGTCCAAATTTTTTGCTGGATTAGAACATTTTTATTAGATAACAAAAGTGTGCCTTATTTCTCACCAATATTTACCAAACTTTAGGTGCCAGTTTTTCCAACTTACCATTTTCTGCTTTTAATTTAAGGAGTCATGAAACAACAGAAATCTAGTCATGCAGAACTGCCAGGAACCTAATCACCTCCTCACATTCTTCTGCAACCACATGGTTTCATTACATACTATCTTCCATTTGGAACAGACACACTTTCCTAACTTACAATAATTTAAAAAATAATTAGCAACAAATCGCCAGAGAAAGGAATTAGTGACAGACATTTTAAAATTAAATCCTTTTTTCCATCCAAACTTTCTAACTATAAAGATCAAATATGTTCCAATAATCCTTGCCAATTTTCTTTGTGAATTTTTAAAATCTGTTAAGATGATGCTTTTTACAATATGCTCCTTTCTTAAAAAGTATGAAAATACCGGCTAATTTTTTATAAGGGTGACCTTAGATGAGAAAAATTAATGATGTACATGCGCGCTTACTGAAAAGAGATTGGAAAGCTGGTAGATAACACTGCACATTTTTCATCATATTGTTATCATATCATTAAAAAAAAAAAAAAGTTAAATCTTTATCATCAAGTCATTGACTTATTTCCTCAGAGAGGGACGAGCACTGAGTGATTTACTCAAGTTGTTTAGGTGAATTAGTTCTAACGTTTTTTTTTTGTGTGTGTGTGTGTGTGTGTTGTTTGTTTGTTTGTTTGTTTGTTTGTTTGTTTGTTTGTTTTTTGTTTGTTAGATTCTCTCACAACCAGGAAATAAACTCATCACTTAATCTGGAAACCCAAAAGCAACTTTCAGGAATGCTTTATGTAGGCAAAGTTATTATACTACTTATCTGATCACAATATACCAGGAAAGAAAACAATGGCATAAAAGTAGATTTTATAATAGAGGCCATGGTTGAGATTTGACTTCAAAAAGCTATATTACGAGGCCTAAGATCAAGTGTATATTTATCACTCACCTGCTTCTTCCTAGTTCCCCATTCCATAGGACTGGAGTGGAATCCCAGAAATTTTGCTTCTGGTAATTGATTTTCCTAAGACTCACGCAAGGTGAAGATATGTTCTATAGTTTGAGGATATGTACAGCCTGACCAGCTAAAATTGTGGACTTTATTTCTTTGTGAGAACTCAGTAGTCTTCACAATAGTGATTTTTCAGTCTGTATCTTATTTCATATTGATTAAGTGGAAGTTGGTGTCATAACTATCTCATGGCCTTGAGGTACAAAAGTATAGTGGGCACGCTCTGAAGACTGTGTTTAGGTAGTTTAAGTATTATTGCTCTTAGCTGGTTATTAAAGCAGTGATAGTTTAAGTCACTTAACTTTCCATTGAGGTGGCTGAGAACCTATACCAGTGTTTTCTGCATCTTGACCAATAAGCAGAAATCCCTTAAACTGGCCTAAACTGATCTGCTCACTCCAGATCAGAGTACCAACCACAGTCACCCCTTTATGAGAGAATTGAATTCACCACGTCTAAAAGGAAAAAAGGAAATAAAGTAAGATCTGACTTTTCTTCCTATAAGTTTTCAGAAAGCATGTCAGATTTTCTGATTCATTGCGTTTATCATTTTAACATTCAGTTTGCATTAACATATAATACTTATCTGTCTATGCTGTAATCAACTGTTGAAATCAGTGGCAGTAATAATGATACATGATGATACAGAACTGAGAGAATAATCAGGGATACTCAGTACTGAACATATTTATTGATGGCTAATATTATCATTATCAAACATGTCTGCTCCTTATTAATATAAAGATTACTGTTTGCTTTCCCATGCATTTTTTCTTTTCATAATGTATTATATGTAACAATAATTAGAACTGATGCTACATCATACATAACTTTACATGTAATACATTCTTCATCTCTTCAAAGTGCAAAATACATTAAATATTTTTAAAATACCCTCTTGTTCTAAGGGATTAACTATATCTTTATTCTCATATTATTTACTACTCATTTCTTCAGTAAGTGGAATGAACACTGATTCCTCAAGTGCCTAAATGCCATTGAAGGCACTGAAATGCCATTGAAGTCACTGCCACAGCACACAAGTTTCAGCTACAGGCACATATTTTATAAAAGAATGGGTGAGGAAAGCTCTGCTCAGACAACTTACAGCTGATGCAGCAGTGCTGTATGCTGCAGAAAAGAAATACAGAGAAGAGCTAGTTTAACATACCAGCCACCAAGCTAGGCCCAGTTTAGATTTCCCCTCCCCCAGTTCTCTCCCTTTGTTAGATTCACACATTCTGCTTTTCCAATTGCTTTAGCCCGAAGCAGTTGACATTTACCCTGGCTAGATAATCAACGAATAACATTTGCGTTACAGTTTAACATGACCTCTGCCTCTACAGCTCTTTTTAGATTACCTTCAAAAAAAAAAAAAAAAAAAAGAAAAAAAAAAAAAAAAAAAAAAAGAAATGGTTGCTGACACTGTAGTGAGGCAGGAGGTGTGAAAAAGAAAAAAAAAAAAGAAAAGAAAAAAAAGAAAAAAAAAGAGAGAGAGTGAGAGAGAAGCTTATTATTGCAGTGCCACCGTCAATGTCATGAGAAGCTGCTCTGCCCTTTTCAGTTGTGGGTGAGCAACTATTAAGGAAAAGGTATTAAAAGGAGGAACAACTGTGATGCGAGGGACACACAGGTTAAGCTAAAAGCAAAGGTTAATGGATTGACTGTTACCTGTGTATGAGGCTTAATGTTGGTCTATACACAAGAGAATTGCTTCTAGCTTGTATTTTTTTCATGAAACTAAATTAAAGGACTAATTTATTCCAGCATAGAAGAGTAAGATACTGCTATTGTTGTTGTTGCTTCTAATGCACAAGGACACGCGCAAAGTATTTCATAAGGTGGTGATGTTTGTGAAAGAAAGAGCAGAAAAATGACATATCTGGCAAAAGATACTCACTGAAATCTCAAATGGGCTAATTTGGGTGATGGTCAAGGAAATAAAATTTAGAATAATAATCTAATCACATTTAAAATTCAAAAGGTAGGTTTAAAAATATTACAGCTCATATAGAAATAAAGAGAGTGGAATTTTCTAAGAGGAGAAAAATGATTCAATACCTCCTCCAGAGCTTTAATTTTTATATTTAAAATTAATTTCTGCAACATTTATAATATAGATATTAGACCTTAGTGCCTTCTCATTCTTCAAAGAGTTTCAAGGGAGCAGATCAGGTGGCCTGTAAAGATTTCACACAAAGTGAGAATGAAGTTATTCAGTCAAGCTAATATTATATGCTGTGATCAGATTATCTCTTCTATTTTCAGGAAAACAAAACAAAACAAAACAAGTTGATAAAATCTATTTTGTTGTTGTTGTTGTTCCTGTTATGCCTTCCTGAATATAGATTTGGTATTTGTGTGCTTTGTTGTCACTAATACAAGCAAAATATTATGCAATAGAACTGCAGAATTGCCCTCTCCCTTTGAGTGAATTTAAGTAAAATCTTTTTGTCCATAGAAGAAAGTGACAGAAGACAAATTTGAAATTAAAGAAAAACAGCTAATCTTGGGTTTAGGCCATCTGTGGATTTTGAACTTTGTAGAGGCTCTTTCATCACAATCAATTTAATTATCTAGACTTTTTCTTAAACACCACTTTCCACTTGTTTAAATCATGTTTTCAGTGAAAAAAAAAAAATAATAAATAATAATATCAGCATTATAGCTTGGAACAGAGGAAGATGTAATATACTCAGAAACTGTAACCTAAAATTTGCACCCTTTTCTTGCTTGATTGTAATTTTGTGAGGGAAGATCATCAAAGGAAATACATAAGAGAATTCAGAATCATAATTACTTGATAACTGAGAACATCAGTATGTTAACATATTGGAATATCAGCTTTCAAAAACCTGACATTTGAAAAAAATTGCCTTCATGAAAATATGACCTGTTATTCTGTTTCATTACCAATGTTGAATCATTCCCTGTCATTAATTTGGGGGTATTTTGCCCAGTTTTATTTTAAATTTCTCAAGTGACTTCCAGTATTTCTCATGGGAGATTATTCTGAAACTTAATATATTCTACTGTCCAGTATGTCTTTCCCTATACAAATTCTTATATTCTACCTGTTACTTTAAAATATTTTCCACAAATATGGGGTTATATTCTTGCACATTTGAACCAGATGTAGATTATAAAATTTCATTATGAGCAATTCATCCCAGCAGAAGACTTTAATCTTTATTTATACCCAACATGCATCATAATTATCACTTCCCTGGACTACTTGATATTATTTATAAACATATTTGTTTGTTAAATATTTTCTTATTAAGCAGAGAAAATTGCCATATATTCTCAGATAATACCCACAGTGAAATTAATGACTGAATTCTTCCTTTTTTAATTCAAGGCCATGGCATTTGGTCCAGACAAAAAATGTTGGATGAAGCTCAAATAATTCAATACAAAAGCTGTATAACTTTTCCTACTGCAAGAGGACAATATGATATAGTTCAGAAAAAAAAAATGAATGTCTCAATGTTTGATCTTTATTTATTTAGTTAGTTTCATTTTAGGAACTGGTTTGTGCAACCTGTTGCTCTTCCTCTAGCCTTCAGAAATCCAATGAAGGGACTCTTTCCAAAGGCATCCTTTGGTCTCAGAGCACAACAGTTTTGGATGCTCCAATATTCAAAAGAAATTTTGAAGTTAACAGGATTTCTGAGAAGCAGCACTACATATGGGCACACAACCTGCCTGACTATACTGATGTCAACTCTAGGCATGGCAGGGCTATTTCCATACAAATGAAATACATCCTTAACAGGTCATTCACAATATGGCATCCAATCAGTACATGCAATTCATTCCCTCTAACAGAGAAAGAACTGATCTTTGCATAGGCACAGAACATCAAGAGAAGAGGGGAGTGCTCTATATTTATGACCTGGTACAAACAGCAGTCTTTTTTCACTATAGTATGAAAAGATGCATTAATGACCAGGGTTGCATTTTTAACAAATGCTGACAAATGATATCACATTCAACTATTTGTAAAGGTTGACATAAGATACAATAAACGTAGAAATTAAGCAGAGGAAGAGGAACAAGACTTAACTGATGCACCAGTAGAGCTCCTGCCTAAACAGTATTTAACAAAAGTTTGCTTACATTAGATGCTAGGAAGTCTGTGACTGCTGAAGATTGTGAAGGGCAATTCTTTGGAGCCCTGTTGCTCCACAGGGGAATGGCTGAAAGATACAGAGTTTTCCTAGATATACTGTGTTCAGTAATGTTAAAAGGGATGGTAATATAGTAACAATGGACCTTGCAAAGAAATGAAGAAAATATGTATGCAAATAGAAACAAACAGAAATGGAAACCCCACTAGTATGCAAGGTATTGACCAATAAAAACTATTGTTATGACCCCCTGAAGACAAAGACTCGGGTCATCTACTAAAGCTCCAGTGGACACTTTACTATCATTGATTCTCTACCTTTCTTCCCAGTACTGCCTTCACCTCCTGTTGTAGTGATAGGTCACAGGAAAGCAACAACTAGATGGAGTTTTGATTGCTGCATCTCACAGTTTACCCAGGAAAGAGTCAGTCAGTTAATAAACATAAACCAAAAGGGCATTCTGGGAATGCACAATGCTGAAGTAAATAAAAAGCTATGAAGAGATATTGCCAGTTGCTTGTTTTCCATGGTTCAGCTACCTGAGCTTAAAAGGTGAGGATTGAAGCTTATTACTTGGGAGGGTCATAATGTCCCCCATCGTTGGTTAGGCAGGAAAGAAGAAAGTTTCCTGTGCTGAAGGAAGCCTCTGAGGGGAGAGCCTACTCTCCCTTCTGCATGGAATGCATCTGTCTCTGTTGGAATGCTCTTGCATGCTTCAGGAAAGTGCTGTATTGCAGCAGTGTCCAGGAGCTCATCTCCCACCTCAAAGCCTTCAACTCCTGTGTGTGCTGAAGAAGGACAACCTGGTCAAGACGTAGCACAGTGGCAAGGGAAGAAGAGGCAGAGAAGCAACACGGGTTGGGTTGGGACAGAATGGGTACAACCTTTAAAGTTGGACAGAGGACCATTTTAAGAAGCTGGGCATGCTCTTGGAGAAACCCTGACTGAGCTTCTTCCTGGAGCACCTGGTGTAGGAAGAAGATCTTGGAGAAAGACATTTACAGAAGAAGGTACCTCACTGAGCAGCCATTCACTTTCAACTTCTCTTCAGCACCAGGCTGAACCACCAGGGAGGAGGTGGTGCTGTTCCCATGAGAAAGGTCTTCCCCAATTTGACTAGCAGCAGGAGAAAGGAGAAGAGCTGTTTGAGGATGTGGGACTGAAGGCAGTGTCAGCCCCAGGGGAGCTGGAGAGACCCAGACTTGGGACTGAAAATTCCCCAGAGAATGGTAGCACTCGATGTAAGTGGTGAGGAAAAGGCATAATCAGTCCCCACTGTATTATACAGCCATAATTGCACTGGTGCTGTGCTGCAGCTCCACATGCCTCCTCCACCTCCTCCTGTTTCTTGTCCTGCCTCTTTCCTCCTCTCTCTATTCTGCTCTCTCCTCTTATCCCACTTGTGATACTTGGGTTTTGCCCTCAGCCACTCTACCACTAAGAGTGTCCCTCATCCTCCACTGTGCCTCATCCATGCACAGCCCTTCAGCCCACAGTGGCACCCCTCTGGCACTGGCCCACCACTCAACCATCTCACACCCTGCAGCACCTAGACCCACACACAACCTGAAACATCAGACCCAGGAAAAAAAATGGTGCCAAAAAGTAGCAGAGGCAGCTGAAGGCCTCTAGCAGCCTCCCACCATCTACAGCATAAATCCTGGATCCAAAAAGTCCCCAGCAGAGTTATAAACAGGGCGTGATTTATTGATGATAATTACAAAATAATATTCTACTGTTTTAGGTAACTCCAGCTCTTCCCCTCCTGTTTCTGCCATTTCCTCACCTCCTTTTGTCCTCAGAGATGTGTGCTGCCTCAGAGTATGTACATGCAAGCTTGTGGCACTGCAAAAAGTGCAAGAGCTCATGATTCAACTCAGTAGCTCACTTACAAATTAATAGAAACTTTTCTCCATCTGTGCCAGCTCTACCCCAGGATGTTTCCACTCCCCAATGCCCTGCAGAGGTCACCTTCATCAATTTAAATTAAATAATGCATTTGGGTGTGGTGGCTGTATATGGGTGCAGTGTAAAGATGTAAGGTGTAGGAACATCTAGAAGAAATGGGAAGGGAAGGAAAGGACAATTACTTTTATACACTTTATTTTCAAAAGCAGTTATTTTGTGTGTTTATGAGGTAATATTAATGACTGCAGAACCCATTGAGAACAATTACACTTCTCATTGCTATGTGCATATGTAAGTTTCATCTGTCCTGCAAAAAACATTGTGCACTTTTGAGATGGTCCATAGCACTTTGCCTGTTACACATCTATGCATATAAACATTGGCAAAATACAGTGCCACAAAGGCAGATGCAGAAAAACGATAAGCTGGTAGATTCTATGGCAAGTATAACTCTGGATCAGACCTCCAGTCATTCCACATATAGGTACAGAAATGATGGTGGACTTCTGGGGAATCTGGACCATTAGTCAGTTCACAATTCACAGAGATGAAAGGTAGAGAAAGTCAGGGGAATACACAGGCAGTTCTATCATGCTCCTGGGCCAGAAAACCCATCTTGTTTCTATCCTGTAGGGTTTGTCAGAATATGGATGGGATGGGGTCCTGTGGTGGGGATGGACTGGTGGAAGTGGTGTGAGCATAGTGGGAGGACAGGGTTAGTGATACCTGGCAGTTAATCTTCTACAGGTATAGTGCTGTATGTTAAGAGCTCAACAGCAAAAAGGGCACTGGGCTGGACTAACTGATGATTAGAAACCTTTACTCTAGATTAGTGCTAAAAAGTGTTAGAAGCTTTTTGTAGTCAGATTGTCTCAGTTAAACACTTGTGCTCACACTGCTGAGTTCACTGTTTCTTTAAAAGGGTAAGTTCTGCCTCACTTTAAATGAGTAATACCATACAAATCTTTGTAGTGCTTACAGGAAACATGTCCCTAGTTAACACTGATTCTAGAAAACCTTCCGTTAAAAGTGCAAGATTTGGCCTTCCTGCTCTTGCCTGACAAACCCATTGAGATGAAATTTGTTCATGGATAACACATGAAGATGAACAGAAGGTTTAATACCCTGTCCTTCTTTCACACATATTGAATATAGAGACTCATCTGCAAATAACTGCTTTCTTTAGGTATCCTTAGGCTTGTTGGCCAGGAAAACCTTGCTGTGCTGTATCCTAAGCAGGTGCATAAACTACAGGAACAGTAAATTCATAAACACTTCATAAAGTATAAAGCATTAAAAATATATATCTTCTTTAAAGTTACTTCATTCACTTTTTTTCTAATCTTGGAACTTACTTTGTTTATTTATTTGTTTAGTTGTGAGCACAATTACTTGGAAATGAGTTAGCTGCTAAGAAACCAAAAGGAAAATATACTGGGAAATTTGCTACTTAGCTTACCCCTATTTGTATTTGGATAGCTGCTACATAGAACGATGATGAAAACATATATATATATATATTTCCTTCTGTATGTAGGTGAATATTGTAATGGTTGGTTTAGGCTTTAGTTTAGCAGTACATGGAGTCTGTATCTTTCAGTTAGATATATTTATTTAAGGCACTTAGCTGACTTTTATGAGATTATTTAGGCAGTGATTATTTTTGTTGAGAAATGTGTCCTTTACCCCTCTCATTCATCCACTGCTAAGATATTTCTGTTTGTCAGAATGTTTCCATTTCTGATAAATGACTGAAGACTGACTGCTACACTTTATTAAAAAGTAATAACAATTTTTGTACGCACCCTTCACATTGTAAGGGGGGGACCATGAATCAAAGGACACTGCCTGTCTGGGTCTGATAAATGCATCGTTTACCAGCTGAGGAGTTATTTAGGACTGGCTATTAATTTAAATCACATTTATCTTCCCTGAATGGGGGGAGGTTGCTGTGATAGGACTGCGAATGACCAATAGTGCAGCTAAGTGCACATTATTTATTGCTACCGCCTGCAAAGCACTGCACAATATGTTAAAAAAAAAAAAAAAAAAAAAAAAACAGTGCCAATTACCATGGTTAATCTAGTCAGGGCAGTAACAAATTTCTTCCTAACACAAGCCAATTTCTACACTTGTACTTCTTACTCTCTGGAAATTCAATGTTTGCTGAAAATTCCTGATCATTAAAAACAGCCTATTTATCCTCTCCCAAAGCTTGTTAGGCTAACACCCTTAAGTCTCATCTTTACTATGAAAAAAAAAAAAAAAAAAAAAAAAAAGCCTTTCTCAACATTCTAGTTTCCCAAGTGCAATAATATTATGTAAACTATGTTTTCTAAGAGATTTCTGAATTTTGTTCTGAGGCATCTGCGGAAAAAGAAACTTTGCTGAGGCTTAGCACATTGTTATGTAGAGCTGCTCCAAGCAACTGCCATCTAACCTTTTCAGAAATTTACACTCATAGAATTAAAGTAATTCTGATGGAAACAAGGAAGCAAACAAACAAACAAAGAAACATATACAGAGCTTTGCAAAGATGAGTGTATGAAATCAGCCTACTACATGTGCCTACGAAAACTGTACTCATCCTTTGTTGCTATGGGCTAAGGTAGTAGTCATGGCAGGTACCTCTGAAATTTATAAGTGTAACTAAAATTGATGATTGCTGAAGAGCAGCTACTGATTGCACTAAGTGTAGCTGCAGTGTTGTATGGTCACTCCCTGTGATCTTTCTGAGGACAAGAATTTCCTGAGATGAACACTACGGTCTCTCTCCATTGTGGCTTACATTCCAATTAACTGGCAGTGCAGGGTGGTATTGTAAGGTGGCCATGCACACAAGGAGAAAAGGAGGAACTGCAGACTTTGAAACCATATTTCTCCTCCTTCATGCCTGCTGGAGAATATTGATGACAATAATAAAAATAAGGCATTATTTTGATTATCTGCAATCATTTACATCCACATGAAGTATATAATTTCTACATCTGTTACAACACTAGAGTCCCTTATGATATTTCATCTGGAATGTTGTTTGTTTGTTTTTTTTCCTTAATGCTGGATTCAACTCCAACAATATATATATATATTTGTTCCACTGCATACAAAATTCTTAGTAATAAGTAGGTTCCTATAATTGTGTTCAACAAGGAACATCTACAGATTTTTAGCAGTACTTCACACTTTGTGAGGCTAAATGCTACCATTGCTTGCATTTCAAAAAAAAAATATCACTGGAAGAATAGCTAAGTAATGATTATCAGTGTCTAATACCATCTGGTGCTATATGTAAGTATGCTGCTCCTGCATACTCATTGCATCAAATTCCAACAGAAATTAAGCCTTCAACATTACAAGAAGGGAGAAAATACTGAACACCATGTTTGGAGAAAGTGCTCTGGTTAAAGTTCACTTTAACCAGAGAAATAAGCAGGACATTTTTGTGCAAGTAGTCCTAAAATAAATAAACAAAATTTTTTTTAAAAAAAAAAAAAAAAAAAAAAGAAAAAAACTAACTTGGTAAGAATGAATTCATTCTAGCACAATGTTGCAAATACAGGTCCCTGAAAGTCTGATATAACACATTTAATTATATATATATATTTTTAAAAAAATATTGAGAGGATTTAACTAAATAACTAATCAGAAGTCATCCTGATTTTTTCTAGGAAGATGTTTTAAAGCAAGATTATTTTTTTTCTTCGATGTATAGGTGATGCTCTTATTCAGCTACAACACAGAAATTAATTCAGGACACTTTATTACAAAGAAGTTTCTCATAATTGTCTCCTTACTCCTAGAAGTTTATGAAGCTCTGGGAATCTGCCTTTCTCAAAAGTATAAACCTTGTGTTTATAGCTCTGGTGACCTGTGGCATACCTTTGGAATTTAAGGCTGGAAGGGAACATGTGGACGAAGTCCTATTCCATGATCTTGCAAACAACTATATCGTATAATCTCTTTACACTTACTAAACTCAACCTTAAAAGCAATTAGGTTTTTATTCCTCATCCTCTACAGCCCTACCTTGCTTGGGAAACAGTTCCAGGGAATGATTGCTGTGCTAGATAAGATCCTTCTTTCTAATTTCCAGCATGAATGTACTTACCTATTTCTTTTCATGCCAATCCTTGCATTCAGCTTAAATAGTTCCCCTGCTTCTCCTGTGTTTATCTCTAGATGTATTTATAGACAACAATAAAATCTCCTTTAGGCTCTGGTTTGTTAGGTTAAACATGCTAAATTATCTTGATGTCTTTTTGATATTCATGTACTAAATAATCTTACTACTGCTTCTCTGTGTTGTTTCCAGTAGCAGTTCATCTTTCTTGTAGCATGTACACAGTCTTCATGATTAGGTTTTATTAGGGTTTTTCATGGCGCTACTGATGTTCTTCTGTCTTTTCTGGAAATATCTCTGTACTGTATCTCAGAAACACATTGGCCATTTTTTTATTTTATTTTATTTTTTTTCAGTTACAGTTTATTGGCAGCTCACAGTCCTACTGTGATCAACTAGAGAGTTTAGGTCATTCTCCTCTTGGTGATTTCTGACAGATGAGCTCTCGGCTTATAGCAGAGTATTTGTGTTATTAGTCCCTAAGTGACTGACCTTGTACTTTGTGCTATTGAATTTCATCTTACTTTTATTCCTGTCATTCTCAAGGCTATCTGATTCTTTCATTGAGATATCCCGATCCTCCTCTGTACTGATGATGTGTCTTGCCGCTGATGTTATCAATACTTCTGTGCACTAGTGAGATCCCTAATAAAAATACAACCCCTGCCTTCCCGAAATGTCTCAGAACTGGACCAGGAGAAACTACTGTCATATCCCAGACAGATAGTTCACTTTTTAAACACGCTAACCACCACTCTCTTCAGCCAGCCTTTTTTCCCACTTGATATACCTCCTCTGACGATCTTCAGCTTCTCCAACTTTACCAGTTTTACTGGTCTTCTAATTTGCACCATGGTTTCGATGTCTGATATCTGAATATCTTCCATTTAATGCTAAGGATGCAAGGGATGGATTTTTTATTATTATTATTATTATTTTATCTGTTCCTTTACGTTTGATTTCCAAATCAGTGTGTTACAAAAGTGTCTCAGTGTCTCAGACAGCTCTTTCTAAGAATATGGAGCTCTATTTGTATGAAGCCATATTGGGAAGAGACTGCTTGGTGGTTCCACAGTTTTGTACTGCATGAGACACAGCAGTGAAAGGATAACACGAGGTAAGATTGAACAGAAGGCCATGACTCAAATATGTGGCACAAAACAGTGAATTGCTTTCAAATTTCAAGCTAGCAGGCATACCGATATGCCAACTTCCTGTCAAAAGCACAGAATACAATGCATATTTTTAGGTCAAAAGCTGCTATCATGTCATATAGTTTCTCATAACCCAGAGTTGTAGAGACTGAATATTCAGGGCAGGCAGATGTGCCCTGAAGAGTTTGCATGTCAATCATTTGTAGTGTAAAGAATGTCTCATATCCACACTGGGTCACAGATTACTTCAGTTACTACAAATTCTCCAACCTAATATTTAAACTATGTTATACTAAAAAAATAATTTTGATCATGTTTGTGCCATGTTATGACTCTAAGCGTTTTGTTTTCTACAAGCATTATAGGTAAGAATTTGACCCAGCTAATCCTCAGGCTCTGGTCTTTCTCTGAGTAAAAGATACACTGAAACCTCTGGAGTTAAACACAGAAGATCGCACTGCTTGTTCTGTTGCTTCAGTTCTTTCCTTTTTTTTTTCCCCCAGAATTATTTTGTAGGAGCTCAGTCTGTGTTACTTCCTCTGCTTACACTGCAGGTATTCAAAAGGCAGTCAGTCCTAATTATCCCATCCCCCTTCACACATCCCCACACCCAATTAATAATGTTCAGTGATGTATGAAGCTGAGTTTACATTAATGTAATTTTTAATACATTAAACTGCTGTGTGTCTCAGACATTTTATAAATAAATGTCACTAATTTCTAAATACTTGTGCTATCCTGGTGAGAACAGACTGTGAAGAGGAAAGGTCAGCAGGGGTGCAATCCTCTCTCTTCCCAGTACTATTTGTAGCTCCTGGGGATTCTCAAAGAGATTAAAACTTATTCTTGCCAAATCCCAGGACGTGCAGCTATTACTTACCGTACAGAGTGCAATACAATCTAGGCTCAGAAAAGAGCAGCACTAGAACCTACTGTTTGCTCCCATTATCATAAAAATTGAGGTTTTCTCTAAATAAGGAAATTAAAAATGGTCAGGTACATCAGACTTTTTTTTTTTTTTGTGAACAATATTTCTAAATTTTTTTTTCAAAGTCTGGTGTTCTGTAACGTGAACAATAGAATAGGTGTTTCTGCATGTGGGGAGCTACAGGGCAGAAAGGTTTTAAATTCAGAGTCATAGTTACCTGATCAATGAAATGAAGATTATCTGTCACTTACATCAAAGTTAATTGGAGTTAATGCATAAATTTAATTCCACATTGCAACTTGGGGTGAGAGGGTAAAATGGCACAGAAAAGCCCCAAACCAGAAAGTATCACCAGATGAAATTTCAAAAGTAGTGACTGACATTGCCTAGCTTGTTTTTGAGCTATGGGGAAAGTCAACAAGATGCAACATTATGCAAATTATGTTTAAAACTTCATCTGTTTTGGGGTCATTACTGCTAAATTTATAAGAATTGTGAGTCATTTTTGTTCCATTAATTTTAGGTCTCTACATTTCTGAAACAGAAAATTATCACCCATTTGAACAGTGTACACATATATACAGTGTACGTATGTATTTGAACAGTGAACACATGTATAACAATAGCCATAAGTACTTTTCCAAACCAGGGCCTAAGTATTTGATATAACTGAAATATATATATATATATTAAATGTATGCCTCTAAAGTACAGAGAGAAAGTAAGTTATGGTTCTGCCCCTAAATATTTTCATAAATAATTAATCAACTGCAAAGAAAATGTTTTTTGGTTGGTTGGTTGGTTTTTAGTCTTTTCGCAGAATGAACCAAATATCTAGCTATCTATAGCTGGCCTCTATCTCTGGTTTTTAGCAGATAAAATAGAACCTTTTTCTTTTTAATTCTATTTCAAGGTGCAGATAGTATGTAGGTAATTGTAACAACTTTTATGGAGTTTGGTTTTTAAGCAGTGTCTACAGACTATTTCTCCTGCTGCATTTCCTGTGAGATGGTCTCAGAATGTGCCACTGCATTGTTCTTTTTGGGTTATGTTTACAGACTATTTCTAGCCCACATCAATGCAATCCAAATAATCCTCAGAAGTTGCTTCATTATTTATTAGAAAAAGCAATCTGGCATGCGGTGTGTTATCGACAGCTGAAATCCAATACTCAAAGGTCACCAAAACAAATACCAGAAAGAAAAGGTGTTAAGGCAAATAAAAATACACCTTTTTAATTTTGACTGAATTGATTAAATAACAATTGAGTGGTGTCACAGGTCATAAGGCTTTGAGACATAAGGTCAGCTTAATAGAAAAGAGCCTGGGGCCATGTCACAGGGTATGCTCTGAGGCCTAGCACTGAGGCCACATCATTGTGCTCATTCCAGCTCTTACCCCATGTAGTCTGAAATGAAGAAATGCCTAAACAGAATAGAGAGCAGTCTAAATAGACTAGTGCTTATTGCTGAGGGCTACCCCCTGTGTCAATGCTGTTTAGAACTGATTACTTTATTTGAAGTGAGAGTACTGGGCATCTTTCAGGAAACATTTCATAAAATTCAGTAGTCCAAGGGGAAAAACAAACAAACAAACAAATAATAATAAAACTTTCTGTATCACCAGTACTCTGTAATGTATGTACATCTCATTACAGTCCTGCAGTTCAACCCAGGTATTTCAGGACTGTCATGAGATGAGTGAAGCAGAAAGGGAAACAAATACACCGAAATCAAAAGAACTTTCTACAGAAGAAAGAACTGTGCAGTAGTTTATATACACTAGTTTTTACACTAACGTTAATTAATGTTGCACCATTTTGTGTAGTAATGTTGGCTTTTAAATGCTAAGCTGTTTTGCTCTTAAAAATAGCTAGCCAAGGGCACCTACTGGTGCAGAAAATCACACATTCTTATTCAGTGACTTGCCTTTTTAAAAGGGCTGAGTAATTTTATTTTTAATAATACAAATGAAAATCTCAGCCTATATCTAATTCAGCCAGCTACTTAAACCTGTGCTCCATCAAAGCACAAGAGAAATTAACTTCACAAACTTCAGTGGGACAACTGGCACACGTGTAACTATTGCATTCAGAACTCCTCCCCTAGAAACCCAACATGTGGAAAATTCCGTTTAGGAAAGTAAAAAGATATCCAGATGATGTAATGCTTCCATGACTATCATCTGACTTCAAGGGAAACAAATGCATACAACCTTACTGTGTTGCTTTTTCTATGTAATTTCCACCTTAAACTGGAGAGCTGCCACTGAGGAGTATAAGAAAATTTCTCTACTGAAGTGAGCTGATCTGGAGGTAGCTTGCCTTTTCCTTGTGTGGACATGTATAGTATGTTTTCTGTCCACTGATACTCCAGCATTTGTTTGAAATTTATCTCCTGTGATTCAGTTAGTTCCAGACTTTCTATAGTGTTGCTAATCTTTGCTCTAATTTTTGGCTTAATCATCTTGGCACTTAATGAATGTCTATATTTCTGCTGACTCTGAAGATAGGGATTCTGATCTTCATTCTTGTTTGAATTAGAATTTTGCTAACTAGTACACTGACTTCATAACTCAAATATTGGGAAATTCTAGAGTTTACCTATCTACTCTTCATTTGTTCAAAACCAGTAATTAACTAATTAATACATAAGATGATGTACGTATAGATAATATTTAAATCTAATTATACAACTCTCAATAAATTATCATCTTCAAACAAAAAATATTTGAGGAAGCAAAGTGTGGGATCAATTAGGTGACGACAATCAATCTCTCAAATAACTTCATGGTGTTAAGACTGTTTTTTACCACTGGGAATCTGACACTCATTTTAATGTATAACCTACTGAATAATGGAGTTATTACAGCAATTTTCATTCTTTGGAGTTCGAAAAGATAGCTTTCATTTTAGGATTGCCAGTCTATTTATTTTATGTACTTTTTATCCTGAAACTGTTTGTTTCCATTTTGATCAGTTTATTTTAACAAATATCCCATGGCTTCAAAAGATAATGCTTAAAAATATAATTATATAAACAGTGAAGTTTAGGACCTACTCTGTGTACAAACATCAAAAGAAAGGACTTTAATGCACAAACAACTTTATCAACAGTTGTAAACCCTTTAAATCACTCAATGATAGAGTATCAATTGTAGACAATGTACAAATATACATTTTTTTATTATTATTATTATTTTTTTTACATACAGAAACGTCTTTGCATGCAGTTTTCAAGTACTTGCAGATAGGGAGAATTCTAGGAACTATACTTGCAGGAAATAAAATGTTATGGATCAAAAGTCATTTGAAGAAAGTACTTTTTCTGTGAAAATAGCATCTCTGTTTTGCTTACACTTGTGGTTAGTGCTGTGGTTTGTGTATGCATAGAAGAAGGCTGGACTGCAGTCTACAGTCCTACAAAAAATGTCAGATTATTTACATGTTATCTACTATGATTAGTAGAAAATAAAAAAACAATGTACAGAAATGATGCACAAGTGTTTGATTGCTCAATTGTTTTTTCCTGTGCAGCCTCCTTGGCATAAGTGCTGGTGTGAGGTGAGGCAAGACTCACCTCTCTGCCAAACCCCATGGCCATGAAAAAAGCAAGGAGGACCTGTGAAGACATGGTAGCTCAGGAACAGCCTGAATGTCTCAGATAATTCACATAGTAGGGTTAATGTAAGCACTGCTAGTTCCCAATAACTTTGCATTTTCAATGTTCTGTGGCTTTGCACATTTGTATAGTAACATTGTTATCTTCGTAACTCACATCAGAACTCTTGTTGACAGTATAGACAGAGAACCATCAAACTTAATAACTGATATAATTTCTATACGTTCAGATTTTTCTCTTTTGGGGAAGACCTGAAATATATGAACATGAATGCTGCACACTATGTAACACTAATGTGTCAGAATTCTTTTAAACTAAACATTACAAATTCTCAAAATCTCTGAACTAGTCTAAGGATATTTGACCATGTAAGCATTTACAAGACTAATGGATTTGAATACAGACAGAGAAATTGTTTATATTGTGTTACACATGCTGCCAGTTCTGTCTGTAAATCAACCACAGCAACTATAAGGGATATATATCTATTGAGGCTTTATATTAATATACGCATATTGCCCACAGGTCACTTATACCCCAGGAATATTCACCTGATTCATGGTCTACTTTCAGAGCCCCATGGGTTCAGGTGGAAGGCCAGATGCTTTGGGCTGCTGTAGTAGCTACTTCTTCCTGACCTATATATTTACCTGAGGGCCTAGTATTTTTTCATCTGTAGTAGATGATCCATACATAGAATGGGAAAAAGGTTGTGGCCGCACAGAGAGATAATGCACTACTGAAAAAAGTGAATGAAAAATTAGGCACTTTGACCTGATATTTTGCTTTGTTGTAGCTCTGTCTCAGTTTCATATTTTGTCTAATCTATGCTTTTGTATAACTGTGAAATATGAAAAGTGGTGTCTTTAAGATCATTTATGCCATGCTCACCCTCTGACTTTATTTTCCAGGCTGGAAATCATTGCTCTAGACAAATTATAACATTTGCATTTTCTCTGGATTTAGGCGGAACATTTATTTTCTGATCTACTTTCTCCCTCTTACAGTAGTCTCAGATACTGTGAAGAATGGAGACATGCAGGCATTGTGGACCATTCATGATAGCCCTGAAGATTTTCTCTTGTGCCAGAAGTCTTGGGTTAGCTTCTTGTATTAAATGCCTGAGTGTACTGTACTGTTTAACCTCTTACCTCTTCCTTAGTAATGTATTTTAAATTACTCTTTTTATCTGATTTTGCATTAGGCTATAAAGTCTGCCTAATGGTAAGCATTTTTGCTGAAATCCTAGCATAAATATTCCTAACTTTGCTTTTTCTTGGTGATTTTGCCCATTCATATTTTAAAGTCTATATTACTTCATGTTTGTACTTATATCTTATTTGGCATTCTTCAATTCTACTTCATAGATTACATAAGATTGTGTAAATTCTCTGAGGTTTAATTCAATCTTTTCTCTTCAGCAAATTAATTCAGGACATAATGTCCTGTAAGTGGATAGAGGGTTTATGTAACCTTTTCCTGAACTTTCCTAAGAGTTTTCCAATTAACTGAGGTAACAGAAATAAATAAACAGATTAAAACTGCAAAAATCATTTTATGGGAACATTGTTTCCTTTCCATATTAGCAAAGTTCTTTAAAAAGCCATTCATATTTTTAAAGACTTTAACTAAAACATGAAAGTTGAAATCATTGTTCACTGTTTATGGGAAGCACCAGCTGAGATGGATTTCTTTGGCAATTCTTACCTGAGTGCTCACCATTCAGCTTCTCATTAGTTTTTGAACAGTAAAAAGAAATAAATTTATTCCGCATAGAGGAAATGCTCTTGCTATGCACAAGCATTATATAAAAGCTCTGTTTCTATGCCCTGTGCATTCATGGATGTTGCCTTATAGCCTGGGAAGCTGACATTAAAGGAACAGTAGCAGAGATGTGAAGACCTCAAACAAATTAAATGATACTAGTGAAGAGCCCACACACTCCAGATATGCAGTTGACCTGCAAACTAGGCAGTGCAAAAGTGGGAGCTGTAGTGGAGGGGATAAGAATAGTCCTTTTGAATGGGTACATTGAAATAATTACATCAGTTAAAGAAAGTTATAGCCACCCGAGAATGAACTTGTGGTTTAGCTCATTTCATCAATACTTGTATAAGAAAGGTGAAAACTGATCTTTATCTGTAAGGTAAAGGAAAGCTGATAGTTTGAGACTGCAAGATCAAAATCTGAGAGCAAAATTAGTCCTTCAGATCTATGATGATTAGGGGACTGGAGCATCTGTCATACAATGAGAGGCTGAGAGAGCTGCACTTGTTTAGCTTGGAGAAGATAAGACTGAGAGGGGATCTTATCAACATATACAAATATCTGAAGGGAGGGTGTCAAAAGGATGGGGCCAGACTCTTTTGCGTGTGCCCAGCAACAGGACAAGAGGCAATGGGCACAAACTGAAACACAGGAAGTAATGGCTTAATATGAGAAAACATTGCTTTACTCTAAGGTTGACAGAGCACTGGAACAGGTTGCCCAGAGAGGTGGTAGAGTCTCCTTCTTTGTAGATATTCAAAACCCATCTGGATGCAATCCTCTGCAATGTGTTCTAGGTGACCCTGATTGGCAGGAGGGTTGGACTAGATGATTCCCAGAGGTCCCTGCCAGCCTCAGCCATTCTGTGATTCTGTGATAATTATAAGAAATCTGCTTTATCCAAAATACTCTAATTCCAAACTTGTGCCACTGAGTGTTCCAACACTGGCTACTGGGGAAATGAACCAGCCCTCCAAGTAAGATGACTGAAAACCATGTTTATCACAGAAAAAAAATATGTGAAAGATACAAAATGGCCCCAATTAATTTGGATGCCTTAGATTCTTATTACTATGTGAGTAAAATAAACCTATAAAAGTCCATGCAAGTGTCCAGAAAATACTAGTTACATTGTTTCCGCAGTGATGAGAGATTTGTCTTTAGCACCTCTTATTTTCTCATGTACCTACTGTAATGCTTTTATTAAATCTTTGATTTAATGCTTTGACTTTTTTTTGTGTTTGAAAATAATAAAATAAAACCTAAATGAAATTGAGAAACATAACTCAGTTTTGGGGTCAAGTAGTTCTAGATACATCTGATAATATGCTTAATGTGCTTGGATAGCTGTCTTCTGAAGAAATAGTACATATTTGTTCTTGCCGTCAAGATTATTCTTCGTTATGAAGGAAGTTCTAACTTCCCTGGTCACCAATTTAACAGTGTTTCATTGTGCTGCAAGCTGCCGAAGTGTGCTAAGAAACTGAGAAGCCCATCTAGGTATGTTTATAATGTGAATAGTTAAAGACATTCCTATCCACATATACATTCACAAAATTACAAAAGGGTGTGGAAAAAAAAAAAAAAAGGAAGAAAAAAGAAACAACAACAACGTCCTCTTGCTAACAGGTCTAGTGGAAAGCTAGAACATGTTTGAATAAAATATTCACTATGACTCTTTTATTTGACAAAAATTCCCAGACCATGACTTCCTTTCATAGTTCAAATGTCAAGCACCCCTTCCACTGTGGTCAGGGTGGCATGCAGGGACAGAGAGAGACCCTAAACAGAAGTCTTTAATGATGACAAGCCTGGTTAACTCAATGACCCACAACATCTTTTGTCTCCTTTTCTCCCCATGTTGGCTCCTGCTGATTCATACGGAGGAAGCCAACTAGCAGAGCTGTTGCTCATGCATAGTCTAGGGAAAATGCTTTCTTTACCCTTGTACACAGAGTGCAAAAGGCCCTTCAATTTCCTCTACACTGTTTTTTTTTTTTTTTGGTGTGGTTTTTTTTGTGTTTTTTTTTTTTTTTTGTCTTTTTCTCTGATTGACTAGCTTTATATTGATTGAAAAGTCATTTCCTTTGCCCAGTCTTCTGAAAAACAAAATAAATGTTTTCTGTGACCCTACCTCTTAGATTTTCCTTTCTGCAGAGCTAAAGAAAAAGTTTCCTGTCAATTATATTGAAGAAAATATTATATTGTTGTTTTGTAGCACTTTTTTTTTTTTTTTTCTCTGTATGTGTCAAAAGGGAGCAAATGATGCATTAAAGCCTAAAAGCTGAAATAAAGATTAGGTGTAAAGTGCTATTGATCCCTTTACGAAAAGAAGCTAAGACAGATTCCACTTCACTGTCAGGTTACATTTTCAGTAAGTTATCCAGATGCAAGATTTGAAACTTCTACAAAGGAGTCTTTAAAGCATTGTTGAAGGTATCAAATAAGATTAGACCAGACAGTAAGAACAACCATTAAAAATGTCAGTGGTGCAGCTGAGGTACTGTCAGTCTTCATTGTCCCAGTCAGTTTAATGTAGCCCAATGCCTAAGTGTTTAGGATGCCCTTATGAAGAAACAGAACTTTCAAAATATCACTTATTTTGTTCTCTGTGTGAACACTGTACATACACACACAGACACACACATATATCTCTGTGTCCAGAATCTACAAGGTCATAGGAATACTGGGCGTAGTTTTCTTTGGACAGAGCAGAAGAGGATCTCTCAAAGCTCAAAGTTTTCAGTTTCTTAACTCACTATTCATCCAAAGAATAACCTGAACATTTTGGACATTATTACAAGCTATACCAGTTCCAATAAGGGAACAAACTATTACATTAAGCCAGTACAATCATTTTTCTTCCAGTCACTCTACCTTCTTGTTCCTAACAAACCTTTCTGCTATTCCTTTGCTCCAAGCAAGAAGCTGGACAGCAGCTGAAAAATTATGTGGAGAGTATATGGTCAAATGTTATCTTTCTTTGTACTGCTTTGATGTTCCAAAAGGTATGAAAAGCCTGCTTCTCAAGGAATATGTTACCTTCTGCATTAATTGATAACCAAGTTTATCAGCTGAGTAACTGTACAAAGAGGAGGTAAGATTGACCATGAAACTTGATTGCTAGTTGCAAATCCTGGACACACCAGAGACATGAATCTAAAGAAAGATTATGTAGCTCCTGATTAAATTGTATAAGTTTTAAATTATTCTATAAAGCTAAGACAATGAAACAAATTTCTTGATTCTCAATAGGGCATTTTTAGGAAAAAAAAATCAAAATTTTTCATTTTTTTTAAAAAAAAGATCAAACAGCAATTGCCAAATGAAAGCAAAAGATGAACTTTCAGTGTAATCCACCAAATCTGGAAATATCTCAGTGAAGGAGAAGGTAGATTCTAGTGCTTGAGAAACACTAATAATAAACAACTTCTGTAAAACAATGTGGTAAAGTTTTTGAAATCCTGGAAAAGTAATGATATATTCTTTCAATAGGTAAGTTCAAGCTTAAGGATGATGGATGTTATGTGATGAAAAGCTTTAAGCTAACAACAGAAGTGGTGGACAAACATAGAGATGAGGTTTAAATTCAAAGTTACGGTACTCTCTAATAACACAGTTTTCCCTGTTCACAGTTTTTCCTACCTAAAGTGTACCCTAAATAAAGAAATGATATTTTCAGAATGTCCCATGTCTCCTAACTACGTTTTGGTTTCTGCCTAAACAAAAGTCAAGTGCTAGACTAGTCCAGAGCTCTTCAGTATTTTTAATGCAGATGAACGAAGTGTGCCTGGTTCAGACTGAAGATTCTGAGGTCCAGCTGCAAAAGAAAGAGATGCAATCAGCTTGGACAACAACTTCATCGGGTTAACTGAAGAATACTTTTTCCACATTTAATGCAGTCTTTAAATGGTGGAGAGCAACAAAACAAATATTGTGTCAATGTTCTAAAGGGAAGAAAAATACCCAAATGAATTAGAGACCGGAGAGTCTGAAACAGAGCCCTGGAAGAAACATAAGAACAGTTGATATGTAATTCTATCAATAAAATTTTCAAGGATATAAATGAATTTTATTCTACTGAACAATTCTAATTGAAAACAAACCTCAAATGCTTACTTCAGGCCATTGTGGTATGCAAAAGAAACATATCTTTCAAGCTAACTGTTAGATCAGGGTTGAAAATCCAAATTATATAAATTTTAAGCTTTTTTTTTTTTAAGCTAAATTTTGGACTAGCTCTAGTTCAATTTAATGGAATAAATACCTTCTAACAACTGGAAAATACTATGTGAGATCTTGTTGCGTGCTTCCCAGTGTAATTTCATTGAAAAAGAATCTAGTTAACGTATTTTGAGATTGTTCCATGGTGCAAATGGAAGCACTTAGGTTAGGATGATTAAGAGATTCACTTATTATGAATTAATAAATCATGAACAAATCAATTCAACTTGATTGTATCTACCATGATGTATCATTTAGGGGTTGCTTGCAGCAAAAACTTCAGCCTGTGCTCGATTTTATTCTACAATCAGTGGAGAAGACAGAACAAGACAATAGACTGGAGCCTCGTTTTCACTGTGGGGTGAGTTGGCAGCTTGCCTACTTTGCTTGTAGAACTCAGACTATTTTTCCTGGAAGCTGATAAACCTCCCAAACACTCAACAACTGATTCCTGCACTGTATTTTCCTGAGTCTTTCCGTCATCTGAATTTAGAACTAATAACATTAAATTTAAGTTAAAAGTTATGAAGTGAGACCAGACAGACATACATTCTGGCAAAATGACATAGTTAATGGAAAATTAAGAAATGTAAATGGAGAAAAAAATATAATTTTTAGAAAATATAAAGCTTTGACATCAAACAATGCTTTTACTGCTAGATGCTGCTTTCATTCATCTTCAAAACTGTCTGCATTAATAAAAATTGTTCCATTTAGATGTTAGTTTTACAAAATATTTTCCTCATATCATGGATAGCAGTTTCATGTGAGATCAGGGAATTTCTCTCTGTTTTCTATATTCACAGGGAAAACTGTGAATCTATCCATTTTAACAAACTGAAAGAAACCCACTGATAGCAGTGCAAGACTGCTGTGGGTGAAGTTACTTGAATATTAAGAATGACTATCCACTTCTCTGAGGCAAGTTAAGATTAATTATATGATGAAGATATAACATTGTTGATATGCAACATACTAACAGCTGATGTGGAAAACAACAATGGTGAAGCAGTAGCATAACATTCAACATGTATTAGTGTTCCTGTTATATATCATGGGTCACTGCAAAACTTCTGTGGATGTTTCAGTAACCAATAAAACTTGTATATGTGCCTTTTCTACCTACATTTAACAGGAACATTTAATGTCATGATACCAATATATCTTCACTATGCTTCACAGATATACTCATGTACTGAATAATCTGAGTAGCACACTCAAGTAATTGGTGTCTCAACAAGCCTATTGGTCTTGGACCAAGTAGTAGGGTCTATTCACATAAAGAGGAAAGAAAGCAAATACTCTGCAGGGAAAAAAAATGGAGGAAATAACAGGCATACATGAATTTTCACATATGACTGTTTTTATTGTGTCATTGTTATCTGCATTAGAAAGAACTGCAGTTATTAAACAGGTAACATATGGAACTAATAAACACCATATATAACAATGCTTGAGTTCTTTTAGCAACTGCAATATCAGAGCCTCTGCTGCATATCTCATGTCATGCCTGTGTCCTCTGAATCAGATTTGTAGGCTTTATTATTGCCTTCTGGATTTTACAGAACTGCAGCTCAGCACCTTCCTGTCATTTTAGAAGTTGCCCCTTTCATTGTACCCATGTTTTTTTGTGTTTTTTGTTTTGTTTTGTTTTGTTTTGTTTTGTTGTTTTTTTGTTTTACAGACTTTTCATAGAATCATAGAATCATAGAATATCCCGAGTTGGAAGGGACCCATAAGGATCATCAAGTCCAACTCCTGGCACCGCACAGGTCTACCCAAAAGTTTAGACCATGTGACTAAGTGCACAATCCAATCTCTTAAATTCAGACAGGCTTGGTGCAGTGACTACTTCACTGGGGAGCCTATTCCAATGCGCAACCACTCTCGGTGAAGAACCTCCTCCTGATGTCTAGTCTAAACTTCCCCTGCCTCAGCTTCATCCACTTCCCATGGGTCCTATCACTGGTGTTTATGGAGAATAGATCACCCGCTTCTCCACTCACCCTCGTGAGGAAGTTCTAGACTGCAATGAGGTCCCCCCTCAGCCTCCTCTTCTCCAGGCTGAACAGGCCCAGTGACCTCAGCCACTCCTCATATGTTTTCCTCTCCAGGCCCTTCACCATCTTCCTCGCCCTCCTTTGGACACTCCAACAGTTTAATGCCCTTTTTGTACTGTGGTGCTCAGAACTGCACACAGTACTTGAAGTGAGGCCGCACCAGCACAGAGTAGAGTGGGAAGATCACTTCCCTTGACTGACTAGCAATGCCATGCCTGATGCAGTCCAGGATACGGCTGGCCCTCCTGGCTGCCAGGGCACACTGCTGGCTCATATTCAACTTGCTGTCAACCACAACCCCCAGATCCCTCTCTGCGGGGCTGCTCTCCAGTGTCTCATCGCCCAGTCTGTATGTATAGCTAGGGTTGCTGCGTCCCAGGTGCAGGACCCGGCACTTGCTTTTGTTAAACTTCATGCAGATGGTGATCACCCAGCTCTCCAATTTGTCCAGATCTCTCTGCAAGGCCTTTCCACCCTCATCCAAGTCCACAACTCCTCCAAGTTTGGTGTCGTCGGCAAATTTGCTCAAAACACCTTGTAGTCCTACATCCAAATCATGTATAAAAACATTGAAGAGGACTGGCCCTAAAATGGAGCCTTGAGAGACCCCACTAGTGACCATCCACCAGCTTGATGTGGCCCCATTTACCACAACCCTTTGAGCCCTGCCCGTCAGCCAATTGCTCACCCACTGTATGATGTTTTTCTTTAGCTGTATGCTGGACATTTTGTCCAGTAGGAACCTATGGGAAACCATGTCAAAATCTTTGCTGAAGTCCAGAAAAATCACATCAGCCAGTTTCCTTTGATTAACTACATGGGTGATCTTATCATAACAGGAAATCAAATTAGGCAGGACCTACCCCTCATGAACCCATGTTGGCTGGGACCAATGACTGCATTGTTCCCCAGGTGCACTTCAATAACATTAAGGATCATCTTCTCCATAATTTTACCAGGCACTGATGTGAGAATGACAGGCCTGTAATTGCCAGGGTCTTCTTTCTTACCCTTCTTGAAAATTGGCACAACATTTGCCAGCTTCCAGTCTACCAGGACCTCTCCAGATTCCCAAGATCATTGAAAAATAATTGAGAGAGGTCCCGTGATGACAGCCAGCTCTTTAAACACCCTGGGATGAATCCCATCCAGACCCATGGACTTGTATGGGTCCAGGTGGAGCAGCAAATCCCGCACACGTTCAGGGTCGGCTGGGAGTTTGTCATTCCCACCATCACAGTCCTCCAGCTCAGGGCACTCTGCGTCCTGAAGCCCAAAATCAGAGTTGAAGACAGAGGCAAAGAAGGCATTAAACGTCTCTGCTTTGCATACGTCATTGTCTGTGATGAGACCTTCCCCATCTAGCAGTGGACCTATGTTTTCTTTAGTTCTCCTTTTTCTGTTCACATATCTAAAAAAACTTTTTTATTGTCTCCCACAGACATGACCAGCTTCAACTCTAGTTGGGCTTTGGCCACACAGATTTTCTACCTACAAACACAAACAGCATCCCTGTATTCCTTCCTCGTCACCTGACCCTTCTTCCAGCAGCCGTACACTTTCTCTTTTCACTTAAGCTCCAGTAGAAGATCCCTGGTCAGCCAGGCCGGACTTCTGCCCCGCCTGCTTGACTTATGATATTTTGGAATTGCCTAATCTTCTGCTTTTAGGAGGCAGCGCTTAAAGATTGACCAGCACTGATGGACACCAATGCCTCCAAAAGCAGTTTCCCAGGGAACCTTGCTGACTAGTTCCCTGAGCAGCCTGAAGTCTGCTTTTCCCATATCCAGGGCTGAAGTTTTGGTGGCAGTTTTCCTTCTGTCACCATAAATTCTAAATTCAACCACTTCATGGTCACTATGACCGAGATGGTTGCTAGTTGCCATGTCTCCCACAAGACCCTCTCTGTTCTCCAGCAACAGGTCTAGGAAGGCACCTTTCCTAGTTGGCTCCCTTAGCACCTGCACCAAGAAGTTATCATCTAGGTGCTTTATGAACCTCCTGGACTTGCTCATGTCGGCCGTGTGGTGATCCCAGTTGACATCTGGCAAGTTGAAGTCCCCCGTAAGGACAAGGGGAGTTGATCTCAAGGCATCTTGCAGTTCTGCAAAGAATAATTCATCGGCATTGTCATCCTGGCCAGGTGGTCTGTAATAGATTCCCACAATGACATCCCCTTTATTTGTTTGTCCCTTAATCCTTACCCAGAGGCTCTCAACTTTGTCATCGCCAACCTGAAGTTCCACACAGTCCAACCCATGCTTCACATGCTTTTACTTATATAAGTCCAAAAAATCCCTTGAAATTTTAATTCAGATTGCTAGAGGACAATTGGCAGAAACAAGAATTGGCATGGTCTTTTACAGATCTCCTAGGTTACAAGAAGATTGTGCTTAGCATAGCAAAACCTCACAGCAATCTAGGTAAGACATGTTCTATGTTGTGACTCTTAACAGAGGTACCACTTCAGATACAGGTTACTGATCTTTGTTTCATCAGCTGCTGAGGGTTAGTCATCTACTAACCTGCAGACTAGGATGATGCTAGCTGTGAAGACCAGTGTCTATTTGTTTTCTAACAGTCCTTATGAAGACTTTGCTAACGTTGAAGTCAATCCAGGGGAGACATACAGCATACTATGGTCACAATACACACAGAAACTTTCTCTGAAGGAAACATAAAAAGAATCTGTTTATGTGTGCTAAAATGTAACAGTGAAGAATTTACATAGAAACTGTGCCCTTTAAAATATTCAACATCAGTAGCATAGGAAGAACATGAGTAGCTGTACTCTGTTCAAACAACTTTTATTTTTAAAATATCCACAATATATTTTACAGCATTCATAATGTCCTATATTAATTGGTGTTGTATAACCCTTTGACTGCAATTCTTAAGACAGCCTGTGTATGATATGCCTGGGAACTGGCAACATCCAATTAGTGTGAATATTAATTCACATATGCTAATTTTGAGGTTTAGCTCTGAAATACTTGCCAAAACGTCCTGACAAGAGAAAACTCTGGCCAGTACTTTGGAAAAGTCATGCAGAAGTACAGCTGAAACAACTATCACCCCCCCCCCCCCGTCCCCCCCCTCCCCACCCCCCCCCCAAAAAAAAAACACACTTCACAGATTTACAATTAATACTCTTTCTATTATCTTACACAAATACATATCTACTGAAAGGCAGAACTGTTTAGCTTATATTTACTCTGTAATGTCATAGATTATATATATATATATTAAATATGTTGTCTAGGCATCAAGAAGATGAATTTCTATCGCTGGACAGACTGCCCTGCAGGACGGGGAACCCTCTTGAGGGAAGGGCAAATTGCTTCTTCCTTGTGAAAAAATGAATGTGCCCCTTAAGAAGGGGTTTCTGGGTGGAGGAAGCAAGTTGGGAGTGACAAGGTCTGCTACAGGGTCTGAAGCACTATTGGGGTTGGAAGACTTGAAAGAGAGAAAGAAGAAGCAGAGACCAGATCTAAATTTGGCAGAGCACAAAGGGAGACTGTGAGGTTGGTTCAATCTGGGATAGCATTGAGCTGTTCTAAGATAAGCCATAGGAGGAAGGAGTCATTCACAATGCAAACAGGCTCTACAAAGTACAAATGTACTATAAAAAGCTCTAGCTGGAGAGCAACATGACTTTGTTTTTCTCTGATAGACTTCAAAGACAAAGACAGCGCATATCCAGTCTCAGGCTCTGGGTCTCTTCACAGCATCTACACACACAGACAGAGAAAAGGAAGGTACAGAAGTTTGTTTTTAAGAGTTCAAGATTTTCTGCTTGTCAGATTTTTCTTTTTGTCTGTCAAGGAGGATAAACAATGCCATGTGATCTAGATAATCCATCACACTTTGAAACTGAAGTACTTTGTGTTGCAATTTGTCGAAACACTAAAAGCCTTCCATGTCTTTAAGGTAGACTACAATCTGAATGGTAGACTACAATCTTGAACCTGATTACCCTTAGAGCCACTTATACTTCTGGAAGAGTAAAAGGCTAGGAGACTTATGAGAACCTTAGAGTGTTCAACTCAAGAGAAGATACTCCCGAGAGGCAAAAGAAGGAAACACATTCCCAAGAATGACAGATAAAGAGATAAAAGATTCCTCAGATTGAAGAAATTCCAAAAAAGTTGCTTGTTGAATGAAACCAAACCTGAAAGCAAGAACCTGCCCTGCAAGGTTTGACTCTGGTCAAAAATCTAAGGAAATCAAACTAGAGGGTGATTGGGGGAAGGGGAGGTGGGAGGGATGTAAGAGGGTGGGCAGACAGCAAAAACCTCCAGAAAGAAAAGGCAAATTAAAATATCACATAAACCATTTATATATTAACACAGGGAGCAGAACAAGATTTCTTTGCAAACATTTTAATTTCATTTTTTTCATTTTGTAAAATAAAGTCTGTTGTCATCCTTCTTTGTATAAAAGATTGTTTTTGGATTTCATAAGCCTTTTTGGTCTCTCTAGAGGAAGAGTCCTGTCATTCCACTGAAAACACTGTAAGAGAGCAAGTGTATATTATTGTATATTCAGATGACTGTACTTGTTGGTGGACCACTGCTACTACTCTACAATCAGCCAACTGAATACAAAAGGATTCTCCTCTTAGCTGAAGAAAACAAAATAGAGATGGAAAAAGGTGAAAGACAGTTCAAAAGACATAAAGGATCACCTCTCTGAATAATATTGTTTCTATCCAGAAAAAAAAAAAAAAAAAACAACAACAACAACAACAAAAAAAAGCTTAAAGCTATCTCTTGGAGACTTTTCACAATTGTGAAGAAAGGGAAGGGGAGTGTAAGAAAAAATCAGAGACTTCTGGAGAGTTTAAAAGGAAACAGACCATCCACAGGAGACCAGAACTTTTAGATTTAAAAGAACCCAATTATCAACATCTGTGGAAGACACAGAAATAATATAATATCTTTTTAAAACTAAAAAGAGTGAAAACAGAAACAAAGGTGGAGCTGAAGACATTTGCAGACTTTCCCATATTAAGACATTCTTCAGATAACTATATGAGTGTTCACTCTCTGTAACACCCAGCATTTTTTTGTTCACACTGACCTAATTTTCAGAAGGCTTTAGATTTTCATGCGGATAAGCAATTTATCATGAATATGTGACTGGAGTTTGCCACACATGTACAGAATACAGTTGTTAAGCAAAAAAGAAAAAAAAAAAGAAAAAGAAAAAAAAAAGTTGTTCATAGACTGGTCTTCCTTCTGCTTGCATAAAAATATATTATTAAACCTTATAAACTTTATTGCACACAGTTCCCTGTAAGTCAGACCCAAGCTATTTAAATATTAATCTGTGCTAATACTTTTATATGCAAAATAAGTAAACATGTTTTTATTCACTTTTAGACAGCCAATCCTTCTTTCTTGTCCATATTTACATTTTTCTCTTGCGTTAAGTGCATGCAGTTTAACACACTTTTCATCTGAGGAATCAAATGCTACATCAAAGCAGATATAATATTTTCAGCATATATTTAATGACAACATTTTGCAAGTGCATAAGAGTAATAATTGTTCATCAAACAAAATAAAATGAAACTTGGAAAAATGTGAAGCAGCTTTAATGAAGTATTTGAGCGCAAAGAAAAATATTAAATTTGTAATCAACACATACAAACAAATCATTCACCAACTTTCCTAATTTGTTGCTAAGCAAGCTAATTATCCATATTAAACATTATTAAAATAACTTTTTTTTTCTTTGACATTACCATATTAGTATTAATATAATTATCAGACATGAGAAATAGAAAAAACAAAAACAATAAAAGCACAAAAAATATAAAGTACTTACTCTCAGATGTTTGGACTTTGTGTTGAAGACTGGGCATATCAGGGCATATCAGGATCATAGAACCATAGAGTCATAGAATCATAGACTGGCTTGAGTTGAAAGGGACATCATAGATCATCTAGTTCCTATCCTCCTGCCATAGGATGCTGTTGTTTACAACAAAACAATATAAATACAGAGAAAGAAAATTTCACTTCCTACTGCAACACACTGAATGAATTTCAAAGATATAAACTTTGGAGTGAACACATGAGAAAATTAAATTCCCTTTCACTTTTTTAGAGACAAAATTTATTTCTGTACTATGTTCACTGGATCTACACTGATATGAAACTGAGGATGACTACATATTGGCATGGTACACACATAAGTGGAAAACAAAGCTACCAAACTGAGATCACAACAAGAGTAAAAAACATAGACTTCTATATTTTTTCTTTATAAAAGTTATATCTGAAATCCATTCAAGCATTCAAAGGTGAGAATTAACTAATCAAGATAGGGCTTTAAACTAGGTTTGAAGGGCTAAAGGGATAAAACCGGGCTTGACAAAGACAAGCCTGGGGGTAGTATGACAATGGTTATGGAACAGTGTCTTAGCAAGGTTCATCGGTCAGACATCCTAGTTGACGTAGGTGATGGAGAGCCATGTGGCAACAAAGGTACAAGGGACACTGACAGCTTAGAAATCACAAAAGTGCCCAGGAGTGGTCATGCATAAATTAGGTACTCTTCCCCAAAAAAATGTGATGGGATTACTAGCCCAACTGAAGTGCATCTACACCAACACATGCAGTATGGGCAACAAATGGAGGAGCTGGAAGCCATTGTGCAATAGGAGAACTATGACATAGTTGCCATCACAGAAACAAGGTGGGATGGCTTGTACAACTGGAGTACTGAAATGGAAGGCTACAAACTCTTCAGAAGGGATAGGTAAGGAAGGAGAGATAGTAGGGTAGCCCTGTATGTTAGAGAGTGCTTTGATTGTCTAGAGCTTAACAATGATGATGACAGTGTTGAGTGTTTATGTTTGAGAATCAGCGGGAAGGCCAATGAAGCAGATTCCGTTGTGCGAGTCTGTTATAGACCACCCAACCAGGCTGAAGAGTCAGATAAAATATTATGAAGACTAACCATAACTTTGAGATAACACTAAAAATTATTGTTTCAGAAATTTATTTACTCAAATCTTAAGCACAATGTAAAATTTCATGTATCATATATATAAATATTTTCATAGGAAATATGATTTTATAACATCCTCCTGACTTCATTTAGACAAAGGGGAACAGGAAAGAAGCATAGAACCTGAAGAAGGTAATGCATGACATTTTCTCTTAAAAGAATGAAAGAATGTTTTATTTTTTATGTTTTTCTAGCATTACCTAATGATTCATAATAATCAGAATAGGTGTTCATAAGCCCAACTGTAGCTTTATGCAAGTTAGAATTGACTTTAACTGTTGCTCATTAAAGACCAACTGAAAACTCATACAAGTTTTAGATATTCATTACAATGACAATGCTGCCTTTGCTTATGTCTTCACTTCTTCTTACAAGAGTTTAACAGAAATTGGATAAAATGAAGATAATCTTTTCCTAAAGCTGTTGGTGAGGAGGTAAAAAAGGCTAAGGTGTCAGATATCAGATGTGTGTTAAAGGAAATGCATAAGAGAAGAAATATTAAAATTCTTAACACCTAAGGCCCAAGCTTAATTTTACAAACTACATTTCAGGTAGAAAGGGGGAATAACCTGAATTTAAAATACAAAGCACAAAAAAAATCTTAATGAGTGCTAAAGTCTGTTTAAGACCTTGCAAAAAAAACTACCCTTTGGACCTCCTCCATTTTTTCCATGTTTCAGCCCCAAAATGACCAGTTGTCTTGAGTTGTACTTGTTCCTGTGGATATTACATGTTTATGTTTGGTTGGTTTGTTTTGTTTGTTTTTTTGTTTGTTTTTAAAGTATTTCAGCTCAGGAATGAGGAAAAATGTTGTCCAAATTTAAAACAAACAAAAATATTGAAAAGAAACAGCATTTCAGATTTGAATTTTCACACAACATTTTAATCTGTCAAAGGGCTTGTTTTTTTTCAGTTCTCAGTTTTCTATTTTGTGAGAAACATTATTGGAAATGTTCAGTTCCTGGAATTTCCATTGGACAGTAAAGCTGTTTTTCAAGCTGTCTCTTAATGACAGTATTGAATACATCCTGCTAAAGTTGAAGTAGCTTTATGTTAAAATATGTCAATCCTTTGTTGGAGGTATCTTGTCTTTTAAATTTTAGGACACAGCATCATTTTTTCTAATCTGTGCATCTCTGCTGAAGTCAGTTGAGCAGTACCTATTTATATCCTCTAAGGATATACTATGATGCTTGAAAGAATAAAAAATCTTTTACTAGTTAAATTCATTCATTTAAACTTTTCTACAATTACTTAAACCTTTCTGATACTTTATTTTAACATAAAGTTGTGATTCATCTGTAAAAATGTGAACAATGAATATGACATCTTTTTATGGCAGTGACTTCAAAATACTTCCTGTAAGAATTTAACTATGTAATTAAGAAATATAATTTTTTTTTTTTTTTGTAACTGCTTTGCAACTTTTATTATTCAAGTGGTTTATTGACAAGCACTTAAGCATAATTAAAATGCATTGATAATTAAGCATTTAAATTAAATTTAAAAAAACTGCATTGAAAGTTTAGTTTAGCTGACATTGCTCAGAACAGAGTGTATCATGCTATAGATGCAGAATAAAGATAATTCTGTCTCATATTCAAAGATTTCTCATAGTCTAGGTTGTGGTTTCAAAATTTAAGTCTTTAGCTGCATTGATGTGAGGACTTCAGAATCTTGAAGAATCTTCTGGGTTTTGAGGAATATGATAAGTATATGAGAATTTAAAAAACAATATGCTTAGTGGCTGCATCATATATAACTTCTAAGGTGCTAAGTATCTGTTTGTAATACATTTGACATCTAATATCAGAAGAGCTAATAAAATTATATTGTTATTAAAAATTGTATTTACATGTTTCTGTAACCTCTACACGACAGTTAAGATATAGTTAAGGCTGAAGACTAACTCCAGTACTCACCTTCTATGACATTCTGCAAAGTTTACTGTCAGCACTACATGCTGCAAGGTAATGGAAACAAAACCCAAAACAATTCCTAAAATTAGATCAGTTTCTAACCACACATAAGTTCAGCTATGATATGTGATAGAGTGAGCCAGCATGTATTTTCCATCTGTAATTATTTCACATCATTTCCATGTCCTTTCTAAGGTGTTAAATAGTCATAAGAAATACTCATATTAAGAGGATGTTTCTTTTAATTTTAGAATTGATACCTCACTGGTACGAACAGGCAGAGACAATTTAATAATCTCTGAGAACTCTTTCTTCACCCAGGTCATATGAATGCTCATTAAGACAGCATTGACTCATTTTCACATAAATCACCTATGTTATATCAGTGTAGAGCACAAATGCAGATTTGTGCAATCCACATAAGTCGCACTTAACCTAGTTGAGCCTGATATGGTAAATGAATAAATATTTTTACTTGGAATAATCATGGTTGAAATATTCTTTTTTTCACTGTATCTACACTACAGATTTAACTTTCTAGACAGCAAAACCAACTATGAAGTCTTTAAATTCATCTAAATATATCTCTGTGAAAAATGCAGAAAAGATTTTCATACTTGACCTGAATTATTCATTTTAAGCACATCTCTGAAAGAAAATAAGGTTGTGAGGAGCCAAATGAATGGAGATATATTACAAAATATTTTAACTGAAATTTTGAAATTTCAATCAGTGATCAATTACAAATGTAAAAACACAGCTGTAAAATGCAGAAATAGGAATAGTCATAAGAGAAAGACTGAAAGAGTAGCCAAGCTATTCTTGTAGCATGTAGTAAGTAACAAGAAAGTGATCTGAAGTTAGTTTTGATTTCTATGGTAATCCAACAGGCTGTACCTGGTATGAATGTCACTTTTAAATATACTGATTGATTCAGGTAAACAGGGGCTGAATTTCAGGTGGTAGGTGGTGGTTCATGCAGAGCAAGATTGGATTTATTAATATATTGAGTTTCTCTCAACTACACTTTGATCACTGACTTAAACTGATGTTCTTGGAGTGAAGAAACATATGCTAAAGAAGAACTTGTCATGCAGGACATATATAATTAAAGAAGATCTTCAATGAAAGCATTTCACAACACCTCCATTAAGCTTTGTCATATTGCAAAAAGAACATGAGCTGCTGTGTAAAGTTAAACAATTGTCAGCTGAAAGCAGATGAGGGTTTTATTGAATACCTGTATTACTAATGCATGAAGAGGTACCCATGCAGAGCACAGCAGATACAATCATTGCTTTTAATTGTTGTACAATTTTTATTAACAATGGAACTGCTAAACAAAAAGACAGGGATAGATTTCCTTTACTGGTAGCCATAGTTTTATTTCAAGAGAAATCAGTGACTTAGGTCAGTGAGTTGTCATTGATCCTTGTACCAGGATCACGTCCACATGAAGACACAGGTAGGATTACTGTCTTGAACACAGCACGGACATTCAAATCTCACTAGCTGGGGTCACATAAAGGTTAAAATACTTATCACTATTTCCAAATCATCCCTCTGCTGTTTGACAAGAAAAAAGTTGACTTACATTTATACAATTTTTAATGGAATGTATAACAGCAAAGAAAGAAATGTGCATTACTTGAATTTTCTATCTATATTCTAATTAACAAGATTTGTGCTGAAGTCACAGTAATCCTGTCTTGAATAACAGTTCAAATTTCTGGATTACTAGGGAGTGCTTTTTTAAAGGCAGTGTTTGGCATATACTAGAGACATTGCTGGCTACTTTTGATCATGGGGCTAGTATCAGTTCTGTTTTTTTAAAAAAACAAACAAACAAACAAAACAAAAAATAATAATAGCTATTTCCACCCACAGTAATAGATATTTTAGTTTGTAAGTTTTATAAGTGTACATGACTTGGTCTCTCCAGACATTTTAGTGGACACACTACAAATGAAGTCAAAAGGGAGTAGATTGTACTTTTACAAGTTTCTATGTTTAAAATAATTAATAAAAATGTTCTAGTAGCAAAATTTATAGGAAAAGTACACACATATTGTTCCCTTCCCAACAGATAATTTTGATTATTTGATCTATACACAATAAAGTTTATTAACTATTTCAGATAATGGCATTTTTCCACCTTTCTCAAAATTGTTACATGGCATTCTCAAATGTTTCATCTTCATTGATTTTTAACTTCTTTTTTTTTTTTTTTTTTTTGAGACGAAGGTCTGCACTTATATTGCAAATAACACCAAAGCCATTACCTCCATGGCTAGCCACAGATAAAGGAAGAGTCTAATGTCTACTACTCTGTGTACTGGAGTCTCATTTTAAGAACATCGTTTTTCAGAACTTTATTTTTTTTTTAATTTAAATTAGATTAGTAAATCTAATAGTTTATAAAAGAACTTTTAAAAGTTATTTATTTAAATTATAAATTTATTTATTTATTAAATTTACTTATTTTGTGCAGAGGAGTGCAATTTGCAAACTGATTCTGCATATGTTGCCTGGTCACATATTCTTTCATGAAAATATAAAGTTATCACAACTCTTTGCTTGCAGATACTGTCAGAACAATAACCCTTGGGAGTAAGAAGGGGAATATGAGTGTTTTGACTGCTTTATAGTTGCACTCCTTTATAGCTGGAAATAAGAGGTCAGAATATAGAGAACAGGCAAACATTGGGATGTATTTATTTGTTCATCCATTCATTTCTCTGAGACTGCAGCAGTGAAAAGTGCAGGAAACATACTGTTATTTGTTACTGGTTTTAAACTCCTCTATGGTTTTCATATTGTCTCTTTTCTCCCTGTGTGCTGTTGTTTCTTTCACATGTTCTCTCAAGAGTTCTCATTTTCAAAGGGAAAACCACCTGTTTTCTCTTTGATATCCTCAAATCTAGCGGTATCAAGAGTGCTTATGACTCCAATATATTCCTTCTTCTTTGGATATATCTCCTAGTGTGTTCCTGGTGTTCTAGATTAATAGAGAGGAATGGTTAGCATAGATAATAGATGACAATTTTCTGGAAAAACAAAATCCAAAACCCTTTCCCTTATTAAAAACTGCGGTGACATTTGATGGATGGACCACTTAGTGAGTAAGGAATTGGCTGGATCATTGCACTTAGAGTTGTAGTCAACATCTCAATGTCTAGGTGGAGACCAATGATGAGAAGCATTCCTCAGGGTTTGGTATTGTGACTGCACTGTTTAACATTTCTGTCAGCTACATGGACATAGGACTGAGTGCACCTTCAGCAAGTTTTCCAATGACACCAAACTGTGGTGTGGTTGACAAGCCAGAGGGAAGGGATGCCATGCAGAGGAACCTTGACAGCTTTGAACGGTGGGCCTGTGTGAACCTTATGAAGTTCAACAAGATCAAGTGCAAGGTCCTGTGCCTGTGCTAGGGCAATCCCAAGCACAAATACGGTCTGGGTGGAGAATGGGTTGACAGCAGCTCTGAGGAGAAATACTTGGGTGTGTTGTTGATAAGTTCAACGTGAGCCAGCAAATTGTACTTGCAGCCCAGAAAGCAACCATATCCTGGGCTGCATCAAAAACAGCATGGCCAGCAGGTCAAGGGAGGTGATTCTGCCCCTCTACTCTGCTCTCATGGGACCCCACCTAGAGTAAAGCATTCAGCTCTGGGTCCCCCCGTATAAGACAGACACGGACCTATTAGAGTGAGTCCAGAGGAGGGCCATGAGGATGATCAAAGGGCTGGAGAATCTCCCCTGTGAAGAAAGACTGAGAGAGCTGGGGCTGTTCAGCCTAATGAAGAGGGTTACCTCATTGCAGCTTTTCAATACTTAAAGGGGCTTATAAAAAGGATGGAGAGCAACTTTTTGCTTGGGCAATGACAGGACAAGGGAGAATGTTTTTAAACTAAAAGAGGGGAGATTTAGGTTACAGGTTAGAAGGAAATTCTTCTCTCAGAGAGTGCTGAGGCTGGAATAGGCTGCCCAGAGAGGCTGTGGATGCCCCATCCCTGGAGGTGTTCAAGACCAGGTTGGATAAGGCCCTCGTCAACCTGATCTAGGGGGAAGAATTCCTGCCTGTGGAAGGGAGTACATAACTAGGTGATTTCTAATGTCCCTTCCAACTCAAGCCATTCTATGATTCTATGAAAAGTAAATGAGAAGGCAAAGAAGGTGGTTTTTTTTTTTTTTTTTTTTTTCTGAAAGTTTTTTGAAAATTAGAACATTGCTCATCAGAACTTAAAAGTTGAAAGATCATAGAATCGTAGAATCATAGAATATCCTGAGTTGGAAGGGACCCTTAAGGATCATCAAGTCCAACTCTTGACACCGCACAGGTCCATCCAGAAGTTCAAACCATGTGACTAAGTGCACAGTCCAATCTCCTCTTAAATTCAGTCAGGCTCGGTGCAGTGACCACTTCCCTGGGGAGCCTGTTCCAGTGTGCAACCACCCTCTCTGTGAAGAATCTCCTCCTGATGTCAAGCCTAAATTTCCCCTGCCTCAGCTTAACCCTGTTCCCGCGGGTCCTGTCACTGGTGTTAATGGAGAAAAGGTCTCCTGCCTCTCGACACCCCCTTACGAGGAAGTTGTAGACTGTGATGAGGTCTCCTCTCAGTCTCCTCTTCTCCAGGCTGAACAGGCCCAGTGACCTCAGCCGTTCTTCGTACGTCTTCCCCTCCAGGCCTTTCACCATCTTCGTAGCCCTCCTCTGGACACTCTCCAACAGTTTCATGTCCTTTTTATACTGTGGTGCCCAGAACTGCACACAGTACTCGAGGTGAGGCCGCACCAGCGCAGAGTAGAGCAGGACAATCACCTCCCTTGACCTACTAGCGATGCCGTGCTTGATGCACCCCAGGACACGGTTGGCCCTCCTGGCTGCCAGGGCACACTGCTGGCTCATGTTCAACTTGCCGTCTACCACGACCCCCAGATCCCTCTCTTCTAGGCTGCTCTCCAGTGTCTCATCGCCCAGTCTGTACGTGCAGCCAGGGTTTCCTCATCCCAGGTGCAGGACCCGGCACTTGCTCTTATTGAACTTCATGCGGTTGGTGATCGCCCAGCTCTCCAACCTGTCCATATCCCTCTGCAAGGCCTTTCCACCCTCATTCGAGTCCACAACTCCTCCAAGTTTGGTGTCATCAGCAAACTTGCTCAAAATACCTTCTATTCCTACATCCAGATCGTTTATAAAAATATTGAAAAGTACCGGCCCTAAAATGGAGCCTTGAGGGACCCCACTGGTGACCGCCCGCCAGCCTGACGCAGCCCCATTTACCATAACCCTTTGGGCCCTGCCCGTTAGCCAATTGCTCACCCATCAGATGATTTTTTTATTTAGCTGTATGGTGGACATTTTGTCCAGTAGGATCCTATGGGAAACCGTGTTAAAAGCCTTGTTGAAGTCCAAAAAAATCACATCAGCTGGTTTCCCTTGGTCCACCATACGGGTGATCTTATCATAAAAGGAAATCAGGTTAGTTAGGCAGGACCTACCCTTCACAAACCCATGCTGGCTGGGACCAATGACTGCTTTGTCCCCCAGGTGCGCCTCAATAAGTTCAAGAACCATCTTCTCCATGATTTTACCAGGCGCTGACATGAGACTGACAGGCCTGTAATTGCTTGGGTCTTCTTTCTGACCCTTCTTGAAAATCGGCACAACATTTGCCAGCTTCCAGTCTACCGGGACCTCTCCAGATTCCCAGGATCGTTGAAAAATAATTGAGAGAGGTTCCGCGATGACGTCCGCCAGCTCTTTCAGCACCTGGGGATGAATCCCATCCGGACCCATGGACTTGTAGGGATCCAGGTGGAGTAGCAAATCCCGCACACGTTCAGGGTCGGTTGGGAGTTTGTCATCCCCACCGTCCCGGTCCTCCAGCTTGGGGCACCCTGGGTCCCAAAGCCCATCATCGACATTGAAGACAGAGGCAATGAAGGCATTAAGCGTCTCTGCTTTGCCTATGTCATTGTCTGTGAGGAGACCATCCCTATCAAGGAGCGGCCCTATGTATTCTTTAGTTCTCCTTTTTCCATTCACATATCTAAAAAAAAACTTTTTGTTTTCTTTCACAGACACAGCCAGCTTCAACTCTAGGTGTGCTTTGGCCCCACGAACTTTCTCCCTACAAACACGAACAGCATCCCTGTATTCTTTCCATGACACCTGGCCCTCTTTCCAGTAGCGAAACACTCTCTGTTTCCGCCTAATCTCCATTAGAATGTCCCTGGTCAGCCACGCCGGCCTCCTGCCCCGCTTGCCTGATTTGCGATATTTAGGAATTGCCTGATCTTGTGCTTCTAGGAGGCATCGCTTAAAGAATGACCAGCATTGGTGGCATCGAGGCCTTCAAGAGCAGTTTCCCAGGGGACCTTGCTGACTAGTTCCCTGAGCAGCCTGAAGTCCGCTTTCCCCATATCTAGGGATGAGGTTTTGGTGGCACTTTTCCTTCTGTCACCGTAAATTTTGAACTCAACCACTTCATGGTCGCTATGACCAAGGCGGCCACCAATCAGCACATCTCCCACCAGACCCTCTCTGTTTTCTAGCAACAGGTCTAGGAGAGCACCTTTCCTAGTTGGCTCCGTTAGCACCTGCACCAAGAAGTTATCATCTAGGTGCTTCATGAACCTCCTGGACTTGCACGTGTCAGCCGTGTGGCACTCCCAGTTAACGTCTGGCAAGTTGAAGTCCCCCATAAGGACAAGGGGAGTTAATCTCGAGGCATCTTGCAGTTCTGTAAAGAATAATTTATCGGCGCTATCGTCCTGGCCAGGCGGTCTGTAATAGACTCCCACAACGACATCCCCTTTATTCGTTCGTCCCTTAATCCTTACCCAGAGGCTCTCAACTTTGCCGTTGCCGACCTGAAGTTCCACACAGTCCAGCCCCTGCTTCACATACATCGCCACCCCACCACCTCGCCTACCCTGCCTGTCCCTCCTGAAGAGCCTGTAACCATCTATCACAACACCCCAGTCACACGACTCATCCCACCAGGTTTCGCTTATGCCGATGATGTCGTAGTTTCGGGACTGGGCCAGGACTTCTAGCTCATCCATTTTATTCCTCATGCTGCGTGCGTTCGTGTAGAAGCACTTCAGGTGCGTCTCCTTACACTCAGCACCTTGTGGATCTGACCGAAGGACCTCACTGGCACACAGCCCCTCTGATTCTAGCGTACCATCCCTTAGGTCTTCACCAGTGTGCCTGGTTTTAGCCCCTTCCCCCTTCGACTCTAGTTTAAAGCCCTGTCTATCAGCCCTGCCAACTCCTGACCAAAGATCCTTACTCCTCTCCGAGAGAGGCGCGTCCAATCCGGTGCCATCAGGCCCGGTGTAGCATAGACCTTCCCGTGATCAAAGAACCCAAAATTCTGCCGGTCACACCAGTCTCGAAGCCACGAGTTTATGTGAACAGCACGCCTTTCAGCTTCGATCCCCCCTATCGGAAGGACAGAGGCAAACACAACCTGCGCCCCTGATCCTCTAAGTAGTCGCCCCAAATCCCTAAAGTCTCTTTTGATCGCCTTCGGACTTCTCGTTGCTACTTCATCGCTACCAGCCTGAAAGACCAGTAGCGGGTAGTAGTCAGCGGGCCGTACCAGGCGCTTGACTTCCTTGGCAAAGTCTCTCACCCGAGCCCCAGGGAGGCAACAGACTTCTCTGCGGGTTGGGTCCGGTCGGCATATCGGTCCCTCTGTCCCTTTCAGAAGGGAGCCCCCCATAACAATAGCCCTTCTTTCTTTTTTGAAGGATGATGTGGCAATGCAATGTTTGGGTCGCCTTGTCTTAGGCGCCCCCTCCAACCGGGACGGGTTTTTATCTACTTTGTCATTCAGATCGTCTTGTTCTAGTCCTTCATAACGATTATTTAAGGGTAGTTGAGAAGGTGAGGTGGGCTGAGTGAGGGCTTGCCTACCACCCCGAATGGGCACCTGCCTCCATTCCCCCCCTTGATCTAGGTCTCCTCCCGCTGCCTGGCAGGAGGAGGGAACCTCCGTCTTCTGCATAACAGAAGACGCCTGTGCTGTGGCAGGCTCGTGAGCCTGCCTCAGAGAGGGTAGAGTGCACCTCCACCAGTCAATTTCCATCTCTGATTCCCTGATGATCCTGAGCCTGTTCACCTCCTCCCGGAGCTCCGCTACCTGGCTGAGCAGTTCTTCAACCTGGGCACACCTCCCACAGGCATACTCTCCGCTGCTGTCGGAGACCGACAGAAGGCTGGGGCACACTCTGCAGCCCAGGACCTGGACGGCTGCGTGTTTCCCCGAGCCCTCCGTCTGAGTAGCCACACTGGTGACCGTGGCTGGAGATGCCGCACGAGATGTGGAGGCCACGGTTTTCTGCCTGGTTGATACCATGGTCAGGTTCTACGCAAGCAGGTTACAAGCAAGCACCGAAGGGAGAGGCAGCTGCAACAGAGCGACGATGGGGCCCCCGCTCGCCCTGCCCGCGCGAACTGCCGTGCAAACTGCCGCGCCACGCCCTTCGACGCGCCACGCCCTGTTTGCCCATCCTGTTCGCCGCCCTCCTGGTCGCTCGCGCTCCCTAGGGGCAGCTTTTAAACAGCCTGGGAGGGGGCGCTGCTGGCTCCGCCCGCGCCTCGTCAGCTTCCCTCGCGAGGACTGCCGGGTCCCGGCGGCTCCCCCGAGTGGCCTCGATGCCGGACAAAAAGCCCTGCCCGCCTCGGTCCCCTGCTCCGCTGCAGAACACGTCTGCCCCGGAGCTGATCGCCTTTGCAAAA